>CM022708.1:32914187-33024861 GCA_012295165.1 Asparagus setaceus | reverse complement strand
AAGGCCTTAATTAAATAAAAAATCAAAAATAAACAAGATACTTAAAACAATATATGGAACAAATATATACCAGTCTTATAGTTTCTCCAAAAGGAAAAGGAGAAAATTTGTTTTAGCCAACCTCTTCAGTATAACTTCTACTACTGATATGACACCAACAAGAACAATAACAAAATAACTACATCACAAAACAAGTAAGAGATTTACCTCAAGATCTTCAAGGGTTAATCGTCTATTTTGGGACTGGGCTTCCTGCCTCTTCAGGGCATATTCAGCCCAAACACGCTGTGAATCAATAAATTCACTCTCCCATGGCTGTAAACAAAAATTAAAAACTTCATAATACGAAGATAAAGACTAGAAAACAATAACACATGAGCCAGAGATGTGAAGAGAAATTGAAATAATCCACCTGAATGTAACGATAAAGATTTGGAATAAGTTGATCCTCCTCATGGCTCATACCACTTCGAAAGTGTGTCACCCCAACATCTGTCTGCTGGCTATACCGGAGATCACTCTGTGGAATCAATATGTGACCCATGGACAACATGCCAAGACCTCCTATCTCCTTTGGTGTATAAAAAATGACTGGAGGAAACCTGTCAATAAGGAAATATATCAGAACCATCATGGTTATTTTTGTCACTTTCATGGAAATATAGTTGCCATGAAATATACTACCTGCTAGGCATCTTTGAGTTCAATCCAATCTTAATACGAGTCTGAATCTTGTTTTCACACTTAACAAGCAGATCCAACAGCTCCTGGGTATGAACAGTAGCTTCACGAAAGTATGTCATGAGACCTGGGCAGAAGGTAAAAGAGGGAAAATAATCAGAATGGTACCTGTGTACATATCCAATTGTCGGGTTATATATAATAACTCAATTCAGCAGATACCAAAGTAAGATGTAAAACTATTAAATACCAATAAGAGCTGTATTCCATTTGTTGACAATTTTAGTAAATGTTGTTGATCCTGATGACATAAGAATCTGCCTTGCACGATTCTCAAACACCTTCATGTGCTCATCATCAACACGTAGAAAGGCTATTGCAGTTCTCTCTTTTGTCTGTTCATTCTGCAGATTCCAAACACCATCCTTTGTATTGCTAAATGCCTCTTGAGTCATCCTTACCTTCGGCAGTATGCGAACCTCAAAACCACACCTAGAAAAGCAAGAGATTCAAGTAATAAAATGGTAAGAGATGGTACTAAGCATATTAGCGTACATGTAATACAAATAAACGAGGGAAAGAAACTAAACAAGCATGGATAATGGATGACCTTAAAGCAGAAAAGCAAAAGAAAAATAACAGGTAGGGAAAAATGAGGAGGCAAACAAGCTGCAAGAATTATTTCTGTGTATAATAAGAATAACTTGTCTGTGTATACTAATAACAATGATGATGATGATGATGATGACGACGACGACGATGATGATGATCCAAAAGTAAAAAGGGCATGCACGTCTGAGGAAATACCCAGGGAATAGCAAAGAAAAGGAAAAAGGATGGACTATAACAATGTATTGGGAAGAATAAAAGAATTTCAGTTTTTGGTTCTCATCAAAGAATATTACCTCTGAGATAATGCAATTAACATAAGAAGATAATTTGCTTTCTATAATATCGAGAAGTTGGAGTGAATCAATGTGAAGTTCCAAAGCTCTTAATAAAGGGAATAAGAACAAAAAATCAAATTCGGAAAATATGAACATGGACAGATGAGTAATCATTTGTACTTATTCAGAATTAAGATCCTACATTATTGCTTCCTGACATGTTAACATCGACAGCTTAATATGTAATCCCTTGTCACCGTCCCTTATGGGAACGAAGCCACAAGCACCCAAGCACAAGTCTTAGAGTAGAGCATTAGTATTGATACTCAACCAACGAAGTTAATTAACTGACCATGCATCACATGAGTTGCCAACAAATGTGGAAAGCGTGTAGATTGAATCCTTGCTAGTTATTAGCAACCACATAACTTTATATGTTGCTTATAGACCAAGCCTAAAAACCAGATTGGACCAATAAAACAAAGACAAACTTAAAATCTTTGTCATAAACTATGATGAAAGATTTGAGATGCAAGAAAATTGTACGCACATGCTGAAAAGCAAGTTCGGGTTGTCTTTGCTGTAAACAGATACAAAGCCGTTCTCCCACTCTAATGTTGTGATACTTCGAGGCAGGCGATTTTTCATATCCCAGAAAACGCTTCTACCCAGGTTGACTGCAAGATTATAAACATAAGTTAAAGCTGGTCTTCCAGAACTATTTTTTCTTGGAAAGCTAGCTCAGAGCCAAAATCAGCTTGGCAACACGAAACAAAAAGGTCGGTGAGATGAAAATTACCATCATGCTTCATGAGCCTCATTCTTGCATCTCTTGGCCAGCATTTCTTGTTATTATATCCCACCATATTTTCATTATTAGGATCCGGATGTTCCGACAGATATCGCTGAATGAGATCACGTGCCTCTTCATGGGTGAAGCGGAAAAGAATGTGGACCCTGTCAATATATCGTGAGTATAACCTAATGGGGTGCCTAGTTTCTATTTTGGTGTCTGCATAAGTAATAAACTCATTCGGCATCTGAGGTGGCCCCGCAATTTCACTGGCTCGAGTTAACCCAAGAAGCAAGAGGTCAAGCACAAGCCCGTAATACTGAACTACAAATGAAGCAAATTGCAAACCGCGGATGAGACCATATGAGTTTGTGTGACTCATATCCTTGTAAGATAACACCACATTGTTCTTGGCGGTTACATAGTCTGCAATGTTGTGATCAAGCACCAACCGCAAAAGCCTGGAAAATGATGTAAGTTTGCTATCAGCATGTGACAATAAAAAATTATTGTTTACATCATCAACAAGACCAAGCATTACCTGTTTAACATGGTTAAATCAATCTTCTCAAAGAACTTCTCGAATTTTGTTTGAAGCATCACAACACACTGACCATCACTTGTATCCCATATGCCCTGTAAGTTATTGATACCTTGGCACCATTTATATACAAGAAGAGGTGGTGGTTCTGAATCAGCCGGTTTAATCCAATTCGGGAAAAGATGTCTCTTGTCACCTTCATACCATAGGTACTGATCAAGATATGCATCAGTGATTTTCTCAAGAGGCTCAATTTCATATACTGGAATCAGGTAGCTGTACAAATCCATGAACTCAATCCCAACCTGGAAAAGATTCAGAAAGTTAACACTGGAAAACCAATCTGAGAGTTGGAACTTCAAAAAAAGACTCCTGGACTAAATTGAGCTTACTTCTTTGAAGGCACGTTGTGTGAGCAAATGCCGCTTTATCCTCGATAAAGCTTCATGAGGGTTGTCATAAGCCTGTTCTATAAGACCTAGTTCTTCCCTTTGTAACTGATTCAACCTCACTGCCACGCTGTAAGATTCTTTCAACCTTTCCAAGGCAAGGATGAGTAGTTTGGTATCATGCTTGTATGACAGTGGAGGAAAAGGTATGGGAGAGAATTTTCTTGATTCTAGCCAATGTACAGTTGTTGTGTAAATGGCAACAGCTTCTTCAGGAGTAACATATGGACCATCTTTCAAATAATTGTGTTGTCTTTCCTACAAGAAAGATTGGACATGACAAGATAAGATGTAGCACACTTTGAAAAAGAGTGTCTCCTAAATAATGTCTCAAAAGATTCATTTTAGCTCAAACTTAGGAAATACTAGCAAGTTATAACTTATGATAAAATAATAAATAGAGGCACATGCATATAACATCTCCTTATATAGTACTATGTTGTACTTTGTGTAATAGAAAATTTATTACCTGCTCAGCCTTTAACCACAGACGAGTTAATCTTCCTAGATTCTTCCGACAAACAGTCTTATCAACTGTTGCACCCCTTCGGATACGCTCACGATTGTAGTGTGCAACATTGGTCCACCAATCTGCCTTGGACTTTACATAGCGAAGGATCATGTTTTCAATGGGGACTGGCAGCCCAGGAACCTGCAAAGAGCTAAATATGAGACAACAGAACACTTTATAACAAAAAGAACATGCAGGTGAGTAACTAATGTGTCTTAGTACCTTCCAAGGGATATTTGCTTTCCAGCACCGCCAAGCTTCGCTGAGATGCTGGAGTATTGTTCTAGCTTTGTTTTGTTTGATGCCCTCTGCAAAAAAGAACTAAACATCTCAGTTTTCTGTTTATAGTGCTTATAGACTTCAAATTAAACAGAGAATAAATTATCCAGTAATATCTAATAATCATGCAACAGCAGGGCATTACACTTATTTAATTTCAACACAGTTACCATGCAGGAACAAATGATTGGAACTTAACCCTGTATGACAAGATATTGAACTTAATGCAATTTGAGTAGCTATCTTTACCTGGCATTGCATCAAGGACATCATGCATGACAGCAGCTCGAAGTTCTAAATCAAAATGACTCTCTACCCTTTGCTTTGTAACAGTTTTAGCAACTCCCTTGGAATGGCGACCTTCAAACTGTCGAGCAAGCAAATTGCCAAGCCATCTTTCCAACAGAGGTACAATACCACGAAGAAAAAATAACCAGACTCTCCACATGGGTGCCCAAAATCCACAACCAGGTCCCTTCCCCACAGGGCCTGTATTGAAACGGTAGTAAATTAAGTGCTTCAAATCTTTGCACATTCTGATTTGTCGCATTAGCCTATACTTGTAACGGTACATTCCAGTCAACTGGCCAACATGTGAAAATGTATACTGCAGACCGTCAGCTAATTGAAATGCATCCACATTACCCAAGCGGAACTGAATGTTTGCATCAACAACAAGCTTTGTCAAACGCAAAATTTCACGGCAAAGATGAAAAGCATTTCCAAACCGTGACTTCTTACGTTCTTTAGTTGTTAGAGTCTTCACAGGTTTCAGATTGAAATTGTAGTCAAGGTGAAGATAGTTGAGATTTTTCCGATGAATCAAAAGATTCAGCATGTTATAACCCTGCTTACATACTTGGAGACCTGCTTCTGCCCAATCTAGTTCTGTAGTCTGGAAAAACTTTGTAGCCTGAAGAGATCTAAAGAGATGTTTCTTCTTTGTGCCTTTGGAGGTCTGTGGTGCAACTCATTCAGTACAAAACACTTTAATAGCTTTTGATAGCTGACACGAACTTTAACTGGATATGAAGGAGGGCTGCAATGAATTGAAATTAACACCATGTGACAAATAAGTATTAGCTTAAAAATAGTGCTCACTATAACGGGAGTTTTCAATTAAAGCATAAACAGTCACAAGAATAGGGCTTACCAGTGCTCCTTGAACCACTCTGATACAAGAGGAATGTCTTCAGCACGGCGCATCCGACCGGATCTCATGTTGAAAGGACGAGGAGCAAACAACAATGAAATACCTGCAGCTGTTGTGTCAGTATATAGTTGTGTGCTCTCCAACAGAGGTTCTACCCCCTCTGGCAGACAAAAATCATCCTCATCATCCTCAGCATAACCTTTCTTCTCACGTCGGTCCACCTTGTTAGTGGAAGTTATAGGATTTATTAGGGGATCATAGTAGAATGCAGGTAGATCAGGATCTTCCGTTTTTATGTACATTATCATTGGTGTGTGATATATGCCAAGTTTTACTTTCCTTGGCCGATTATTGTATAGATGAGGAAAGGCAATTCTGTACTCTGTCCTGAGAGGCTGACGAATAATAAGTTTGTTGATGTCATTAAACTCATTCCAGTCCTCATCTCCCTTCTCCATATCTCGATACAATGGTTCAAACTTCGGACCTCCTGCAAAACAAACAAGCAGTGCTAGTTGAGCCAAAGCGTAATGTGCATCCATCTTTTACGGAGCAAAATAACTTCATCTGCTGAATATTAAATAGCAGTGCTGATAGTGGATCTAAATATTATTATTGTTTAAAGTAACATGACCCATCAAATTTCCAGTTCAAATATAACGTCAGAAGCCAGTAATAGCAGATCTTATTATGTTAGCCCTACAGCTAGATCATACAACAACAACAACAAAAGCTCTCTGATTGCAACAGCTTCATGAAATAAATAAATATTTATTGAAATGGGTTATCAAGACATTTTTTTATTGAAATTGTCGCAGTTATGGTATTAAATCATGTACTGTCTCAGAGTGAACTCAAATTTAATCATCACAAAGGTGATATCAAACGAAAGTGAAGGGCAAGAAGCATACCAGGTATGCACATGTTTAATGCTTTAGCAGTGAAGAAGGATTCCATGTCAAACAAGTAGAAATAGTTGCGATCAATCAAATCTGAAAGTAGCTGTCCTGCAAGCCTATGAAGAGCCGCCATAATTGGAAGTGAGAGGTGCCATTTCCTGTAGCTAGGACCATTTATTAGCTTTGTTTTTACAAGAGGTTTGTGATCATAAAACCAGTTGCACACAGCAGAGTCCTCTTCCTCATCTAACTCTAACTGTATTGCCTCCAATGGATCAACATCTAGCAAATTGTCCGCATAATCCAGAGGAGGTTCCTCATCATCAAAAGGTGGAAACCTCATTCTTTTGAAGTGTCTCCGATCCCTTTTTTCCCTCCGCATCATGATCCACATTGTACCCCACTGTAAAGCACAATGAGAACAATAGATCAACTTTTTGAAAGAATGACCACATAACACAAACAAGGTCCACAAATTTCAAAGAAAATCTTCACTAAAATTAGGCAGAAAGCATATACATACTTAATCAATGGTATTTAAGATCATAATGTATGGTCTTGAAGGCAATTAATTGCACAACCAAAGCCCACCATTTGCCGTTATGCCGAGGATTCCAACCATCATAACAAACCAGAGCATGGGAAATGAACATACTTTTCGACATTATAAATCACTTGTAGTAGAAACAAAGCTAATAGTAGATAGTCGTCGCAATCTTACCTGTGCCAAATATATGGGTTCAACAACCCAAGGTATCTCATTTACGAAAGTGATTGCACCAGTAATGTGATATAGGATTTTCACATTGCGAACCTACAAAGCAATTAAAATCAACAATAAGATTCCGCCCGACCAAGCCACCTACATTCAGAGGCAACCCATCAACACAAACAAGAAATTTACCTGTTCCCATGGCATGGGCATGTTCTCAAGCAGCTTGTAGACCGCATGAGGAACAAACTTCAGAGCACCAAGATATACACGCTTGTCGTGTCGGAACTTCTTCGACGACATGTCTCCATGATCCCTGAAGTTAAAGAGCCAAAAAGTGCATTAGCAACCAGTTTAACCTAGCATTTTGATCCTTCACTACCGAAATTAGGGTTTTTTTCCCAAAAGATCTCAAATTTCAGAGAGTTACCTGATGATCTTTCGCACGTGCTCGGGGGGCATGTCCTCCTTCTGAGTCTCGACGAAGCCAAACTTCCTCTTATCGCCGTACCTCTTCGAGTTCAGCTGATCCCACTTCCTCGCTTTCTCCACCAGCTGCGCCTCCACCTCCGCCGCCGACGGCGGGATGCTGTACGACGGCGGAGGAGGAGGCATCGCCGCCGGCCCCGTCGTCCCCGGCGGCGCTATTGGGGCCGTCGACGACGAGGAGCTCCCGTTGTTCCACATTGAGGGATTAGTTTTGGCGATGGACGATTTCTAGGGTTTTTGGGGACATAGAGGGTTTTGAGAGGAAAAAAAATGGAAAAAGACGGGGAAAAAAATGGAGAGAGAAATTAGGATATTTGTAGCGGCGGTCGAGTTTTCGGATTTCGGGTTTCGGGCTTCAGATTCAGAAAGGATCCAATCGACTTTCTTGTTCGAGTAATGGGCCGGTTTGAGATCCTGAGATCCAACTTACAGCCTTTACAAATGGGCCGGTTCGAGTAAACTGGACCTTACTCTCTGCCCTAGGTTAGGCGGAAAAGTGAAATTTTATATATGTTACTAGAGGTCTCCAATTGAGATTTACTAAATAGTAAAAAAAATAAAATTAGTAATATTTAAAAATAGAAATTCAGATAAATGTGGGATGAGAAAAACAAAAAGGAATTGTTTAGTATCATATATTTCCATACATCTTAGTAGCTAAATATATGAAGTAACTCGATGAGTCATCAAGGAGAAAACAGTAAAAGTACAAAGTAGCATTTTGGAATTCATAATGCAGCATGCACATGAAATGTGTAACATGAACAATCAAAATAAGATTAATGCAAGATAACATCATTGGTGCTCAAGAGTCACAGGATAATTATTGCTTTTCTTTAATTTTGACTTCTTGGTAATTGAATGCAATCTCCGTTAACAGAAGACACGAGCATGATAACGCAGTTTATGGCAACTTGTTGGCTCATTTATAAAGAACAAAATGATCGTATTTTCAACTCGAAAAGTCAGACGGAAGAAAATATTTAAAAGGGTGTGTCACGTCTTGTGGAGTTATGATTTGATCACTTGCAGCTGCATTAAAGTATAAGGCAATATGCTTAATTTATTCTCGTCCCTCCATCCTCGTGTACATATTATATAGTTATTCTTACTATCAATAAATCTTAGACTCCGGCCTGTGCTAAAATAAATTATTGCCTATTGTTGTGCAGAACTAGGGAAAAAGAGAATGCTCTTTCTCATTCTTCCTCAAATTGCAGAGCTTCTAGGCCAAAAATGAGATTAATTCTAAATATTAATTTGATGAATATTGAATAGTTCTTTTATTTACGTCTTGAAAACATCTAATATGTCTCATTGCTTTTCAACGTATAAAAGATCACATTGCTAAGTCTTGCTAAACAATAAACATGAGAAAGTTGACTCATTATTTTTCAAAATGTTCATATGTGTCTACCTGGAAAAAAACTGCTAAGTCTTATAACTTAAAGAAATAATTAAGCTAACAGAACCAGTAAAGGTCTACTATATATCTCATGTATTATACGTCAAGCAATAAAGAAGTTTATATAGTGTAGGCTCTAAATCAGAAATAGCTCAGAGTACTTCAGAAAAGGGGTTAATTAATTTTGAAGCTTAACTTCTGTCCTAATTTCGCGTTCAAATTTCCTTCAAGGCAACCTCATTAATAACTGACATCATTAAATCAGGTTAGAGACGATGAACGATGTAGATTTTCTATTTACGAAGTATAATTAATTATTCGAAGAAGATTCATGTCCGAAGAATGCGTCGCAAAATCTGAATTGTTTTTCAGAAAATAACCAAAATTATATATATCAATGTTCATAATGCAATACTAATTTCTTGATACAAAGACCTACAACATATATATTCCACATACTTTTCCGGTATTATGTGTCAACTTTCACCTTTCTCAATGCAAAAGATTTGGTGAATAGGGAGCAAATCTTTTATTCCCAGAAAATAAGGGAAGAGTAACCAAGCAATGCTCACGAAGCCATCCTAGTGACAAGAATGTTAATGCTCTTGAATATTTTCCTTCAGATAGCAAATCATAGTGTATCTTTCTATTCATATATATTATACTCCTCTGTAGAGTACTATAAAAGGGTATCTCCTGTATGATGTATAAACCACAGAGAAAATTCATCAGTCCTCAAATACCCTCAAGTTCTTTGCTAGTAAATTTTTCTTCTCTTTTCTTGCTTAGTTTTAATTTTCAATTTGCAAGCTGAATTATTTCTTAAGTAGTTTTGTTATCGTTTTCTTTCTTATATCAGTCAATTTGTTAATTCCTACTTCACGGGTTTTATCAGTTTTCAGATATGTTATATAATTAGGCTGAATATATAGTTCCTTTTTTGCATGCATATCTGTTTTCATCTTCTTAATTCTCCTGCAAACTTTTGCCTGATGCACAGTGTAGTCCTTCCACTAATACTTATTTTATTACAGTTTGGTTATTTTACGCATTGCATGTCATTAATACCGTATCGGTAATACTGAGTACATGAGAGGGGTATGCTACACTAAATTCAAGTAGCACATTGAGATTATCTTTCTGCTAAAAAATTAGAGCGTCAATTGCGGGTAGACCCTATGTACTATCACCAGAACTTACTATCATTGCAGTTCTATTGTTGCAGATAGACCCCCTGAGTGATTTTATTTTTTTTGGACCCTTTTCAGGGGTCTATCTGTAACAATAGATCTTCACTCAGGGAGTCTATCTGCAAAAATTGAACTCTTTTAGGAGGTCTATCTGCAGCAGTAGAACCATAGGGGTAGTAAGTTCAATTTGGCAATAGTACAAGGGGTGTATCTGCAATGAACCCAAAATATGTAGTTCATATTATTGAGAAAATAAGAAAAACATTCAAAAGTCTGTGTTTTTAATGTTCTTTTCCTACATTGATGATGTTTTTTTAACAACCTACCATAACTTTTTCCTTTTTGCAGTAATGTCTGATCAAGCAAAAACCAACCAACCAGCTGAACAAGTAGCTGAGAATGAAGTGGCAGTGCACACGATGTACAACTGTATTTATTGCGACAGATCCTTCAAGAGTTCGCAAGCTCTCGCTGGACATTGTAAGAGCCATCGCAATGACATCTTCAAATCCCTACAAAAACCTGCAGCAGAAAAAGGTCAAGAGCCGATTTTCAAATATCAGATGCTTTATGGTCCTAACGTGCAGTATCCTCAATATTATCAGCATCATGCATACCATGCTCTTTCCCAATCCTCGACGTTTTATGAGCCATATACTCACTCTATAAGAGTTGCAGCGAGGCCTATTGCTGATCGTTTTCATGAGCATGGATCGTCTTCTGATGGGAAGGAGAACAGTAAGGAGGAGCTCGATCTTACCCTTCGTCTGTGATAATTGTGAGAGAAATCGAAGCAATCGGAGCAATGGTAGCCTTAAAATAAAGATGAAAGTACAAGCAAACATGATAAGTTTACATATTCAGGTTTGGTGTTGCAATTAATTTGATGTTTTTTTAGGTAGAGTTAACAATAGTTGTTGGAACTTTACCTTATCTAGTGTGAGTTGATAACAAGGGTGATATGGGTGATACAATCAAAAGGTAAGTTTCTGTTGAAAAATGTTATTATGCAAAACGTTTATATATCTTGACTTGAATGTACTGTTTAGAACTTTGTTAAATGTGGAGTTAAGTTTCAGACTGCACTTTCCTTCATATTTATTTTTAAAAAACTCTCAAATTTCTCGCCTTTTACAGTAACCTTAAAGATAATGATGGAAAATAAATATGTGCTTCTTAATTAATTGTTAACACCACATATTTTTAATAATTACATACCTTAGCTAGCTAGGAGTAAAGGGAAAACAAAATCATCACAAACAAAAGCAAAATTTCTTTTCTTAAAAAAGCATCAGGACTTCTCAGAATTGACAACACTGCAAATCTTTCACTAACTGAGAGCTGAACCTCAATTTTTATTAACCCAACTGACACATAACATGGATTCAGTACCTTTTACAGAAGTAGGAAGAACCTCATGCTAGCAAACTCTCACACAAAACAAAAGTAAATAATTCCTAGACCATTACAACTTCTCATTGCATTTGAAATGATAAATGATAAATATCACAAACTATCTATAGTGATTTATTATTACATTGCATTACAACAACATAAGTAAATTCTCCACCCTACGTCTCTCAGAGGCGAAGGGTAAGATCGAGCTCCTCTTCTCCATTCTCCTTCTTCTTGCCTTTCTCTTGATTCTCCCTTGAAGATGATCCATGCTCACCAACATTATTACGACTGTTAACCCACTTCATAAACCTTTCATTTGTTTCTATACGCCCTCCAGCAACATTATGAGCAACATTATAAGCCTGCTCAGTTCTTTGACTCATAGGCATTAATCCATACAGAGAGTTTCCTAAAACCCTAGGGTTAGGGTTAACCGTAGGTGGACTATATCCCACATTAGCCCCAAAATGACGGTAATGTTGCGGGTGATGGTATGGTTGATAACGGGGTGAGTTTTGATAACCACTACGCCATTGAGAGTGGAGATCATATGAATTAGGATAATATGGTGAGCGAGGGATTGAAGGATGATAGTAATGAGATGAATTCATGAATTGATGAGGGATTGGTGTTGGTGGGGGTAAAGAAAATGGATCAAAAGGATCATAACGAGGTTCTTGAGTTTTTTCTTTTTTCGCCAATGAACGCTCTTTTTTGTGGGCGTTTTGATGCCCACCTAGAGCTTGCCAACAGTTGAATACTTTGTCGCAGTAATTGCATGGATACATTGGTTCAGGTTCTTTGACATTTGGATTCTGAACAATGTTGGTATTAGATCCAGTGTTGTCTGAAACCTGATCAGCCATTCTTTCTGCATGCAAAAGTTAGATGATTACCCTTGATCATTAGTAATAATAAATGGGCAATTTAATGATGAAGAAAAAAAATCTACAGTACAGATTTGAACAGTAAATATGGATCGACAGAAAAATATGGATACAGAGTGAAACTCTTCGCATCGAATAAAAAAATATGTGTCTGCAATGTCACATTAATTATAGACGCAGACAATCCAGACGGTAATTCAACCTTCACGAAGGGATTTTTCCGTCTGGGATGATCTAAATATACTAAAAAAAGAAATTACTTATCGAAAAATATTAAACAACTATCAGAAGTACTAGAAAAAGATCAAAAACACAAAACTATAGTATCCATAAAGGAGACTAAAGATTTACCTTCTCTGCTTTAGCTTTGAAGGAGACAACTGTTGTCAATAATAATGATCATATCAAGCTAGAGAAGTCCTTAATTTATAGATGTAAGTTTACCATATATAGAAACAAGATAATCCAATGGTCTTCCTCATAGTTTCATGCACATAATGGTAGTAAATTTGCAGATATATGCTGTCTATAAATAACAATTGTAACCTTTTATTTGTACTTTCCTCTTGTGACCAATATTCTTCTCCCTTGCACTAACTCTTTTAACACTTTCCAGAATTCTAATTAGCAAATTATCTTGTTATACACTAAGTGACAACTGTCCAAGAGCTTTCTAAACCTGGAAAAAATAGTCGACCAGGTTTGAGTTTTTGAGGAGATGCACACATTGTCAGAGTAAGTAGTTTTCTTATTATTCTCTAATTGTTTCCTGAATTATTAAAACATTCTCAATGTATGACGGGACTTCTTCTAGGTCAAATGAATCTTTACAACTATGTGTTTCTTGATGCATATATATCCATGAGGATACACATTATGTTCAATCAATTCTATAAAGTTTGAATTTAAGGTGATGAATCAAGTACTTGTACATTGCTTCAAGTACCATGGGTAGTTGTTGATATCTTGTTACAATTCGGTAACCTAAAAAATTTTCAATTCTACTACAATATTCAAAGTAAATTATGTTCTTGAGCTAGCTTTCTAGATCTTTATGTATAATATCATATAATCCAACTCAGTATATGTTCATGATAACTATGGTAAAACTATGAAGGCGAAAAAATTAAGCACAATGACTAAGTTCTAGAGAAATTAAATGCCATATTCATGAACATATCCGATTAATCTCATTGTCTGAAAATTAAGTATTACTTCAGCAATAATGCAGCATCGTGAATGTAACAGAAGTCTTTACTAGATTGCTAGTTACATCAAGAACATGAGGTACATACACAAAAAATGCACGGCATAAAAGTAACAGTAGATAGCATTACTTTACGAAAGGTTATTGTGCCCATTTCTGATAGTTAAAGAATTATTCACTCCAAAATTTTTAGTTAATATATCTTTTTAAACCTTCATGCTACTCGGAGACCGCCGAAACTCCACCAAAAAAAAACACTTACCTCTCACCTTTGGCCATAATATGCATAAATTCCATGAAAAAGGAAGCAACACAAAGTGGAAAAGTCTGGATAGCAGTTTCCTTACTTGTAGTACTAAATAGGCATTTTTTATCATTAAGATATTCTTCTGCACTATATTATCCAATAGTTAATAACTTATTTGAGATCAAGCGCATGAAAAAAAATTGCTGCAGTAGCCATATCTATACTTCTCTGGGGTTTATATTTCTGGAACTTTTTCTGATACAGACCCAATAGTTCTGTCAGGTGGTTTTTTTTTAATAGGATCTTTGAAGTACAATTAGTTTATGTTTCATTGGATGCATTTTATTTTTTGAAGTTTGGTGTTAATTTGCTCATAGAAGTCCTTATAACATTTCAAAACTCTCACTCAACTTATATTTAAACCAAAATTTGTCTGTATGGATTTCTTTTTAGATGCAGTGGTGATCTTATCAGGACTCAATCCACAAAAGGGACTATATATGCAACACAGTGATTGTCTAAACTAAATAGGAAACTTGAATATCACCCTTCTATTGGTGTGGCTTGCTTTAGTACCATGAAAGATTGTCTTGGGTATCCCTGGAAATACTTATTGATTGTGTAATGTGTTTTTACAATGCAAATCTTGGTAATGAAACATTCTTTATGGGTTACTTGTATATACTAATTATGAATAGTACCACATATCCTTTAATGACGAATCGCTTCTTAATTACTAACTAAAGCATTAAAAAAAATTGAAGTTTCTTTTTCCAAACACGTCGAGAACTCTTAGGATTGACAACTCTGCAAATTCTCTTCACTGATTGAGAGCTGAACCTCAGATTTTATTAATCCAACAGACACATTACATTCATTCACTAGCTTTTACAGAAGCAAGAAGAAACTCATCCTAGCAATCTCTCACACAAAAAAAAGTAAAAAAAAAGGTCTAAGCCCATTACAACTTCTCATGGCATTTGAAATAATAAATATCACAAACTAGCTATAGTGACTTATTTTTACATTGCATTACAACAACATAACCCTACGTCTCTCAAAGGCGAAGGGTAAGATCGAGCTCCTCTTCTTCATTCTCCTTCTTCTCACCATTCTCTTGATTCTCCTTCCAAGACGATCGATGCTCATAAACATTATTACGAGTATTAACCCACTTCATAAACCTTTCATTTGTTTCTATACGGCCTCTAGCAACATTATGAGTAACATTGTAAGCCTGATCAGTTCTTTGTCTGATAGGCATTAATCCATACAAAGAGTTTCCTAAAACCCTAGGGTCAAGGTTAACCCTAGGTGGAGTAACTCCCACATTAGCTCCCAAATGACGGTAATTTGGCGGGTAATGATATGGTTGATAACGGGGTGAGTATTGATAACTGCTACGCCATTGAGAGTGGAGATCATAGGAATCAGGATAATATGGTGATCGAGGGATTGAAGGTCGATAATGAGATGAATTCATGAATTGATGTGGGATTGGTGTTGGTGGAGGTAAAGAAAATGGATCAAAAGGATCATAATGAGGTTCTTGATTTTTTCCTTTTTTTGCCAATAAACGCTCTTTTCTGTGAGCATTTTGATGCCCACCTAGAGCTTGCCAACAGTGGAATACCTTGTCACAGTAATTGCAGGGATACATAATTTCAGATTCATCATCAACATTTCGATTATGAACAATGTTTGTGTTGGATCCAGTGTTGTCTGAAACCCGATTAGTCATTTTTTCTGCAGGTAAAATTTCGAGGATTACCCATTTGATGCAATCATGAAAAGACACTGAAAAATAACAAAAATGACATAATACTATAGGACGGATTTTTGAACAGAAAATATGGATTTTTCAATAAAAAGTTTTCGGATTGAATTTTTACCTACTGACACACTTTGTATCGAATAAAAAAATCCTTCTGAGATGTCACATTAATCATATGTAGCAACAACATACACGGTAATTTAACCTTCACGGAGAATTTTTTTCCGTCTTGGATGACCTCAATAAACTTTAAATAAAAAATTTGATTGTCTAAAATATAAACAACTATTAGAAGTACTAGAAATACCATAAACAACAAAACTGTAGTATACATAAAGGAGACTAAAGATTTACCTTCTCTGCTTTAGTTTTGAAAGAGACAAATCGTTTTCCCTAATAATGATCATATCTAGCTAGAGAAGTCCTTTATTTATAGATGTAGGTTATACCATATATAGAAATAAGATAACATATGGGGTTTTCTCATAGTTTCATGCATACAACGGTAGTAAATTAGCAAATATATAAGCTGTCAATATATGTATTTACCTTTTGTGACCAATATTCTTATCCATTGCACTAATCTTTTAACACTTTCCAGTAATCCAATTAGCAAATTAACTTGTTATACACTAAATGCCAACTGTACAAAAGCTTTCTAATTCTGGGGAAAGAAAGAAAAAAGTCGACCAGGTGCTAATTTTGAGGAGATGGATCTATTGTTAGAGTAATTTGTTTTTTTATATTTCTCTAATTGTTTTCTTAATTATCGAAACATTTCAATGTATGATTGGACTTCTTCTTGTGTCAAATGAACCTTTACAACTATGTTATCTTGATGCATATCCATGAGGATACATTAAGAAATAAGTTGTTCACTCAAATGTATACAGTTCGAAATTAAGGTGATAAATCCAGAATGTGTACATTGTTTCAATTCCCATGGATTTCTGTTAATTTGAAAACTTTAAATACTAAGATAGTATGTCTAAATTATATTGTTGAAGTACATGTCTAGAATTTTTATGTATAATGCCATTTGATCCAAATACCAGTATATGTTTCCTGATAATTATGGCAAACCCAGCAAGGCCAAAAAAACATGCACATGAAAAAAACATGCACATGACAACTAACTACTAGAGAAGTTGAAAACCATATTCGTGAACATATCCAGATAAATCTCACCATCTGAAAATTACGTATTAATGTAGCATAGCGAGCATAATTGAAGTCTTTATGATAATTATGTCAAGAACACCAGGCACATGCACAAAAAGCACGACAAAAAAAAAACAGTTTATGGCATTCCTTTATCAAAGTTTCTTATGCCCTTTTCTGATAGTTAAAGCATTATACACATCAAACTAAGAGTAAGTTATTCATAACTTAGATCATATAATGAAGCATCCATCTTGAGACAGAGCAGAAAATAATATTCGTTATATCCTTTTCTCGTATGTTATAACTATAAGGTGAATTTTAAGATGGAAACCAGTAAGAATTTTCTTACTGAGATAATCTTTATAGACACTTCTAATTGACAGCCTGCCATCTTTTATCATAATATTGGGGACGATGATAGAAAATGAATATTTACTTCTTTGATAAGTGTGGCAACAACATTAATCAGAAAACTGAACAATTAGAACATGTGTTGATAAGTCAGGCCAATTAAATGTATCTGTCATCCATCCTACAACCGTGCAACGTAAACGCAAGAAATCTACTATAAATGAAAGTGGCTTCTGCATGGATAAAACTAGTTTATGAAGTTTGAGATAATGGAAATATTGAGGATTTTATGTGATACACTTGCAAGCTAATCAAGGAATGATACTGTTACTTATTGGGAGAATTTGCAACTTGCTTGATATAAACTTATACTCAAAGTAAACAGACTTTATGCACTAGACTTGGTAAGCGTACATTACTGCTATATATTATCATGATAATTGTCAAGCTTATTGATGTTCGAAAGAACCAAAATAATATATTGAACTTTTAAAGGTTGAGAAACTTGTATTCGATCTGAACAGCAAGCTAATAGAAACCAATGAACAGAAAATTCACTATTGATGGCAAAAACAAAAAAAATCTGAGAATAAGAATTTTATTCTAATACTTGTTGCATTTAAAATTTGCAGGTAGTTTTTCATGGTCTTCAGACCAATGTGAACAAATTGCCTATCAATGTGCTGCATTAAAGGGCAATTGGTTTGCATTTTCTGATGTTTTGAGAATAAAAGTTAATATTCCCGCATTCTATCTTGTATCATATAGAATGTGTTAGAATATAAAAATATAATCCTCAACCCTCACCATAACTTTAGAGTTTTTGTGTAATGGTTAGAGGGACTTAATTTAAGATGGTATCAGAGCAACTCGGGTTCTAATCCCATCGGCCACGGATTTAAAGCTGTATCTCTAGCCTATCTATGTAGCATATGGTATTTCTAAGGTTATCTTTGAGGATTGTTGCAAATGGCTTTTTACTACATAAAGTGGTGATCTTAGCGGGAGTTAAATAAAAAAATGATTATTCTGCATAGACCTCCCTGTAGTACCGTTGTTTTGAACTTACTATCCATATTGTTCCATTGTTTCAGATAGACCTTATGGGGGTTAAATTTTTTTGACTCTCTAGTAAAATTTTGGCAGATATTGCCCCTGGGTGAAATTAGTGTTCTGAGGTTAAAAGAGTCAAAAGAGTTTTAAGCCACGGTATATCTGCAACAATGAAACTACAGGGATAGTAAGTTCAAAACAGCGATACTAAATAAACACTACAGGGGTAATAAGTACAACATGGGTTATGCAACATGGCGGATATATATCTAAACCACTCAAGTAAAATAAATGACATACTATGTTCGGTACTTTTAGGAGTGAAAGAGAAAGAAAAAGGAAAAACACAAAATAAAATTTCTTTTGTTAAGAAAGATCATGAGCTCTCAGTATTAACAGAACTACCAAAAAAATTCACCAATTGGGAGCTGATGCTGAAATTTTATTAATCCAACAGACAGATAACATTGATTCACTAGCTTTAACATAAGCAACTCATGCTAGTGATCTCTTACATAAAAGAAAAGAAAAGAAAATAAGGCTACAAAGAAACATTAATGATAAATGAATAGTGATCAGCATTACATTGCATTCTACCCTCCTCTCAAAGATGAAGTGTAAGATCGAGCTCTTCTTCTTCACTCTCCTTCGTCTCTTCATTCTCTTCCTTCTCTCTAGTCGATGTTCCACACTCATTAACATTAGGAATATCAAGCCAATTAGTAAACCTTTCATCTCTTTCTATGTTTAAACGAGCTCTAGCAACACTATGAGCCTGATCAGTTCTTTGGCTCATAGGCATCAATCCACAAACATGGGTTCCTAAAGCCCAGAGATTATGGTTAATCCTAAGGTTAAAGTTACCCCTAGGTGGAGGAACTCCCATACTATGCCTAGAAAAGTAACGGGTTGGCGGATGATAGTATGGTTGATAACGGGTATGATACTGATAACTGATATGCCAATATGAGTGGAAATCATAGGAATTTGAATAATTATATGGCGCGCGATGGTTTGAAGGCCCATAATGAGATATGTTCATGTATTGATGAGGGATTGGTGTTGGTGGGAGTAAAGAAAATGGGTCAGAGGGATCATAATGTGGCTCATCAATATTTACATTTTGAACAATGCTGGTATTGGATCCATTGTTGTCTGAAACTTGATCAGCCATTTTCTCCTGCAAGTAAAAATTTGAAGATTACTCATTTGATGTAATCATGAAAATACATTGGCAAATAATATTGAATGCTGAATTTCTTGTTTACCCTTGATCAGTGATAATAAATGGAAAATTTAATAATAAAGGGGAAAACAACTGGAATAATAACAAATTTGACATGATACTATATGACAGATTTTTGAAAAGTAAATACGGAATTTTTCAATAAGAAGTTTCAGATTAAATTTTTACAGCCTGAAACCCTTCTTATCCATATGCGATGTGACATTAATTATAGATAGAATCCAGACGATAATTCAAACTTCAGGAGGGATTTTGCCTCTGGACTGATCAACATTGTTTCCAATAGAGTGATCTTAGTATGTACTCAAAAATTACTTCTCTAAAAATATTAGACAACTATTAGAACAAGAGAAAGAACAAAGACAGAAAATTATAGTATCCATAAAGGAGACTAGATATTTACCTTCTCTGCTTTAGCTTTGAGAAAATAATGATCATACAAAGCTAGAGAAATCTTTATTTATAGATGTAGGTTATACCATACATAGAAATAAGATCATACCATGGGCTTTTCTCATAATTCCATGCATACAATGGTTTTTTATAAACTTCATGCATGCAATGGTAATAAATTTGCAGATATATATGCTGGAGATATATCATATGTACTTTCTTTTTTTACCATTCATCTCCCCTACACTTATTTTTTTTCAACACTTTTCTGTAATCTAATTAGCAAATTAGCTTTTTATACACTAACAATAGCGCCCACGAGCATTCTAAACATGAAAATAAAGAGTCAACCAGGTTCGATTTTTCGAGGAAATGCACACATTGCCAGAGGAATTAGTTTTCTTATATTTCTCTAATTGCCTCCATAATTATCGAAACATTTTCATTACATGAATGGACTTCCTCTTGGTCGAGTGAATTTTTAAACTATGTTTTCTTGATTCATATCCATGAGGATGATACACATTTTTTCATCAATCAAGTTGTTTTTTATGACAATCAAAAGCCTTGACCACATTTTTGATAATATTGATGTGAAGGGAAACAACTTCAAGGTCAAATGGAAGTATTTTATGCTCAGAATTATAACTACTAGCTAAATTGCATGTGCATAGCGACGTTATGAAAAACAAATTTTAAAACTGTAGTTTCAAGAAAATCAATACATTCCTAAAAAAAATCAATACAGAATGTTTTATAAACAATAGTTAATATTAGAGACATATTTAAAAAGAGAAAATATCATTTTATTGGAGCGACGGATATAGTTCAAGTTTGAAGTGTGTTATTTCCATAATCTTTTCGATTTATTTATTGATTTATATAGTTATATTCAAATGTACACACTTCTTGTTTACTTATTCAAGCAATGAGTTTTTAGTTCCTTTTTCTAGTATAGTTTTGGGTTGAACCCCTAGCTAGTGGCAAATTACCACGTACGCTACCAGGGTCCCTATGGCATTCGGCTTCATCTGCATGGGAGATACTCCCAAAGCTGAGAAGACACGGTCGAGGAAGGGATGTAGGGGGAGGTGAAAACCGTACTCCATATGCCGAATGTATAGCGGAAACCTGTTTTCGTCGTGATCGTAGATGGTCTGCGACCTCGTCGGTGCCGTTAAGGTATAGCCCTTGGGAATGTCGAATCTCTCCCGGAGATTCCTCAACTAGGGAAGTGTCACTTTGGAATGGAGTTCCGCCAACAGTTCTTGTCTCGCGTTGAGAGCTCGAGACGCTGTTGGATCTGATCTGAAGAAGATTGCGAAATAGAGAGAGGGATAACCTAATTTCTTTGGAAATAGAAGATGACACAGTGATGTAGAATACATTGCGGATATTTTCATGGAGAAACGGGATCATAACAAGCCCAAACGCAGACCCGGTCAAGGAAAATAGGTTGCAATGAAGAACGGGTCGTAACTTTCAATCCGTAAGTCGGATTTGGACGATTTTTTTTTAAATCGCGTATTTTTTCGAGACGGAGCCAACCAAACCCATCGAGGTTCGGTTTGCTCGCCGTTCATTTAGCCAAATTCCTTCCGGATTGAGAGATATCAGCGTTTTTGTCGATTTTTTACTATTTTTAGTAATGTTTTAGGAGTCTGTTTGGATTAGGAAGCAAATCCGATTTGATTCTAAATTTGACCGATTTACTTCCCTTATCGTAGGGAGTCTTTTGAGGATAGTTTTTTTATTTCTATTTTTGGCAAAGTTCGGGTCAATTAGAGTTCTTATTTCTATTTTTAGTAGGAGTTCGAGTCATTATAGGCTTCTTATTTGTTTTCTATTTAAACAGAGTCTTGTAAGCCCTAGAGGCATATCTTTTCATCAATAAAATTTTATTTATTATATTTTCTTCGTGGATTCGGAGATCAACCCTCAGTGAATTCCGAGATTTCAACTTCCGCGCTGCGTCACACAGAGACAATAATTCTCTCTCTTCTCCTTAGAAACTGTATTTATAAGCACCGATCTCGGACAGCTGTCAAGATCGTAGCGATCGAGTTGGTCCCAAACTAACGACCTGGATTAATTCCAGAGTCCGAAGCACCTTCACTTAGATCGAGGCAAAGCACATCTGTCTCGTGTAGCCCGCAATCCGGCACAGAGCACGAAGCAACAACAGTTAAAAGTTGTGCGCTGACGTCAGCTACGTCCCATCTGAAGAGACTTCTCAATTCCTCTCATCAGTGCGCACTAGCAGTCGATCAATTCAGAATATTATTTCACTCGGACCCGGCCCAAGCTGACTCCAAGCGAAAGGGGCCAACTGTTATGGTATTTTTATTACCAAATCTTAATCTCCAATTAGTAGCAGACAAGTATCCCACATTAAGCACTTAATCAAGCCAACACCGCGGGAGGGCCGACATCTTTTGCAGCATAGCCGACTCTATTTGATCGACATCTCACGATGCCGACTCGAATGGCGGTACATGCCGACCCTTTGGATGAGCCGACTCAATTGGTCAACATTCCGCAACGCCGACTTGAAAGGCGGTACTTCTCGACACCCGGCCAGGCGAATAAGGAGACAGAGATACACCTCGAACCCATCATCAACGGCGCATCGCCATCACATTAAATGCATGATCAGAGATATTATTTCTCCATCTCCGAAGATCTTTATGACATATCGGACCATGCCGGCGACCCATGCCCCCAGTCACTTCACATTAAATGCCGAAGTGACTCACTCCTTACAGCGACCGACTCCTGTAAAGCGAATGCTGACACAGCCACCAATCCATACTCGGCCAAAGTTACCAAATCACCCCTCTATTCATCACTATATATAAATAGGGGGACTATTTCCAACATCGAGGTAAGCAATTTTTTCTGCATTTTGATCAATTAACTGAGCTCAAGAACTCCTGCAGTTCATTTGACCCTCCACCCAAGCACTTTGCTGACTTAATCGTCGGAGGAACCACCAGGGAAATAGACCCCGCCCTCTTACGAGTTTCATTTGTGTAGGACAGGATAGCCCTTCTCAAATCCAGATATTCGGAGAAAGTTAGCGGATCCATGTCACCCTCAACTCATTGTTAATTGACTGTGTGATTTAAACCATCAACAGTTTGTATCTTTATTTTCTCTTTTCTGTACCCTTTCAATTATCATTCATCTGAATGCAAAAATATTTCCTCGTGTCAATTTTCTATAACTCCTCTTAGTGTTCTACCACCGACCTCGGCTATTACAACTATCATTTGGTTTTTGTAATTCAGTATCTAATACTAATAGAAGCAATATTTTAATGGCTTAAATCCATTAATTTTTTTTTTTTGGTTTTTACAATCTCTAATATTGAAGGTTTTATTTGTAGCTTGATTGTAAATTCAAACAGTTTGTAGACTTCACTGTAAAATGATTTAATTAATTTGTTTGTTTATTTGTGTGAGGGAGATATATATTATTCTTGGTTGTAAAAGGACTTATAGATTTTATGTGTTTATTAGCATGTTTGACAGCAGATGATCCAATACGCTATTCTTGATCTTTAGCTAATTTATGGGGAGGTTATTATTTGAGTAAAGCTCTTATAAACTTAAGTGGATAGAAGCACTTGTCCACCAAACTTTTTATCCCTTCATTATGCTTTGAGATTTGTGCTACACATCAATGCTATCTTTGAGATTTATGCCTTTATTTGTATTACATGCTAGCACAAATCTCAATGTAAAATCAATGGATAAAAAAGTTGGTGGACAAATGGCTCCTATCCACTTAAGTTTATAGGAGCTTTACTCGTTATTATTCTTTCTCAACTATATAAAACTTTTCTCAATAGTATACAAATAAATAGTAAAAAAAAGGCGCATCTATTTAACAACTCCACAAAATTGGTTTTAGTATATACAACATTAACCCAAAAATTAGTTTTTAATTTGGCAAAAAATAAGCCAAAATCTATTTAGTTTTCTTTACTTCAAAAGCAGACCCTTAATTCTTTTGAACCAACTTTGACTGGCCCGGTTCGTTTTTGCAGTTGGCAAGCCCAAGCTGGAAATATCCAGATTTCTATCTCTCAGGCTAAGATGCATCTGGGATCAGATTTGGGCCTAATTCATAGGTTTGGATACGGAGAAGCCGCTTCAGGATCCGCTAGAGCGCATCCTTCTCAAGTATAAAATTTAAACACATGTGAAATCAATATACATACAAGTAATTATCGTATAGCACATGCATATTTTATGATAATGATATGATAATACACATGCAACTCACGTGCTTATGCTTCTTTCCGTTCTGAAAAAAAAACAGCCGCTTTGGAATCATTGAAACATATCTAAAGCATATATTATTGACTACAGGATTCAGATTCTTCAACAACGTATCAGATTTTTTTAATATAGATTCAGATTCTTTCTGATCAATCTATACCAACCACTAAAATCAATGCATAAATTCAGTGACCTGAAGTCAATTTTTTTTTTATCAAGATTCAGATTCTTTCCGATAAATGTGTATCAATCACTAAAATTCATGCATACATTCATTGATTTGAAACTGTCAGTGTGAATCCACCGCTCTTCCGTACAAATCATATTATAGCATTTTGTACATTGTGCAAATAATATTAAACATGCTAGCATCGCTTTTCAGAACAAATCACATTAGAACATTCTACTAGCCTGACAAGACATCCGAGAAGCAAACAAAAATATAGTTAGAAAATTAGAGTTAGAAGCCTTAATTTTCTTTTGTTCTCACCTAGATAAGATCAGTCCCAAATTAACACAACAAAAGCCTAATCTCCTCCTAGCTCTAGTACACACTCTTTTCTACGTACCTACAAAATTATACACTAGTATTCAACACAAAATACCTTCAAGGAAAAAACACCACGTGCCGTTTTCCTTACACCACTTGCCGCCGTACGTAGCTCCTGTTGGCTCACGAACGTACCGTGAAAACCGTACGGCACTCTGTACGGCAACCTCACGGTAGCCAATAATCCCATGCTCTCCGCATCGTATATCGCCATCTCCGACTAATTCTTGATCTCGCCGTGAACGAGAACCAACACGAACCCTTCATCCTCCCTCTGGCCTCCTCCTCTTTTCGCGACGAAGGTCGGCTCCCCGCCGAACTTCCCGCCTCCGTGCTCGACCCTCTTCACTTCCCCGGTCTGCAGGTCGGCTTTCGCGACCCCGCAGCACCGCGGCCAGGGTTCTGCGATGGCGAGGTAGACGAACCGGGTCCTTTTACCGAGTCGTGAGCGGTTCACTTGGCCCATTTCTAGATTGATGTCTTCGACTATCGGTCTCCGGCTCGACTCGCCTGTTCTCAGGTCGAGCCTGATCTCGGTCAGCACGCTCTTCGTTGCCCCCTTCTCGGGGTCGTCGCTGAAAACAGAATCCGGCGGGGTCATGCACGAGGCGATGATGACGATAACATTGGCGTCTTCATCCTCCCAAGAGTTCCATAAATGGAAGCAGAAGCAGTCGGGGACGTCGATCCATCGGATGCGGTGTAAGATCTTTAATAAGACTTGATTACCTCAAAGAGATTGATAAAAGAAATAAAGCGGAATTATACCTGAATCCATGGTTTGGATCTTGAGTGGATTGATGGATCTTCTAATCTTAGGGCTTCTTCTCTTCCTTAGATCTCTTTTGAGATGAGGGTAAAAGAGATGAGAATTCTTGTGTATTCCCTAGATTAGGAACCATAACCCCATATATATAGGTGTTGCACTTTTACAATTTGGCCCCTCATCAAATTGTAATTACAACCTGGTATCTGCACATTTAGCCCATGACAATATATAAATACCCGATAACCCAACTTAATTGATCACTTTAGTGGGTTTCCTTAAGTGATAGATTTACACATTAATTTAACATATGTGCCCACAAATAGATTTAATTAGATTTAAATCTAACATGCGGGACTCGTCGTCGTCGTATTTGGGGAGGACGCCGAACCGGGAGGTTTTCTGGTCGTCGCAGCGGACCGGAGAGCCTCCGAGGAGCATTTTGGGGAGGTCGAAGACGACCTGGTGGTCGGGGATGACGGCGTAGTGGTCGGTGATGGCGGGGTCGTGGACCATTGTGGGTTGACTTAGTGTGACGGGCACGTCCGTTGACTTTTCTCTTGTCAACGGGTTGACTCTGAAGTACTTGAGGTAGGGTTTGGCCGTTACGCTGCAGCTGAGCGCGAAGAGGTCGCCGGTGGCCGGGTCGATCCTCGGGTGGGCGGTCATCGGAGAGGAGAGACAGCCGTCGAAGTCGAACCTGCCGACGGTCTCCACGTCGTGGTCGCGCGTGACGGACACGTGGTAGGGGAGGTCGTCCTCGGACATGGCGAGCAGCCGGCCGTCGAAGTAGACGACGTTGGCGCTAAGGGCCCGTGGGCCGCATGCCACGCCAAGCCGAGGTGGAAGAGCGCCAGGTGGCAGAGGCCGGAGGCGCCGTGGAGCTCGCCGATGGCCTTGGGAAACACGGCCCGGCCCGGGGAAGCCTCTTGCCTTAACCGGCTAGTACGCGTGAACCGGCAGGCGTGGGTAGCCTCGGTGGGGCCCAGGAAGGAGACGGCGTGGACCATGCCATCTCCGTCGAAGAGGTGGTGGCCGCCGGAGGGAGGGAAGAGGGGGTTGGCGCCATTGCGGAGGTAGACGCCGCGGTGGAGCTCCGGCGGGATTTCGCCGGAGACCGATAAAGCAACGGTTGGAGCCGATTCGGGGACCGGGGCGAAGTTGCCGGATATTTGGACGGCAGGGTCGGACGTCGGGGGGAGGGGACGGAGCCTCTCGAGGGTTCGGACGCCGGACTCAGCCGCGTCGAGGGCGGAGGAGAAGAGCTTTTGGAATGGATTAAGGGCAGTGGTGACTGAAGGAGGAGATGGAGATTTTGGAGGGAGAGGGATTTGAGTGGGTAGCGGGTTAATGGGTTTTTTGATCCTTGGTTGGATAGTTGGAGGAAAGAGGACTAGTTTGCATGTAGCAGTGTAGCAGTGAGTATTTGAGACGAAGTCTTGAGTTGCGAAGAGAGTCATGACTGTAAAAGTGCTCGAGGCTCTGATGAAGTTTAATAATTGAGATGGTAGGGTAGGGTAGTGTCTATATATACAGGAGAGAGAGGTGGTAAACGGGTCTCATCGGGTTACAAAGTGAAAGTGATCCAATTAGGGGTGTTAACGGCTCGGATAAAGCTCGGATATGGTATTTATCATATCAGTATCCCTTTATCAAAGACGTATATGGATACGAATATGGATATGTCTCGATAAGAAAAACTCATATCCATGTCCGCTAAAGCTATATACGAATACAAATATATATGCGGTTACAAAACGGATATAAGAAAACCAAATAATATTGAAAAAATACAGCTCGTATGATAGAAGAGAGTCCATTAATGTGTTTGTTATATCTGAAAAAGCTAAGATTATATCTTTTGCTCATCAAAATAAGTCTCGAATCAAGTAATCAAAGGTGTTATGTTATAGAAATGGCTAAGTGTTAATCCTCTATCAGGAGCCGACACGTGTCCCTGGCTAGCTAAACATCAGATCTACTTCGCCCTAGGCAGGACGACTCGAGCAACATTGACACTCTACCCTTCCCAAGAGAGGATGAGTCGAAAGGCATCTTTACTCGAGACTCATTAGAGCCGACCCTACTCCTCTTCACTCTCCAAAGCCGGGTCGAGAACTTTCGAATCCAAGATGGCCGAATAAAAGGCGGTAATTATCGGCCCGCTCGCAAAACCGAGATGAAAGTTGTTATTTGTCGACCCTCTCACAATGCCGACTCTCAAGGTGGTTTATCCTCGAAACCCCCGCTGACAGTCAATCACCATCGCATTGAATGCATGTTCAGAAACATCATTGCTCCAGTCCCGAAAGTCTTTATGACTCATCGGACCTCGTCAGCACCATGCATACCCCGTCGCCATCACATTAAATGCCTAGGTGACTCATCCCCCTCTGCAGCCGACACCTTTAAAGTAGTTGTCAACAGAGCCGTCTGCTTGGACTAGGCCGAAGTTACACAACTGCACCTTGGGATCCGCTATAAAGAAAAGATGCTGTCTACTGCAGAGGGTAAGCGATCTTTTACAAATTTAACAACTTATACTCATACTTCTTCTCCACTCAAGCTCATCACTGACTTGATCGTCAGAGGAATCATCGGAGATCCCAACTCTGATTCTCTTACGTGTTATTTTCATGTGCAGGACTGCATTCTATGCTCGAGAACCAACTGTCTAAAGAAGATTGATGAACCCTAACCTACTGCAAAACCTACACTTAATCTCCTGTTTGATAACTGACATCAACAAAAGGATTAAAACAATTGCAGCAATATAATCGACATATATTCAGATGTTTCGAATATGGATCCAGATATTTCACTATATAACCATATCCATAATTATATTCTATCGGTTATAGATTTTATTAACCATATCCGTATACTAACAAATACGACTACAAATATATTCATGGATACGGATATTGTTTGGCACCCTTACGGGCTATTTGCCAAATCATCGAATGGGCCGTTTAAACCCGCCCGATTTCAAATTTTGTTTTTGTTTGGCAACCGTTGCTACCAACCGCCCAAATTTTTAGTTCATTTTTTGCCTCAAAACCACGCCAGAGTTGAACCACCCCCTACCTGGTCCAACTCTAGCCTGCTTAAGAGAGTATACCACTTAGGTCTTGTTTTTGTTGGGTTGCCAAACTGACCCTTAGATCCCATTAACTCCCGAGATATCGAAAAGACATAATAAAGAATGTATGAATGTACGATGATTTTGTGAAGTTTGCGCGGAGACACGCCACAAACACTTCCCCAGGGGTCAAAAAAGACCAAAATCAGCACGTGATAATACGTGATAACTTGCTCGAATAATAAAAGAGCAATTCCGAATGTATTTAATGTTCACATCAAAACTGTGTTAAAAAAGTAGTTTGTTTTGTAAAAGTGATTTTTTTATATAAAACAAACATTTAAAAATGTGTCAGCATCTCCAAATCAAAATTATAGGATGCATGCTATAATATACATGCAATAAAATTAAGAATCTAAAGATGTTTTTTGGACTTGACCAGTCAATTATAAGCAGGAAAATCCTAAACTCCTAAAATCCAACAACTCATAATTAGAAACTCTGACATTAAGTTTTACTTTACATAGGTCCAGCGCCGATAAATCGGATGGTTGGGAGGTTCTAGTATGATGACTCTCTTGATCCTGAACTCAATTCCGGACGGAGTTATGAAAAAATTATAAATAAAAAGAGTTTTACTTCACATAGAATCCAACTCATTCATTGAACAGGGCACGTAGTTACTCTTCACTCACTAAAAATACAAGTTGATGACAACTGTGGAGAGAGTTCAGAGTATCTTAGTATCGAAAAAGATAGAGCAAGCGATAAGGGCCAGCAGTTTGCAGGGGAGGGGAGGGGGTCACGTGACCAGAAGGAAGGAATGAATGGGGAGGGGAGCCCAACGTGGGAGAATATGGTCACGTGAGGGGCGGAGGGGAGATGAAGTGATTGGGACACTGAGGGAGAGCCCACGTCCTATGCGGTGGGGACCTGAAGGGTCTAAGCTGGACCTCAATCTACGAGCTGAAGGATGATTTTCTATGGCAGTTCTTTGTATGGTTTTTGTTGAGAATTATGGAGCGCACAAACAAGCCATCACGCAAAGTGACAAATGTAAACAATAATAAAGAGATGATGTAGTTCTTTACGTGGTTCAGATAAATGCACCTCCTTCCCCAGTTCCTCATCGGGGAATTTGCTATCTTCAGAAAACATTACGACTGATACAAGTTTCGCATAAAAGAAACTTGTAAATCCTCGCACATCTCACATCACTCAAGCAGTTCAATAACATCGATCACTCAAGAGAATGACTGTAAAGACCCCCAAAATAACCACCCCTCTCCTCATCTAGAGAATGACCTTTTTAAATAGGCAAAATTACCAGATTGGTATGTTTTATTGACCCTTAGTGACACATTGGTATATTTTTTTTACTCCGGCGATAATTTAGTATATTATGTATACTCCGGCGATAAATTAGCCTATATTTTGGCTAGAGCCAAATTTCCGGCCAAATTGAGTCACCTGACTCCTGATATGCAGCTGATGTGGATTAAGTGGGCTTACATGGCACGTAATTTAAAGGAAAACAGAAAACCCAACACCCCCACCCCCCAAAAAAATCTCTATTTCTCCTCTTTTTCTCTATTCATGTGAGAGAGGGGATGAATCTTCTAAAATTGCAGAAATTTCCCGTGTGCATAGTGTTATTTAATGGGTTCAAAATCTTGATTTGACTATAATGTGGTTGATTTATGTAAATTAGGGTATTTCATCCTATTGAGCTATTAATTTGCTTCTTCCTTGCTCATACTTGAGCTTGACCTTAACCAAGAGCTTGAGAATACAAAATTTAACTCCAATTTCAGTTGCCCTAGTAAATTTAATGCTAGGAGGAAGAAGAATCAAAAATTTCTCATTTGAACCCTAATGTTGAGCCCTATTATTAGAAAAAACACTCTTTTAGCAATTAATTGATCCCAATTACTGTCACGTTAGCAGCCACGTGGGCTACACGTGAATATCATGTGACTCAATTTGGCCGGAATTTTGGCTCCGGCCAAAATATAGGCTAATTTGTCGCCGGAGTATACATAATATACCAATTTATCGCCGAAGTATACATAATATACCAAATTGTCGCCGGAGTAAGAAAATATACCAATGTGTCACTAAGGGTCAACAAAATATACCAATCTGGAATAATTTTACCTTTTTAATATAGCATATCTATTTTTATAGGTTTCGTTCAAGTTCAAGAAGCTAATCATCAAATCATCTCCCTACATTCGACTTTCAACCTTTCACTATTTTCGTTCTTTAATATTGACCTCTCTTTCAATATTCTTACAATCAGCGATAGCATTTTTCTTCATTTATGAGATTTGGGGAGAATCCATCATTTTTTAAACTTTTTCAGTAGATGAGGTGAGGGCGGTGTGGCCTCCAGATACGAGGCAGAGGCTAATGGGCCATGCAGGCGATTGTTTTCGTAAGCTCTCAGGTTTGGGGTTTGGGAGGATGAAGTACTAATAGACCACTAACTCAATTACTGTGTGCTGTTAAAATGAAAGGGATTAAATGCATGCCACATCTATATTTATTACAGAGAATATTATTAACAAAATAAAGTAAAGAGCTGTAGATAGAGAATTTGTCATGGTCTTTTTTTTTTAAAGCTTTATTTTCATGGGAAATGACTGCCTTACTATCCTAGGTTCAATGCATAATTTTGCTAGGAGACAACTTCATTTTCATGGGAGCTGACGCTTATTTGATTTGATCAACAGAACTGGAGACAAATGTTTGAAATAGGCTCATTTTAATATTTTCATGGGAATTGACTCATTTTGATATTTATTCACTAAAATCGGCCCTATCGAAATTTTATTTACAAAAATTGATCCAGTTTCAACCATGTCAGCATTGTTGGCTGAAATTGGGTCAGTTAAAAAAAACACAATTTACTAGTTAGCCGCGGTTGGCAACCCCACTTAATTAGTAAAGATAATTAAATTCAAATTAGCCTTGGTTGGCAACCACAACTATTGTTTTTGAACTAAGTTCTAAATAGCCGTGGTTGCGGACCATGGTTATTTTGAGCTATGATCTACTAATTAGGCGGGGTTGGTAACCCCGTCTAATTAGTAAGTCGTGCTTTTTTTTTTAATCTAACCATTTTTAGCCAAGAGTAACATGGCTGAGATTGAGTCAACTTTTTGTAAATAGAATTGAAGCGAGTTGAGTTATGTGAACAAATATTAAAATGGGTCTATTTCAAAAATTTGTCCATGAAACCATAGAGACTCTGTTTCATTAGCTGGAACACCTCAAACAACCGGAAAATAGATGAAAAGTAGAAAGTGAAGGGAAACTACTTTCTACAGAAAGTACTTTCTCTTCACTTTCTATTTACAAATCTTATTTGGCAACCGAAAAGTGAAAATGTAGAAAGTTGAGGTGGCGGATGATGTGGCATCCATTTAATTAATTTATATATATTTAGTTTATATGGAAATTAGATAGTGAAAAATAGTCAATTCAAAACTCTTTTAGCATATAAAAAGTGAAATAGAAATATATGGTGACCATTGTAAGCCAACATTATCTTAAAAATTCATGAACAAATATACATAATTGAAGTAAAGTCAAAACCGTGAATTAATTTCCAGACCACCTATTTAAGAGCTTTGTAGAATTCTAATGATGCTAAAGTACAATTATTTCAAAGCATGCGAGGTGGGTTGCATAGTATTTTATTTGATTTTGGTATTGTCGATTTTTAATGATGCTAAACCATGAGAATATAGTTTCTAATATGTTAGGCTATATAATTCTTCAAAAGTAATAAACTTATATAGGAAGGTTTATGTGGATGCAATCATGTATTATATTTCAACCGAAGTCCAAAAGTGAAGGCTACTATGAAATCTTGTATACAACGTAGTTGGATGAGAAAAGATGCAGTCCTAAGGAGAACAAGGAGATAAGAAATATTAAAATAAAGACAACCAATTTGAAATAATGAAAAATATAAAAATTAATAAAATATTATTTTTCTTTCTCCTCTCCCTTTACTTTCTATCCACTTTCTTCATTTTTTGGAGAAAGTGAAAAGGGCTAAAAAAGCTGACGTGGCACCTTTAACTTTCCAATTACTTTCCACTCACATTCTATGTGCCAAACAAGAAAAAAATGATAAGTGGAGTCACTTTCCAAAATTTATCCCATTTCTATTTACTTTCCAGTTGTCAAACACACCCTTAATAAGAAAGGAGAAATAGGTGAAGAGCAAACAGGTTAGAAGAAACAAAGGGTAAACTGAAAACAAACCTCGGGGTCGGAAAGCCACTCGCGAGCCGATCGCCGACGCAGTGCAGTTCCCTGTGACAAAATAAGTATCATGAAGCCAGGTATTGCTTAAAAATCTCACCAGTTGATGTATGAGAATGAAAAAAATCTCATCAAGAACTAGATACAAAAAGTTTCAGAAATGATCAGTCTGCAATTACTTTGTCTATGAGCATGTTCAGCGTGAGCGTGTGTCATGACATGGGATAAAACATAACCAACAAAATTTTAATTCATAATGAAGAAAGTAAAGAGAACTTGGAAGCATCAAAGTATGACCATCCAAGCTAAGCTCATAGAATGTGCCATGCAACTAGTGTTAAACGCAAATGAGAAATGTTACTCATGTACAAATTTATGCAACAATTAATGATATGAAATATTAGCACCTTTTCAGTGCATTACTCACAGCATTAATACGCATATCGAGAGGCAAAAGGCCTAAATATAACACAAATGCATTTCACACTCAAATTCCAGGCTCTACAAAGTACTAGCATTAAAATTTTGAAATAGACAGTTGAACAGATGAAATATAATCTATGACCTCTTTATTTCGGAAATGTCAGTATCGTCGATCAGGAGACCAACAACTTCTACTGCAGCAGGCGCCGCGACTGCTGGACCTATACTCCTATGAACAGATTCAGTAAAACTTGACATTGGCAGATATATACATTTTACCTGAAAAGTAAGCTGGCAACTTAAAATCCAAGAGAAGCATCCACTAAAGTTTAAAAAAAAAAAAAAAGTAACTATCCACAAAACACCATCTTCACAAAAATAACTAGATTAAGTATGTCAACGAGTGTCGAGGGATCCTGTTGAGATTTATACTGAAGGTGGTTGGTCTTTACCTCTCCCTATACTCTCAACACTTTATCGAGGCATGATTAGTCACCGCTAATAATTGTTAGTAATTATAAAATATAAAAGATCATATATATTTGGGAGAAGCTTAGCCATGATGATTCATTCAGCAACAGATCACAAGAGCCTCATTTCACGGGCTACTTCTTGCAGATGGTCTAAGGTTGTTGGGGTTTAGAAGACAATTGCAAGACCACCACATGACGAATATTATTGACATTTTATCAGCTGAATGATAGATCTGAATGCAGTAAGTAAAGTAGAGTCACCAAAACAAATATTATGTAAGTTATATTTTCGGCAAGAGAAACCGAGCTAGATGAAAAGCCTGAAAGCCCTCAAGTTTCAAAATTTACAAAAAAAACGTTAAGAATTTCAATCCTATGAAGTTTCAAAAATTGCAAAAAAAAAAAAAACACTGTGCAGAATTCAGGAGGAAGGCAAAAATAGAAAGGCGCATAACAGAAAGGCCTACGAGAGCTGAGAAGTAAAGAACAAATATCAGGCAAATCCATGGTTTTCCCATATATTCCCACTTTCACCCCCATTTGTAATGTGAAATATTTATTCAGTTGGCCAAAAGAAAATCCGGTAACTCAAAATAAATTGATTTTTTTTTTCGTATTTGAGTAAATATTCTTATTACCAAATAGCAATGAAGCATAACTTCCAATATGTACAAATCCAGAGCAGCTCAATGACCCGAAACTGAGCTCTCGACCAGTAAGAAAATTCATTGCCGGTGAAGTTAGCAATTCACACTAAGAGAATTCAATCCGGTCAGGGAGTGGATGGTGCCAGAGGTGACGGTTAATATGTCGTAAACCCGAGTGGACAGCAGTGTCGGATTATGACATATTAATTCCTCTGATTTGTTTGTGAATTTTACCTCCCGAAAATTATTTTCCTACGTGCATGTAGAAACCTTTGAAAATAGCAAAGTAATCGTGAATTATAACTCATGAAACTATTAATTATAGCTCATGAAATTATTTGTCAACGGATTGAAGCCACTAAAAATAGCCTAAAATCGTAGGTTATAGCTCGAGAAATCATGAATTTTGGCTTTCGAGAGATTATTTACCAACGGGTCAAAACCACTAAAATGGCAAAAAATCGTGAGTTATAGCTCGTGAAATTGTTAATTTTAGCCTTCCGGGAAATTGGTTGCCTATAGTTTGAATTGAAACCATAAAAATTGTCAAAATTCAGGGGTTATAGCTCATAAATGGTCAAAATTCAAGGGTTATAGCTCATAAAATCGTGGGTTACAGCTTATGAAATTGTGAATTTTAACTTTTGAGAAAATAGTTGCTTATAGATAAAAACCACTAAAATTAGCAAAAAATCATTGGTTATAGCTCATGAAATCATGAATTTTGACCTTCAAAAGATTATTTAACAATGCTCGAAATGATCAAAAATTATGGTTATAACTTATGAAATAGTGAATTTGGCATCAAGAAAATTAATTGCCAACGGGTCGAAACCATTAAAAATGATCAAAAATTGTGACTATAACTCATGAAATCATGAATTCTTTCCTCAAAGAAATCATTTGCTTATAGGTTGAAATCGCTAAAATGATTAAAAAAATGGGTTCTAGCTCATTAAATTGTGAATTTTGGTCTCCGTGAAATTATTTGGAAATGGGCCGTAACCACTTAAAAGTACCTAAAAATTGTGTGCCTAAAGATCAAAACCACTAAAAATAGCCATAGCTTATGATGTCGTGAGTTTTCACTTTTGGAAAATTGTTTGCCTAAAGATCAAAACCACTAAAAATGGCCAAAAATCGTAAGTTATAGCTCCTGAAATCATGAATTATTGCCTCCCAAATTTATTTTCCTACATGTGAAAACTATTTAAAATATCTAAAACATCATGGACTATAGCTCATGAAATTATTTGCCAATGGGTTGAATCCACTAAAAATAGCCAAAAATCGTGGATTATATTTCATAAAATCGTGAATTTTGGCTTCCGCGAAATTATTCGCCAACGGGTCAAAAACACTAAAATGACTAAAGATTGTGGATTAGAGCACTTTGTCGAAGTTCTGAGTGAGTGACAGCAACGTCAGAGGAGAATGCTACTAATTTGACAAGTCCCCAAACATGTAACAGTACAATGAAAACTTTGGAATAGACCTAAAAAGAAGGGAACTTACAAACAGAACTCTTGTAGTATCATCCAATTGCGAATAGGCCCTGTAGGCGTTGAAAATTGCCTATAAGTCCCCGAACGTAGCTCGTGATGACGAGAATAATCGACAAGTCATCCGATGAAGTAATGGCAAACCGTTGACGACACAACAAGTGAACGCAACGCAAACGCTCTCCTCAAGACGCCCTACGCAGAGTTTTCGGCGGTCCCGCTAGCCGGTTAGCGGGCGGGGTCATGGGGTGCCCCTTATGGTCCGGCGCTACCGAAATTTTTGAAAAGAGCTCTCTCCTTTCTGAGCTGTCAGCTGATTCCGGAACCTTGGTGAACTGATGCGCCATGAGTGCGAGTGAAGGGATAAACCCAACTTTGAAGCCTCAAATTAAGCTCGGAAAACCAGCAGAGAGAAGCCACGCAACGCTCGGTCAAAACCGACACCCAGAGGTGTCTCGCCCGAGCGAGACACCCAGAGGTGTCTCGCCCGAGCGAGACACCCAGAGGTGTCTCGCCCGGCGAGACACCGAGGTGTCTCGCCCGAAGCGAGACACCAGAGGTGTCTCGCCCGGCGAGACACCAGAGGTGTCTCGCCCGGCGAGACACCAGAGGTGTCTCGCCCGAAGCGAGACACCAGAGGTGTCTCGCCCGGCGAGACACCGAGGTGTCTCGCCCGGCGAGACACCAAAGCAACGGGCTTTACGCCCGATTTACCGCATCCGCTGCCCCTATATATTGGACGGCTAGGGTTTCATTTTGAGAGGTCGGCAGAGATAAAACAGAGGAGATAGCCGAACTCTTGTGTGTGCCTAGAGTTAGAGAATTTCCAAGGGAGAGGAGATCAAGATCTAGACTTGCACGGGGGAGATTTGTGATTCGAGATCCAAAGTCTTGAGATCGGATCTACAACGACAAACCATCCTTTGGATCAAGCTTGGCCTTGATCCGAAGAAGAGTAACGAAGTTCGCTGGTCGATCTCGCTCACTACGCTGATTAGTTCCTTGGCTAATTAATCTCCAGATTCGCTTAGATCTCGATCCGATCGATCTAAGAATTCCCACGAAAAGGAGGGATTTTTAGATCTAGATCCGCATCCGCATCTCGCTCGATCAACACTTGGGAAAGGAATCGCGGTGGTCCACGGAATACATCCCCAAGACAGCAAAGAATCCCATAGCGAGGACCAGTAAAATAGAGATCCTCGTGTTTGTTTAGGGTTAAAGTTGTAATTCTTTGATTTTCATTGTAAGCCTTATAAAAAGGCAATCTTTTTTCTGAATTTCGTTGTAAGCGACTGAAGTTTGTAACGGATTCAAGCAATGACAATCATCCCGACTTTTCCCGAGAACAAGCTGGCGACCACAGTGGGAGCCACCGGTCTTGCATCCGAGATCGTTGTGCCGCAGCCACGGATTCCGATCCCGGTGATCGAAGAGGTCGAGTACGAATTCGACCAGGAGAAATTTGAGGCCTATCTCTCTGCCTCATCCAACTCCTTTTCCCCCCGCAAGGCGAAGAAGCCCTCCGCTGCAAGGAGGACTCACAAGGCGTCACCGACTGAAGCTGACGCTCTCCTCGCCGCCGCCAACAACAATGACGGCAATAACTCCCCCGCGCCATCCAAAGGCGCCAGATCTGATCTCCCTCCTCCGGCCAATGAGGAAAAGTCCGCGAAGGCGTGTGACTCTCAAAGAGAGCCCGCCAACGGCGTCGACAACGCCTTGCGTTGCAATACGCAAAGGCGTTAGAATCCATGGACGGTGTCCGATACAAGCCGGATACGAAGTCCCAACAGGGGCGCGAGCCCCAGAAGACGAAGATAGGTGGTAACTCCTCTAAACCGCCGACCGAAGAATGGATCCGCGTCAAGCGAGATCGCTCCACCCTCAGGGGGCGGATCCAAAAACGCCGTGCCCTACGCACGCGTGCACGTGCGTTGGTTCAGGCTACTCAACAGCCTAAAGGAGCAGAGGTGACCAAGAAGTCACCAGAAGCAAGTCGAACTCACCTCCCGCATCAGAGCTTTTTCCTCGATGCGTGGCGCCTTCCACAAAGACTCCGACCAACACCACACCCCTTTCGATAAGGGTTCGGTGTTTCAGCCTAGGTCGGTTCAGTTGGATCAAGGTGAAAGGTCAACTCCTGCAAGCTTGTTGAAGAGATCCAGGACAACTCGCAATGCTGGGGGTAGCTCTCGCCCCGCCGACGAGAAGCCGCCGGAGAATCCACCAACTGGTTTGCGGATCGAGGTCCAAAAGCCCGCTGAGAGGTCGCGCAAAAGCGTCGCGTTAAAGGCGTAACTTTCAAAGACCGTGGCGCCGACCCAACCTCGGATGGAGGCGTCGTCATCGATGATGGCGTTATACGAGAGATTGTGTCGCCGCGACGGTAGGTTGCTCCGGCTTATGCCGATGAGTTGTACTATCGTCTTTGAGGGTAGGAAGAAGTTTCAGACAGAGCTCTCCGTAAACCGCATCCTCTTGCATTTGTACTAAATTGATCAAGGCGGTTTCTGAGTGTAAATGCCGCCATAAAACTCCGGAAAGGGTGTCGGCCTTCCAAAGATCGAGCACCAACGAACCGCCAAGACCTCGGTCAAAGGCGTTCCCGAAAGACATGCACTCTGTCAAGGCAAGGATGAGCCGCTGAGGTCACCATCAATATGACCAACAAGGCAACGCCGCCACGCTGCATTCGAGCCCTCAGCGTGTGACTTCGGTTGCGGGCGGTACTATCGAGCGGCCTAACTATCACGACCGCAACGAGGGATCCCTTCAAGGCACACCGCGAACGAAGAGTACCTTCGAAGATGAAGTATCGGATGACGGCTCGGCAATGGCATCCGATAACACCGCTCTAGTGAAGGTCATACTCGGAAGCACTCATGATTAGTGCAGCTGAGGTGGCCAAGCTACTTGAAGAAGCCTTGGCAAAACAGAAAGACAACTTCAAACTCGAGATGGACATGGCCATGCAGCAGATGAGAGAAATGCATGACCGGCAGATGCAAGCGATGATTAATCGCCAGGGTGAGGGCAGTCGTCGCAACAACGTCAATTTGACGGATAGCGACACGGATGAAGAGCAAGACCTTAACACCGATGAGCAGAACGCCAATGAAGACACCATGGTCCCACCTCAAAATCACCGGACGAAATGCAAGTGAAAATGACAAGATCAAGGATCCGAGAGCAAGGTCAACTCGCCATCTCGCTCAAGAAGTGAAGAAGACGGGATTCCGTGTCCTTACAGAGAGTGGGAGTCAATCCTATCCGTGAAGTTTAATTTAATAAACTTCACGCCGCTCGATGGGAGAGGGTCCCCACTCAACATCTTATCTACTTCAAGAGCCATTTGGGAGTCATCTCGTGCGAGCCCTTGATGGTTCGGTCATTCGTCGGCACCACTGCGGTGACCTTCGATTGGTATCGCCGTCTCAAAGCGGGCGGCATCAACATTTGGGAAGACATGGAATCTATGTTCCTGGCGAACTTCTTCGATGACGACACAGAGGTTTCACTCGGTGCGTTATGGGACGAGAAGCAGAAAGATGGAGAAACCGTGGATAATTTTGTCAAACGGTTCCGCAACAAGGCGATGAACTGTCGTGACCCAATCACGGAGGAATTCATCCTCAAGACCTGCCAGCATAACCTCTTGCTGGACGTGATCAGGGCGATGGGCACTGCACCGTCTAAAACCTGGAAAGACTTGAAAGTCCGAGGGGAAGAGGCTGAGCGTTTCCTCAAAAGGGAGAAGGCGAGCGAGGTCAAGAAGCCAAATCCACGGAACCAAAATTTTGTCCCGGAACAAGGGGAAGGCGCCAATGAAGAATGTTGATGCGATCAAACTTTCCACCGCAGCCACAACAAAGAATAAAGAAGCAGCTAGCCGACCCCATCGCGAAGAATAAGCCCGTAAACCGAGGGCCCACGCCGTGTTTCCCAAGACGATTCTTTCGTGGACGAAGAGGTGCACAGGATCTTCAAGTACTTGCTAGACAACAACAAGATCCAACCGCCACATCGCCAACCGTGAGGAAGCTCAAAGGGCGGCCGACCCCAAATCTGCGCTATCATAGAGGCGATACACCACCGACCAAGTCATGCTACCGGTGAAGGACAAGATCCAAGCTTTGATTGAAGTGGGGTGATCACTCCAAAACCAAATAAGGGAAAGCAAGTGAAACAAGCGGCGTCCATAAGCTTTGGGACAGTGCCTACAACCTGGTTCCGGCCAGAAACCGTGGTCAAAGTGGGAATGAAGACGGTGAATGACGATCCCCACAAGCAGCGAGAGAAGGGGTTAGTGCCGCACACAGCCCCAAATGGCGAACTCCTATGGGTCCACCCGGACTTACTTAAAGACGATCGCTACACGCCTTCGTCTAAAAAGAAGTCCAAGGGAAATGGCAAATCTTGCAATGCTACCTCAGCGGTTTTACTCGACGACGACGAGCAAATTCCTACGTGTTCTTTGTCGGAGGAGGAACAGGAAGCCTTTGTCACCAGGAGTGGGCGTGAGTACGCTTACAAATACCCCGATGACTCCAACCTTAATGCTAAAGCGTTAGCGGAGCTTGGGGTAGTAACAATTCCCACGGTTCCCGCCACCCCTAAGGAGGACGCCACCGTAACGAAGGGGAAACAACACGCAAATCACGAGGTGCAACTCCGGCGATCCGGTTTAATCGCCCGATTGAAGGGATAGACCGGGAACACAAGCTCTCCCTACCGCCGATGTGATGGCACAATTGGCCAACATCCCGCAAGAATAACTTTATACGAGCTATTGAGGTTGTCCAAGGAAACCCGCTGCTGCTACGAGAAGCGCTATGCACTCGAGAGGTCTTCCTAACCCACATTAAATCAAGTCCGAGGAGCCGAGTCATCAGCCGGGAATGCAATGTGGCCTCCAAGCATATTCCCCGCATCACGCTCTCTAAGGAGGATATGCGACGAAGACGTCGAAGCATGACAGCCGCCTACTTCATTGTGGTACATTGGTTCAGCGAAGTCAACCGGATCCAAGTTGATCCGGTTCACAGGAGCATCATGCCTTTGCGCGATGTATAGCACAGGGATTCTGTCGGCGAGCTCGCTTGGCACCGTGATATCGGATTTAACACCGGTGGGTCGGCCACTTGGTAAAATCCGCATTAAGTGTCGGATAGGGGACTTAAAGTCCGAAGTCACCTACTACGCCATTGACGCAGACTTCCTATAACTTGTTGTTGGGTCGCCTTGGATCCATAACCATGTTATAGTCCCTCTACCCTCCATCGATTAATGCGAAATATGTCGACACTAATAACGAGGTTAAGACGGTGGTCGCGACAAACAACCGCTTAAAGGACCGAGAATTATTTCAGCGACTCCCTCCTTTACGGTAATGAGTCCGACATCAATCATCGCCCATGGCACGGACAAATGTGAGGACGCCGATACGAGGCGGGCTTGACTATAAAGGTGGTTTTGTTCTAAATGACATTGTACCCTTAGTAGTCAATCTTGACGAAGAGGATCTTCCGATGAAAGTTGTAATTGGCGACTTAGAAGAAGAAATAAAAGATGATTTAGAGTACTCGTTGTGTTTGAATGATGTAATGAAAAGTTATATAATGACCACGAATTGCATATGCCAATTCGGTCATCCCGTAATACGTAGCACCTTCGAGACTCATCCAAGACGACTTTCGCCGCCCAAGGGAAGGGAGGCCGCAAGAAGGACTTAGTCTGGCGGAGGAGTTAACTCCCACGCCAACTACTTCCTCGCAGACGGGTTCCGATGAAGATAAACCAAACTTCATCTTTCCAGATATAGCCCGAAGCAAAGACCTCATGAAGAAGTGGGGGTACGACTTTGCGTTGGGAGAAGGACTTTATTTTGGGCGGGGATCTCCCGTTCCACCCAAGGCTGCATATGTACCGAAGGGAAAACCCGATAATTATTACGGATTTAAAAGGGGATTGGGATACGCATCCTCTTCAGAAGATGAGTGTTGTTGGTTGATCAATAACCAACCACCCAACCTAGACGACGAGTACTCATCCGATTCACGCCGACTCGACAAGATCGGCAAGATGTTCAGGGGGTTGATGTCCAACATGGCTACAGTGGACCCCACTACACTGGAAGAAGACGAAGAATTGCCAACATGGGAAGACCCATGGGTCCATCACCTCAACATGCAGTATGGGGACCGGTTTGAGCAGAGGGAGCCTCCGACTGAAGACGAGGTAGTCCAGATCAACATGGGTAATGAAGCACACCCTAAACTTATAAATATTAGCAATAGTCTTCCCCCAGAGGAAAAGAAAAGGTTGATCACTCTTGTCAGAGAGTATATCGATGTTTTCGCCTGGAGCTACGAGGACATGCCAGGGCTCGACCCCAATGTGGCAATGCACCGCCTCGACATTAAAGTGGATGCCAAACCCGCCAAACAAAGAACAGACGGTTTCGTCCACGATTATGGAGGCAATTGTTGCGAAGTAAAGAAGCTCATAGCCTCGGTTTTATCCGGAGGTTCAACATCCGGATTGGGTGGCGAATATTGTTCGGTGCTAAAAAGAACGGACGATCGAATTTGCGTCGACTACGAGATCTGAATGCAGCGTGCCCAAAAGACGACTTCCACTTCCAATCACCGATGTGATCGCCGATAATACATGTGGATTTGAGCGAATGTCCTTCATGGATGGGTTCTCGTTACAACCAAATCAAGATGCATCCGAATGACGAAAGCACACGGCGCTCGAACTCCTCTAGGCATCTTCGCTACACGCCATGCCATTCGGATCGAAGAATGCCGGGCGCCACTTACCGGTAGCGCAATGACAAAGATCTTTCAGATCATCTTCTAAGACGGTCGAATGTTACGCCGATGACTTGGTTGTGAAAAGTCGTGACAAAGATGACCATATCCAGGACTTGAGGACGGTATTCGACCTCATGCGAGCTCATCAATTAAAGATGAACCCCACCAAGTCTTTCCTCGGAATGTCCAGTGGCAAATTCCTCGGGTTTGTTGTTACCAACAAAGGTATCCACATTGAACCCGACAAAATAAAGGCAATCAATGAATTGCAACCCCCAAAGAATCTAAGGGAACTCAGAGGATTACAGGGGCGATTGGCGTACATCCGGCGCTTCATTTCCAACCTCTCCGGAAAATGTCAGCCATTCTCGGCCGAACAAAAGGGGTGTCCTTTGTCCGATGACGCTCGTCGAAGGCATTCGAAGATATCAAAACATATCTGACGAATCCTCCTGTACTCGTTGCACCGAAGTCGGGTAAACCGTTCTTGATTCATATCAAAGCGACGAACCATTCGTTGAGTGCTTTACTTGCACAAGACGACGACCACGGTCACGAGCAGGCGGTTTATTATCTAAGCCGAGCCTTGGTAGGTGCGGAATCTCGCTACCCAATGATCGAGAAAGAGTGTCTCGCGCTGGTCTTTGCGATTCAGAAAATGCGACACTACTTAGTTGGGCAAACGATATACGCCATTTCTAACGTAAATCTGTTGGTGTTCATGGCCAGCGGCCGACCTCTATGAATTGGCGCCTGGCGAAATGGGCTTTACTTTTGTCCCAGTATGACTTGCACTTCAAGCAGCAGAAGTCAATTAAGGGACAAGCCATCTGCGATCTTTTGGCAGCCAACCCAACAAAGGATACGGCTGAACTATTTGATGATTTACCGGATGAGACCCACGAGGTTAACACAACTCTGCACCAACAGGTGTGGCATTTATATTTTGATGGAGCGTCCCGAGCTACCAACGTGGCGAGCGCCCCCGGATGTTCTAAGATCTCGCCGGTCGGAGTAGTCTTAGTTTCCCGTGGAAGCATGTCATGCCTCGGCTTATTCATCGACCGAGCCTCGCTCTAACAATGTCGCAGAGTACAACGCTCCTCATTGGACTTAGCTTCGCTAAAGAGCTGGGGTAGAGTATCTCGAAGCCTTCGGGATTCCCAACTCATTGTCAAAGCGGACTTCGCGGGGACTATGAGGTCGTGAACCCAGATTTAATCCCATACCATCGTCGCTATCGAAGTTAGCGGACTCGCTTGAAGGATTCTTCATCGAGTACATTCAGCCTCGAATCGTATCTGGTCTGCTGGCGGCATTAGCGGTGTCTTTGGCGCAACCTCCCGAGATCGAAAGCAAATGGTCACGGTGAGGACCCACCGATTATTCATTCCTATTTATGACAGACGTAAAATGACGAAAGGGTAGTCACTAAGGAAGTGTATGCAACCCAAGTCGGACTTGAGCCCCGAGATTGGCGCTTCCCTATTATTGACTACGTCTTGCACGGCATCCTGCCAGAAGATATGAAGGAGCGTGAATCAGTCCGTCGAAGAGCGCCAAGGTTCTTCTACAATACGGAAACCCGTGACGCTTCATCGGCGTGGGTATAACGGTTTGCTACTCCGCTGCCTTTCAAACAAAGAGGCAGAGGAAGTTCTCCAAGAAGCACACGGAGGAGAATGCGGTGCGCACCAGCCAGGTCCTAAGCTCTATGATCGGATCAGGAGGATGGGGTACTACTGGCCTACTATGGTCAATGATGCGATCGCATATGCTCGGAAATGTCACGCGTGCCAAATACACGCAAACTACCTGCATCAACCTCCGGAGCAACTTCACCCGTCAGCCACATCTTGGCCATTCGAGACATGGGGCATGGATGTGGTAGGCCCAATCTTTCCTCTGTCGGCCAAAGGTGATCGGTTTATCCTGGCGATCACCGATTACTTCTCCAAGTGGGCAGAGGCGATTCCCCTCAAGGAGGTAAAAGCCAGCAATGTAATTCGGTTCATCAAGCACCACGTCATCTATCGACACGGTGTACCAAGGCGGATCGTACATGATAACGGTCCCCAGTTCATTAGCAATGCCTTCATTCGGTTTTGCGAGAAATTCAAGATCGGGGCGTCTCCTCAGCTGCGTACAATCCGCGCAAGCGGATTGGCGGAGGCCTTCAACAAAACGATCATTAAAATTCTCAAGAAGCCGGTGAAAAATAACAAACACGACCGATGATAAACTCGGAGAAGCACTCTGGGCGTATCGCATGACGATTCGCACACCGACTGGGGCTACCCCGTACTCTCTGGTATATGGGTGTGAAGCAGTCCTGCCCTTGGAAGTTCAGATTCCATCCCTCCGCATTGCTCTCGCAACCGAGATGACGACAGAGGAGCTACATCAAAAGCGCCTCGAAGAACTCGAGATGCTAGATGAAAAGCGCTTGGAAGCTCAACAGCACATTGAGTTTTATCAAGCAAGGATGTCCAGGGCCTTCAACAAGAAAGTCCGACAAAGAAGCTTCAAGGAGGGAGACTTGGTCCTCGCTGCTCGACGACCGATAATTCTCGACTCCAAGAGGAAGGGTAAGTTTGAACCCAAATGGGAAGGGCCGTTTGTGATTGAAACGGTCTATTCCAATGGCGCATATCGCCTTATCACCCAGGAAGGCGATAGGCAATTAATGCCGATCAATGGGAAGTTCCTGAAGAAGTACTATCCTTAGTACCTTCAGGATAACCCGTTTTGGAGGGAAGTTCTTCAGGAAATATTTTCCTCGGAGATAACCCTAATCCTTTCCTCCAGAATTCTCCCACCGATCAAACTCATTGACGGTGGGTCCACAAAATTTTCTCTGGTCCCTCCACCAGCAAAATTCCCCCCTTGACTTCTTTCAATAAGCAAGGGGTCCACAAAATTTTTGATCCTCTATCAAAATCCCCTCTTGATTCCTTTCAATGAACAAGAGGTCCACTTTCAAATTCGAGATCACTTTCGATGAGCAGAAAGCCTCCATCATTCCATTTCACCACGCCTCCCATGGCGGTAGTACTAAAATGGAACACTCTCGATAAACGAGACCTTCAGATCGTGGTGAATCCTATAAAAGTGATAACTACCGTATCTCCTCGATTCTGAGTGGAGATCCCACTCTTAGTTTCACTGAAGAGATTCTCAAGTGGAGATCCCACTTTTAGTTTCCTCTTCTGGAGATAGGATATAAAATCCTTCCTCTCCATTTCTGAGATAGAATATAAAATTCTTCCTCTCCATCTTCCTGAGATCACTTTCGATGAGCAGAAAGCCTCCATCATTCCATTTCACCACGCCTCCCATGGCGGTAGTACTAAAATTGGAACACTCTCGATAAACGAGACCTTCAGATCGTGGCGAACCCTATAAAAGTGATAACTACACGTATCTCCTCGATTCTGAGTGGAGATCCCACTCTTAGTTTCACCTTAAGAGATTCTCGGTGGAGATCCCACTTTTAGTTTCCTCTTCTTGGAGATAGGATATAAAATCCTTCCTCGCAATGTTCGGTTCATCAAGCACCGCGTCATCTATCGACCACGGTGTACCAAGGGATCGTTACATGATAACGGTCCCGGTTCATTAGCAATGCCTTCATTCGGTTTTGGAGAAATTCAAGATCGGGGCGTCTCCTCAGCTGCGTACAATCCCGCGCAAACGGATTGGCGGAGGCCTTCAACAAAACGATCATTAAAATTCTCAAGAAGCTGGTGAAAAATAACAAACACGACCGATGATAAACTCGAGAAGCACTCTGCGTATCGCATGACGGTCGCTGCAAATGGGGCTACCGTACTCTACGGTATATGGGTGTGAAGCACCGCCCTTGGAAGTTCAGATTCCATCCCTCGCATTGCTCTCGCAACCGAGATGACGACAGAGGAGCTACATCAAAAGTGCCTCGAAGAACTTCGAGATGCTAGATGAAAAGCGCTTGGAAGCTCAACGGCACATTGAGTTTTATCAAGCAAGGATGTCGGGGCCTTCAACAAGAAAGTCCGACAAAGAAGCTTCAAGGAGGAGACTTGGTCCTCGGCGAGCCCTTTGGTAGTAACCCCGCTATACCTAGCTTTGGAGGAACATCTTACCAACAAAAAAGAATTCATCAAGACCACCAAATTGAGGATGAACTAGCTAACAAGACTAGTCCCCCAATTAAACGGGATAGAGACTCAAGTGTTTCCAGGTGGGCTATCATAGAGAGCCGACCTCATTGCACCAAGAAATGGGATATGTCAACCTAGATGCATGGAGTCAATCGGGGATGTACACAAGGGTCGATCATTACTCCTACGAGGTCGGGTTCATCAGATCTCCCCTGGGAGAGTATAGGGTCACAGGCGAACCATGCACCGGCTTCTTTCATTTTGTGACGGGAGCCCTATCGCGAGGCACCTCCTCAAAGGAGACCTTAAATGCGGTCCCCGCAAGAAAAACTCCCACTGAGGCACTAATAGTATACAAGTGAGCATTGATCTCCTCAAGCAGCATATTGATCTCCAAAGGGAAAAGAGGCGTCAATTTGCAGTCTCGCCCTCTCCAAGTTGTCCCCTAGAAGTTTGAACAAGGAACTGACAAGTTACTTCATGGTCACCCGCAGTTCCAACCACCTGACCAACGGATCAACTTGCGTCAGGACAATGAATGCAACTCATGAAGGGTTCCTTCTCGGTAGGATCGATGAAATCCCCATGATGGTGAACCCACGAATACTCCAATAAGGAACATGAGTATAAACTGCTCCCTAATTTATTGGAAAGTTCCCGAGGATAACCTAATTCTATTCCAACAAGGAGTAGGATTCTCCCACATGATACTCCAACTAGGTATACGAGTCTAAACTATTTCTTATTTTGTCGAGAAGTTCCCGGAGAATAGTTTTATATTCTTAAGGATAACTCGACAATCCCCAATTTGCTTCCACGGGTTCAAATTTACGACTTTGGACAATTCGTTGTGATGAAAAATTGCCAATTGGAGGTTGAATTCGAGAAAATTTTTGATGCGGACAACGCGTCACATCTCGAAAATCCTCCGCTGGTCGGGCCCGCAACGAGCATCGCAGAAGAGTTCACCAATCAAAGGATGAATCCTCAATATCCTCCCACCGGGTTTAGTCTTATGCCAAGCCATGCGGTGGAGATTTCACCGATTCAAAGCTAAGTCTCACGAATTGGATGAGCAGTTCGGCGACAACTCACGATCCACGAGCTAAAAATAAGAAAATTCATTCATCGCCATCGAAGTCAAGATTTCGGCGGTCGGACAATAAATGCAGCACCGCGACACTTTTAGTTATCCTACAAAGCACCGGATAGTCCGAAAGAATCGGAGAGATCAAGATTTGAAGCCGCTGTGTCCTATTACACCGGCGAAGGTGCGGGCCTATCACATCCAAAGTATTTCGCTTCTTCTATAAAAGAGCGAGACCAAACGCTTTGGAGGGTATCTGTAAGCGTTGAAAATTGCCTATAAGTCCTCGAACGTAGCTCGTGATGACGAATAATCGACAAGTCATCCGATGAAGTAATGGCAAACCGCTGACGACACAACAAGTGAACGCAACGCAAACGCCTCCTCAAGACGCCTCTACGCAGAAGTTTTGGTCCCGCTAGCCGGTTAGCGGGCGGGGTCAAGGGGCAGCGCCCTTATGGTCCGGCACCGAAATTTTTGAAAAGAGCTCTCCTTTCGAGCCGCCACCGATTCCGGAACCTTGGTGAACTGATGCGCCATGAGTGCGAGTAAAGGGATAAACCCAACTTTGAAGCCTCAAATTAAGCTCTAAAACCGCCAGAGAGAAGCCACGCAACGCCGGTCAAAACCGACACCAGAGGTGTCTCGCCCGGCGAGACACCCGAGGTGTCTCGCCCGGCGAGACACCCGAGGTGTCTCGCCCGGCGAGACACCCGAGGTGTCTCGCCCGGCGAGACACCCGAGGTGTCTCGCCCGGCGAGACACCCGAGGTGTCTCGCCCGGCGAGACACCCGAGGTGTCTCGCCCGGCGAGACACCCGAGGTGTCTCGCCCGGCGAGACACCCGAGGTGTCTCGCCCGGCGAGACACCAAGGCCGAACGGCTCAGCTTTACCCGCATCCGCCGCCTCTATATATTGGACGGCTAGGGTTTCATTTTGAGAGGTCGGCAGAGATAAAACAGAGGAGATAGCCGCGAACTCTTGTGTGTGCCTAGAGTTAGAGAATTTCCAAGGGAGAGGAGATCAAGATCTAGACTTGCACGGGGAGATTTGTGATTCGAGATCCAAAGTCTTGGATCGGATCTACAACAAAGAAACCATCCTTTGGATCAAGCTTGGCCTTGATCCGAAGAAGAGTAACGAAGTTCGCTGGTCGATCTCGCTCACTACGCTGATTAGTTCCTTGGCGAATTAATCTCAGTATTCGTTTAGATCTCGGATCGATCGATCTAAGAATTCCCGTAAAAAGGAGGGATTTTTAGATCTAGATCCGCATCCGCATCTCGCTCGATCAACACTTGGGAAAGGAATGTAGCGGTGGTCCACGGAATACATCCCCAAGACAGCAAAGAATCCCACGCAAGCGGGACCCGTAAAATAGAGATCCTCGTGTTTGTTTAGGGTTAAAGTTGTAATTCTTTGATTTTCATTGTAAGCCTTATAAAAGGCAATCTTTTTCTCAATTTCGCTGTGTTTAATCAAGTTTGTAACGGATTCAAGCAATGACAATCATCCCGACTTTTCCCGAGAACAGGCCCATGTAGTTCTATTTGTAGCGAATAGACTCTCGTGTACTGGCCTGGGTGTATTTGTAGCGAATAGACTCTCGTGTACTGGCCTGGGTGCGAATACGCCCTCTTAATAAACTTTTTCAACTCTTTTAAAAGTAAAAAAATTAGCAATTGAGGATCTATCTTTACCAATAGAACCATAGGGGGTCTACCCGTCTCCTCAAACCTTTTAAAAAAATTAAGAGTAAAAAAATCGCTCAACTCACAAGATCCGTTCGCATAAATAGAACTGTAGACAACTGGGTGAAACTACGAGGGTCTCGTCCCAATTAACCATTTATTTTTAAACACGGACACTTCAAAGATCACTCCTATACACAAAAGTTAGAAATACGGTGCAAGTTATTATATCTTACTGGAAGTTTCTATGTTTTTATTCTAAATGATTATGTATGCCGCGTATTTTTAACGCAAATGCTTAAATCACTAAATTTTTTTAAAACATTTTCAAACTAATGCGCATCATGCCATGGTTAATTTTGCTCGTTACCAACTAAAACACATTTTTAAAAAAAACACTATTTTAGAAGTTAAAGATGGAAATTATTAAAACTACTTTCCAAACTAAGATTTAAAACACTACCAACTAAGATGCATAAAGAGATGAAGAAATTCCTTTTCCCTAAAAGAGTAGGATATTAGGATTACATTGAGGGCGGCCATTTTACTTCACTTTGAACCGCCGATTAATGCTTTACCACCACTGAAGACATGCACGGCCACACTTGATGGTCCAAAAGGATAAGCTTTCAATACCCTAAGCTATACAGAGGTGAAGACATTTCCAAGAAACAAATCAGAGAGATCTTATGATCGAATATACATCATAATAACTAATATGTTCTACTCTAGATAGAGCCACATATAAGTAGATCATACATAATAAATTAGTCCCGATTCTAAGTAAAATCTCCACGACCGGTAACTACTACAACAGAAGTAAAATAAACAAAGCAACTACGGTCCACCTTACTCCAACAAGTCGTTGGGAAACTTGAAGGACTGTTTCAGAGTCGAAATTCATGTACATAAACAAAGTGCACATTTAGAAACGCGAATCACCTAAAGGCAGTTTGATCATGCTTGGCTTTCTTGTCAGCTTCAAGAACAGTGTCAGAGTCGAAATTCCTGGAGATAACCAAAGTAGACACTCAGAAACCCGGACCACAATTACGACTACATAGCAGGAATGAACAGATGATACCTATCATGTGACTTAAAAGATACATAGTCAATGGATTTAGATGCCCGCTTCTTCGACTTGTCACTTTTTCCATCACCTGCAAACCAGTGAGAAGAGACCCATTATGAGGAATTGCAATTGAATGAAAAACGTGCGTACAGAATTTGCCTCAAAAATTTAAACTGTTTGTGATCGCGACTTTAATCAAAAGCAATACAAGTTCTTAGTTATAAAAATCCCCAAATTCCAGAACAATATAGTCTGGCATATGAAGGTTGAAGAATGGCATGCTTCAAAAAAGAAGTTGCAATAATCACATTTATCGGATAGTACAAAAATAACAAATAAAGGTAGATAAACGTATATAGCACCAAATCACAATGGATATCAAATTAATATGAATAGCATAAGGCACCATTTGCTTGTTGAGCGCCAGTTACTTCTTCCTCGTCCAATTCATTATCTGGGAAGCCAAAGTGAAATATCATGAGAGACTTAAAAAGGAAAAGTATCACAAGGTAAAGAGCGAAAATTTTAAATTCCTCACCAGAATCATTGTCATATGTGAAACAGAGATAGAAACAGTCAAGGATAGACAGTTTAGAATCGCAACATTATAGACACTATGAAGCAAAAAGCAAATAAAGTATATGATAAAGGATATTCATATTCCGCTGACAGTCTACATTCAGAACCAAAAAAATAGACACAGGTACGGATTGAGGAGTGGGATAAACGAAATCCTCTATCGAAATTTAATTTAAACCGTATCTGGGTGCATTTCCCTGGAGAAAGAATTCCAAGAAGTGACTTTGCACCATCAACTTCCACATGTATATGAATGTCTTCATCGCTGATTGATTTTCCAAGCGACGCCTACGTCAAACAGATGGAAAGTAAGACCTACGAAATTACCTAATAACCTGAGAAAGACAAATTAAGAGCAGAATTCACCTGCGAAAGGATCACAAGCATACCCTTTATAGGTGTGTATCTAGTACCCTTTCCCGGCTTGACTTTTGCACCTGCAAACGTTGAAAATCGTTTGGAAATCAAATTTTATCAGATGATCGAATGATCCTAGAGAATCAAAATAAATTAGGTAATTAAAATAATTGTGGTTAGCAATTTTAAAAGATTACCCTGTCAGCATGTTTCAAAACAAAAAAAAGAACTTTAAGAGAATCAAAAAGATAAAATAGAGATTACAAACGATTGCAGCAGTAAATAAAACAAAATCAAATTTCATATCTCCAAAATCCTCAATTGGCTAATAAATTAAATCATAGCGTGTTCTCTATTAAAGCAACAAATGACACCCCAAAAAAATAAAATAAAATAAAATAAAGAAATTAGATGGCAGAGGGGGAAAACAGAGCTTTCATCTCATTCTGGATCCCATCAACAGTGCAGAAAACATTCTCCTTCAGCAGATCACAAACACCCCCTCAAACCCACCGAGGCAATGAGAAAAAAAAAGACATACAGCAAACTCCCTCCTTCCTCAGCCAAAACAAACACAATGAAAAAAAAGTGGCATACAGTGAACCTCCTCTTTCAACCGAAACAAACACTCAAACCCACTAAGGTAATGACCTGGTCTCTCTATCTTTACACATCGCTGACCATCCCCTCCACAGTCGCCGGCCGCTCAAGCACTGCCTCCATCGCAATCGACGTCCAAGTTACAAACTGCAGTCACCAAAAGAACCGCCACCTGTCTCGCAAACAACACCTTCTCTCTTGTGATTTATTATTTTCTAAGAATAAAATTTATACACAACCTAGTGATTGATTCTTTATTGCTTGTCGTTGATTTTGCCAATTTAATTAGTTAGCTAAAATATAGTTTAGAAAAAAAGGCAGTAAAAAAGTCCGCCAAGTTGGTTAAATTAAACATAATAATAACTAGAATTGATTCTGACAGTTGCTTGTGGTCCTAAGTTCTAGTTGTTTATGGCATTGTTTGTGCTATTAGACTAAAAATACAATAATAAATCTGATGTATGGATTGAATTTCAAGTAGTTTATCGGTTATTGACTGTTCAATTGCATGTTTGTTGGTTCTTTTCTCAGTACATCTTCTATTTTTCATGAGTATATATTTTAATACATGATAAATAATAAATATATGCTAAACATTCAAAAACACATAATTCTGCACAATCCGATTAATCGGCACATAATCCAATTAATCGTTACTCGCTCCTCGACCACGCACATAATAAGACCGTGTTTTTGAACACTGGACATATTCCAACAAATGGAATCTAACTACATAGACATATCAAATACCATCTATTGCTGGCAGCCACGCCACAAAAGTCTGAAAGCCCCACCCTATAATTGAGAAGTAACATAAAATGAACTAGGTATAAAAACCCTATATGGTCCACCCAAGCACCAAAAGACTAAATCAAAAAGAAAAATCACATATCACAAGAGTAAAAATGACTTCATTCGTAACCAACAAGCACTATAAAAGAAATAATTTAAGATAAAAAAACATCTATGTATGTAAAATCTACAAAAACTTGGAAACAAAAGTAACCTCTTCAAGAGACTTAGAATCCCGTTACAAAATATGGAACCCTAAGCATAAGCAAAAATAAATAAACAAATCTTTGAGCTCATGACATGGAATCTTAAACCCTAGCAGAATATGATTCAAGCACTAAACTGACCACTCAATGGCAAATTGCAAAGTTAGAATCCTAGCAGAACAAAAGATAAACAAATCTTTGAGCTCAGGAGATAGAATCTGAAATTACAGCAGAAAGAAATTGAAAACTTAGATGAATAGAAAAGAGTGATGAAATTACTCCAGAAAAGGTAACTACGCCAGTACTCCGTCGGTGGAACGGATCGATACGAAATAAGGGATTCAGGAATCCGCTCCTCCATTGACTTGTTACTGTTTCCCTCACCACCTGCAAACCAGCGAGCCCAATGCTAAAGATCCATTATAAGAATATGCAAATACATTATTTCCCCATTTAGTCCCTAATTGCAGTAGAAGGGAATTGAGGTCAGGCACTTGAATTTCATTGTAATAATTACTTGCAACCTCGTTTGTCTAATGCAACAATCGCGTGGCTCCAAAAGCATGTCCAATAACATCAATACTCTAATTGTTAGAAGATTTTAGCTCCCCAAGCAATGTTCAAATTGCAATTAAATAACTTATTGATTTCTGACTGCGAAATCATAAATTTCTAATATTTTGCAATGAGGAGGGGACCCTAATTTGTGTTTCCAAATGTGATGAAAAGGGAAAATTTTCTAAGATAATTGTAGACTTTGGCTTATCACCTTTAGTTGATTCAGCAACTTCCGACTTTTCGACAGCTGAATTGTCCTCGACGACCATGTTGACCTTTCCTTCACCTCTTTTACCTTGTTCTTGCACACCCAAAGGCTTGTCTGTAAGAGATTTAGAAGTAAATCAAATGTATGACAAAATAAAACCATGATATAAAGGTAAAGAGAGACCAAAATTAAGTAGACCACACAAATTCACAAATGAAGAAATAAAGAAATAGACATCCACAGAACTTTTCCCTTAGATAGCAACAGAGAATTTAAAGGAAGATAAAATAAACAAGAAACAGCAAATATAATTTTTATGATGATAAATTTGCTAGCATTTAGCAACAAAAAAAAAAACATGACTATGATAAGCATGATAAAGGGAAGAAAAGAAAGATTTTCAAAACTGAATCACTGTAACATTCAACAAATATAAATTACTAAATTAGAGAAGTACACACGGTGTGAGAATCAGTATCTGTTATATCACTTATAGATGAGTGCATCATCAAAACTTCTCATGAAGTATACCAGAAATATCAATCAATTAAAATCAATAGATTTGAAGAATGAGCCAAAAGCAATTGAAAGTGCAAATGCAGGTTCTTGTTAAACTTCCCTGCTCTTCTCAACTAGCACAAATGCCATGTGATTCAATTTTAGATAAGTTACATAGTAAACATTCTAATAGAATCTTTTTTTTTTAAGAACTGGATAGATATTCCTTAGTAATGATACAGCATGAGCCCATTACAAATTAGCTAGGTTTCTTTTGATTGAGATGATCTACAGATCATGTTTGAATAAGATTATTCATTCATCACTTCTACATAGGGGTGCATTCGATCAGGATATGGCTCGGATACGTATCCATATCCGCTTCCACATCATGGATACGGATACGGATACGGATAAACCTCGGTAAGGAAAAAACTCATCCATATCCGCTAAAACTAGATATCGATGCGGATATATAAACGGATATGCATGCGGACACAAAACGGATATGAGAAAATTGGATAATATTGAAAAAAATATATAGTTTATGTGATACAAAAGAGTTCATTAATACCTTCGTTATATTTGAAAAGCTATATTAGACATTTTGACCATCAAAATTAACCTCAAATCCATTAATCTGAAGATTAAAACTATCGCACCAGTATGACCAATATGTATTCAGATATTTCGGATATGGATCCGGATATTTCACTATAAAACAATATCTATAACCATATCCTATCGGTTATAGATTAGAGTAACCATATCCTTATGCTAACGGATACAGTTACGGATCATGGATCATGCTTTGATTGTCACAACATTCTTTTGAAGTCTTAGTTAAAATAGGGAACTATGACTTGTTTGCAACAGTTCACTTTATATGTTGGTTCTTTATTGGTAAGCTAGAGGCTACATAGTTTTTGTAACATTTTCCGGCATCGGCTAAAATCCTTGTGAAATATTCCCATTTTACATGCAATGGAGGAACGATGCCGTTATCTATGGCAGCATAATTCATGGTTACAAAAACCTGAATGGTTCTTCTGATCCCCCACCGGCCTATAGCTTATACCAAACTAGAAACTTACATATTCACCTTGGTTGCTATCTAAGAATCAAGCGGTTGTTATTTAAGGATCAAGTAGCCACAGAATACCATAAGACTACTAACGCTTTGTGGTATCTCTATGGTCCATCTAGCACATCTCATTTCACACTAAGCCATTCCACATGGAGCAAATGAATGAAAACTTAGGTCCAAAACTTGCCTCGAAAATTGGAATGTTCACAGTTATGACTTTAGTCAAAACAAAATACAAGTATTTAACATTTAAAAAAAATCCAAAGTATAAAACAATTCAATCTTAAGTATGAAGGTTGAAGAATGACATTTCTAAAGAAAATTTGCAATTATCACAATGCAACTTGAAAGAAAAGTATAGCAAGGTGAAGAGAGAAATTTAATTTCTCACCAGAATCAGTGACGAGCGTGGAACAGCGACAGAAACAGTCAAGGAAAGACAAAACCCTAAATTTAAAAAGCATCATATACTCTTAATGCAGAAAGCAAATAAAAGGCATGATAAAGGATATCTCTGTGGCTGAGCACTATCGAAACCCAAAAAATAGACACTAGCTTTGGTGGAGCTATGAGCTAACACAAATCCTTTATCGAAGCATAAGTCCAATAGTATCTGGGTGCATTCACTTGCAGAAAGATATCCAAGATATGATGGTTCAAACCCATCAGCTTGCACAGAGATAAAGATACGCTCATCATCTTCTTCAGGTTTGAATGCTGCCTGCATTAGACAGATGGAAGGTAAGACATTTGAGATTGCCTAATCAACCTGAGATAGACAAATCAATAGCAGAATTCACCTGTGTAATGGAAATCCGTCTATTTTTTCCCGGTTTGACTGGAAAGGCCTCTCCGGGATTCACTTTGATACCTGAAAATAGTAACTAAGAAATTAGAAAGATAGATAGTTTGACTTTTAGACTCTCCGCTAAATTGTGGAAGATAAGAGATATTAAAGGTTCAAATGAATCAAATCTAACTTGCATTACACAAAACTCTAATCCTAAAGTCCTGGAACATGAACTAGAGTCTACAAGCCCAATAGAACTTCGTTCAAGCACAAAAAGACTCAATCAGTCAAAGAAAAACAAAGATCAACAAAGTAAAAGATGAGTTACTCTAGATCAAAATGTCTACGAATGTAAAATCAGATGGCCGCCAAAGCCTGAACCCTAAGCATCAGCACAAAGAGAGCCCCGGTAGTGAAGGGTTATGTGAGCTTATCATATAAAATCAGAAACCCTAGCAGAATTTGGATCAAGCATCAAACTAGTCGTTCAACAACAAATTACAAAGATTTTAGAAAGTAATTGAAACTTAGGTGAATGAGGGGAAATTACTCCAATAGCGGATAGTGCCCATCGCTGTCGGCGCCTTCTCTATCATCATCATGTCATCCACATCAATTTTCGTCTACATTCACAAAAGTCTACTTTCATCATTACCAGACAACAAAGACAGATGTATATTTTAGGCTATAATTAAGAGAGAGAGAGAGAGAGAGAGAGAGAGAGAGAGAGAGAGACCACTCATAGTGATGATAGAAGGGTTGGGAGTTTAATTCAAAATTTAAATCAAACTGTCATTTTAGGTTTCGGAGGCCAACCACTTAATGCATGGAAGATACCACTTGGTTAAGGCAATCGAACTATGAGCCATATGATTTCTTAAATAAGATTAACAGCGTTTACAGTACCATTACACAAAAGCTCTGGGTGAAAAAATTCTTATGCTATGCTAAACAACGAACATTGTTCAGTTTGAAGTCCCATGATTTGTGATGTCCAAACTCCAAGTTCATGTTCTAAAAGGATACTGAAAAAAAATTCTAGTAAAATGAAGTTTCCTCATAAGGTAAAACAATGGTCTTCTCTAACATGTGGCAACCAGAATACATGAGCTAGTATTCTGGAGCCAACTGCTATATGCACCTATTATAGTTGACTCCATAACCACAAATCTTATAGTTGCAGTATGTACGTTGTATCATTGTTTAAATCGTTTCTTAATTCATCATCTTCGTTGTAACTATATTCCTCATAAGTTGTATGCACTAAAATACGAAATAATAAAATTAAGGTAACATGCAAAATATATATTGGTTACATTCACCTTGTCGTCATCAGATTCTTCCTCAGAATCGTCCTTGTCATATTCATCACCGTCATACTCATTTTCATTCTCTGCCACTGGCTCATCAACTATAGCTGCTTCATCTTTTGTTGCCTTTTTATCAGCTGAATTGTCCTCTTTGACCACATGGGAGGGACCAACATTAACTAGAATTCACAAGTTCACAAAAGAAAGAGAGAGAGCACCACAATAGTCACGAACAAAAAATTTAACTTAACTAGCAACACAGAACACGAAGGCACATAAAATACTGGACAAGAATTAGAATATTTTATGGTAAAATATAAAAGTAGGTATTAAGAGTATCGTATCCTGTATATCACTTAAAATTGTTGTCTGAATTATCCAAAACTTCTTGTGCAGTATACCAGCAATACAAAGAAATTAAAGCCAATAGGGCCCAAGAATGAGCCAAAAGCAATTGAGACTGCAAATGCAGGTTGCCACGGTGCATATGCAAGTTTCTAGTTCGGGATAAACTATAGGCCAATGGGTTCAGAACTATTTAGTGTTTTCATAACCATGAATTATGCACAAGGGTTTAAGTTTTTAACTACCTTGTTCTCCATCTAAATTGGGAATATTGCACAAGAATTTAACTGTCACCAGAAGAACAAAAAAGATGTACCCTCCAGCATAGAAATAAAGACCCCTCCAAAAAGGAAAGGCTGTTGCAGATAGGTCATGGTTCCTCATTGGACCAAGACTGCACAATGCCTTACAAAAACATGTAAGGGTGTGTTTGGTTGGAAGCGGTTGGAACTACAAGCATAGTTGTAACTTCATGCATGTGTTTGGAGTTGATGTAGTTGGAACACTACATTGTTTTAACTAACATCTACGAGTGTTTGGTTAGATGTAGTTGAAACACAAAAATAATGTTGCAATACCCAAATATGCTAAAAATGAGGGCGTTGCATCAACATTCAAATTTCAGAGTGTTGCAACAACATTTTTAAGTTGCAACTACATGCTGATGCAAAAATGTGAGTGACGACTACTTGTGGATATAAGTACATTTGTTACTAGTACATTTGTTACTACAACACCCTCTAACCAAACACACGTGGCATTCACTGATGAATGAGTAAGTTCTACTCAAACATGACCAGTAAAATAAATCAAAAGAATGGCATGTTTCAAAAGAAATTTTGCAAGTATAACAAATATGGATACAGCAAAGATGACAAGTTAGTGATAGTAAGCTACTAGTCCACAGCAACATAAAGTCAACAGATATCAAATTATTATGAATAGCATAAGGTACCCTTTGCATTTTGTGCGCCAGAAGCTTCTTTTTCATCCAATTCACTTACTGGAAAGCCAATGCGAAATATGATGAGACTTGGAAAAGAAAAGTATAGCAAGGTAATTAGTAAAGAGAGAATTAAATTCCTCACCAGCATCCTTGTCATATGTGAAACAGAGATGGAAACAGTTAAGGATAGACAATATAAAATTTAAACATCATAAACTATAGCTGAAGAAAGCAAATGCGTGCATGACAAAGGATATTGTTCTATCTCAAAAGATTTATAACCAAAAAAATAGACCGTAGCATTCTTGGAGCTGTGAGATAACTCAAAATCTATATGGAAAGTTTGGGCAAAAGTTATCTGGGTGCATTTGCTTGCAGAAAGAGTTCCAATGACTAACTTCTCCTTACAACCCTGTGTTTTCAGGTAGATAAGTACATTTTCATTACCGATGTCTTTTTTGTCACCTGACTTTCCAAGTGAAGCCTGCATTAGATAGATGGAGGGTAAGACATGTGAGATTACCTCAACAACCTCTGATAGACAAATCAACAGCAGAACTCACATAGGAAAGGTTGATAATCATATCTTGTTTATGCTTGACTTCACAAGTATCTCCGGGCTCTACTTTGACACCTGCAAATAGTAACTAATAAGTTAGAAAAATATATTTGACTTTCCCCTCTTTGTTAAAGTGTGCTAAGATATAAGACATTTTAATATTCAAACAAATTGAATCCAATTTGCATTGCACAAAAGTCCAAGCTAAATCTGAGAACATGAAAGTAAAATGACTTCATTTGCATATTGCATAACATTAGAAAAAGAAATCAAAACTTAGATGAGAGAGAGAGAGAGAGAGAGAGAGAGAGAGAGAGAGAGAGAGAGAGAGAGCTACCCCAATAGTGCAAAGAATCCCACGGCTCCATAACTGGATCAAATCGATACATACAGTTGAGCAATCAGAACACAAATTGTATATAGCACGTAATCACTGAGATATCAAATTAAAATAAAAGTAAATTTCTCACCAGAATCATCGTAGAATGTGGAATAGAGACAGAAATAGTCAAGGAAAGACATAATCTAAAATTTAAAAAACATCACTCTTGATGCAGGGGAAAAAAAAAACAAAGGACATGATAAAGGATATATTGCTGGCTGAGCATATTCACAACCAAATAAATAGACATTCGCTTTGCTGGAACTGTGAGACAAGCGCAATTCTTTATCGAAATATGAGGAAATCTGTATCCTGTGGTTACTTGCAGAAAGAGTTCCAAGAATTCTCTCCTCATGGCCACCAACACTCACATAGATAGAGATAGGCTCATCATCTTTTTCTATGAATGCAGCAGCCTACATTAGACAGATGGAAGGTAAGACATGTGAAATAACCTAACCTGTGATAAACAAATCAAGACCAGAATTCACCTGTGAAAGGTAAAGAATGCTATTTTCTTTATATCTGTATGTAACAGACTCTCCAGCGAAGACTTCGGCACCTGGAAATATTAACATAGAAATTGGAAAGATAGGTAGATTGACTTTACCCTCTCTGTCAAATTGAGCAAGATGTAAGGGATTTAAGGTTCAAACAAATCTCTTTGCTGCCGTTCTTTGTACATTATTTTTGTTCTATCTATATATTTGAGAACTCAAACTCAGATAAGCCCCTGTGGTTTATTTCACAAATCTACTAAGCCCTTAATCTATTATTTCAATCTATTAAGCCCCTATGGTTTTGGTTTTGATTCTATTTAGCCCCATGATTGTTCTTCATAACTAATGAAGGGTAATTTTATCTTATTGAAATTATTCTTATCAACAAATAGCTAATCAGAGAGATTCTAAGCAAAAAATATACCTCAAATGAGGATTATCAGACCTGAGATAGCACAAGGAAATAAACAGGACCATTTTCACCCTAATAATCTCCCCCAATTCTGATCGAGGAATTATAAATATCTCATGTGAGCTATATGTGACTATTTTTGCAATATTCCAAGTTTAGCCAGACCAGAATTTTAATTTTGGTAGTGTTTTGGGTGTTACACCACCATTGGGGTTAACTAGAATCAAAACCAAAATTACGGGGGCTTAATAGGGTAAAATTATTTTAGATCGAGGGCTTAATAGACTTATAAAGTAAACCACAAGGGCTTATCTGAATATGAGTTCATATATTCGAATAGGGCATCTAACCCTATTTTTACTTCCCTAAAAAAAAGAAAGGTTCAAACTAATTGAATCAAACTGCATTAGGTAAGTCCCGAGCCCTAAATTTGAGAAGATGAACTTGAGTGTAAAACCCCAATAGAGGTCCATTCAAGCACCAAAGGGCTCGATCAATCAAAAAACAAAACGAAGACCCAGAAATTTTTTTTAAAAAAATTACTTCATTTGCAACCAACAAGCCCGATAAAAGAGATACTCTCGATCAAAATGTCTATGAACATAAATCTAAAAAATTTTCAAAAAGAATTTTTAAATAAAAAAAAACCCTGACAGAATTCCCTTCCATTCATCTACATGACAAATAGCAAATGTTAGAGAAAGAAATCAAAATATTAGAGAAAGAAATTACTCCAATGGCTGAAATAACTCCAGTACCCCGTCCCTGGATTCAATCAAGACACACAATTAGAAGATTAGAATACAAACTGTGCACAGCACCTAACCAAAATAGACAATATCAATCAATTTATATGAATAAAATAAGGTACCATGGAGAGGTAAAGGTTCATCTTCCTCGTCCTCGGTGTTATAGAAATCCATATCTAGTAAAAAGAAAAAGCATGATAACAAGGTCAAAAGAATTAAAAAAAATAAAGTATTAAATTACTTACCGAGATCAGGACCGTATAAGGAAATGTGCGCTGTGGAAAAATGTTGTAAAGGAAAGACAATGTACAAAATTTATAAGGAAAAAAAACATGATAAACTATTGATTGATTGATAAAAGGATATTCCTCGGGCCCAAGCTTTCGAAAACCATAGAAGTAGACAGTAGCATGTTTAGAGGAGTGACATAACTCAAATTCTAGATGGAAATATAGATCAAAGTCCATCTTGATGCTGCATGTCTTTGGAGAAAGAGACCCAAGACTTCGCTTGTCGCTGTCAATTATGACGTAAATATAGATTTCCTCATCATCATTCTCTTTTTCTTTTTCGTCCTCTGACAGTGCAACCACAGCCTACGTATGTATTGTACATAATACATCAGAGATAACCTTGTAATTAATTAAGGTACATAGATATATATATATATATATAAGAACTCAACACTCACATGTGTAAGGTTAAATAAACAATATTTTCCCGGTGAGACCCTATGACGTTTTCCAGGATTCACTTTGGCTCCTGGAAAATAGGTTAAAACATTAAAAGATAGATAGAAAGAAAACTACAACAAATCGAATCTAACCCTACTAAATTCAATATATAGAATTAAGCACAAAAAGACTCAAATCGATGATCAAATGAAAGGAAACACAGATAATAAAGGAACCAAAAGTAATTTTAAAAATCTGAAACCCTAATCATAAGAAACCCTAGCTAGGGGAAATCGATTCAATCCCTGACAAATTGCACGGATTTAGGAGGAGAGAGAGAGAGAGAGAAATAGAGGAAATTACGTACTCCAGAACGACATCGCTCGAGACGAGGAGTAATTAGCGATCGCAAGATGTGAAGAAACAGAAGGGGGCGCAAGATGAGAGTCGGTTTTAATAGTCGGCGAGGCAATTAGGTTGGGCCGGTCCGGTTACATTTTGAGTGGGCCCACTCTGACCTGACAAAAGTCAACAACAAAATTAAGAACGTCAACACTGACTCACATGTGTAAGGTTAAATAAACAATATTTTCCCGGTGAGACCTATGGCGTTTTCCGGGATTCACTTTGGCTCTGAAAAATAGTTAAACATTAAAAGATAGATAGAAAGAAAACTACAACAAATCGAATCTAACCCTACTAAATTCAATATATAGAATTAAGCACAAAAGACTCAAATCGATGATCAAATGAAAGGAAACACGGATAATAAAGGAACCAAAAGTAATTTTAAAAATCTGAAACCCTAATCATAAGAAACCCTAGCTAGGAAATCGATTCAATCCCCGACAAATTGCACGGATTTAGGAGGAGAGAGAGAGAGAAATTACATTACTCGAGCGACATCGCCGAGACGAGGAGTAATTAGCGATCGCAAGATGTGAAGAAACGAAGGGGCAAGATGAGAGTCGGTTTTAATAGTCGGTGAGGCAATTAGGTTGGGCGGTCGGTTACATTTTGAGTGGGCCCACTCGACGACAAAAGTCAACAACAAAATTAAGAACGTCAACACGACTCACATGTGTAAGGTTAAATAAACAATATTTTCCGGTGAGACCTATGGCGTTTTCCGGGATTCACTTTGGCTCTGAAAAATAGTTAAACATTAAAAGATAGATAGAAAAATACAACAAATCAAATCTAACCCTACTAAATTCAATATATAAAATTATTAAGCACAAAAGACTCAAATCGATGATCAAATGAAAGGAAACCGAGATAATAAAGGAACCAAAAGTAATTTAAAAATCGAAACCCTAATCATAAGAAACCCTAGCTAGGAAATCGATTCAATCCCCGACAAATTGCACGGATTTAGGAGGAGAGAGAGAGAGAGAGAAATTACATTACTCGAGCGACATCGCCGAGACGAGGAGTAATTAGCGATCGCAAGATGTGAAGAAACAGAAGGGGGCGCAAGATGAGAGTCGGTTTTAATAGTCGGCGAGGCAATTAGGTTGGGCCGGTCCGGTTACATTTTGAGTGGGCCCACTCTGACCTGACAAAAGTCAACAACAAAATTAAGAACGTCAACACTGACTCACATGTGTAAGGTTAAATAAACAATATTTTCCCGGTGAGACCCTATGACGTTTTCCAGGATTCACTTTGGCTCCTGAAAAATAGTTAAACATTAAAAGATAGATAGAAAAATACAACAAATCAAATCTAACCCTACTAAATTCAATATATAAAATTATTAAGCACAAAAAAGACTCAAATCGATGATCAAATGAAAGGAAACACAGATAATAAAGGAACCAAAAGTAATTTAAAAAATCTGAAACCCTAATCATAAGAAACCCTAGCTAGGGGAAATCGATTCAATCCCTGACAAATTACGTACTCCAGAACGACATCGCTCGAGACGAGGAGAAACGATCGCAAGATGTGAAGAAACAGAAGGGGGCGCAAGATGAGAGTCGATACTTTTAATAGTCAGCGAGGCAATTAGGTTGGGCCGGTCCGGTTACATTTTGAGTGGGCCCACTCTGACCTGACAAAAGTCAACAACAAAATTGTCATTTCCCCTAGTGTGAATAATCAACTTGCCCGCAAAAGTATCAATTTATCTATATCTTGCCCCTTCAACTATATTTATAGTTTCAATTTGGTTATTCTGTAAGTCTATAGACAAATATTTCGGCGTAACGATATTTTTTTTAATTGGGTTTTTTTAACTGGTGCCCATGGGCACTCTCTAAGAGATGAGAGAGAGAGAGAGAGTGTGTGTGTGTGAAATGAATAGCCAAAGTTCAAATCCTACTTATGTTTAAATCCAAAGAAACAAATACAAGGCGTTTGTATATTGTATTTATCCAAAATGTTTTCTAGATATGAGTCCCTTAAATCATTAGTATTTTGATATTAGTCCCTCAAATCTTTATATTTTGATATTAGCCTCTCAAATTACCTTAATATGTTAATATTAATTCCCTCTTGTTAGTTTGTGTCAAAAGTGGTGGGGAATATTCCATTTCCTTTAAACTTTTTCTTGAATCGACAGTTATACCCCATAATTCACATACACATCTGATCTCATCATATCAAATCATCATACTCCCTTACAGGGGCGGATCTACAGTGGGGGCAGTATGGTCAACTGCCTCCACTGACCCTGAGAAGAGAGAAGTCTTGTTCTTCTTTTATTTATTTATTTATTTTTTAATTTTTTCTCATTGAAGTCTATTGGATTCAAAAGAAAAGAAAACAAAAGGAGAGAGTGGAAGGAGATGAACATGAAAATTTTTGGGTATTTGCTGTTTTGGGACTAATTGGCTTAGATTTTTGTCCTTTTGTGAATGTCAAATCCACATGAGAGGGACTTTGAGTACTTTAGGGTTCGTTGTTGCTTTTGAAAGGATAAGACTTTGGCTTTCTATTTGGCTAATTAGCATTTATATACCTTATAGTTTCCCTCACATTGCACTTATGTACCCTCATTTGGCTTTTGAGGGCACTAACATACCCTGAATCTTCTATAATTTACATTTAATATCAATGTTGTACAAACGTTAGAAGTTTCCGCCAATTTTTGCATGTGACACTAACAAACTAATTTTATATTTTTTAGCTCTTAATATTTATTGAATTCTTGTTAAACCCATAATAATTCAATAAAATTAGGGTAGATTTAAAAGAGAACTAGGGTATATTTAACAGTAAATTCAAGAAAATATTAAGAGTTAAAATATTCTAAAATTAGCTTATGAGTGTCACATAGGTAAAAAGAGAAAATTTCTCGCGTTTGCATACCAGAATGTAATAAAGTGTAACTTTAGAAACTTTAGGGTAATATAAGTGCAACCTAAAACATGTGAGGGTGTATAAGTGCAAACTAGGGGAAACTATAGTGTATTTAAGTGCAAATTAGCCTTTTTCATCCTTTTGTGGAAAATAAAAGGCAGTGGGTTAATTGATAAAAAGACATGGTAATGATGATTTGAACATAGAATTGAATAACTAAGATCGATTCAGAAAAAATAAAATAAACTAATAACTAAAGAAGAAACAAAACAAAAAAGAGTAAAAGATAATTAGGGTTAGCCTTATTCACTCATATATATTTATAATTTTGCCCCCAGTGACTAAATTTTCTGGATCCGCCCCTGCTCCCTTACTCCCTTTAAAAGTGGGAGCTGAGGTAAAACTTTCCTTGGACAACTTTATCCTTGAAGCACTCTCATATTTCTTCTAATAATCATAACTAAATTTATTTAACTGAGTAAAGGCTCAAAAAAAATTGGCGGATTTCTCCCTTCCCCATCCCCCCAAAAAACATGACATAATGCTTTCTCTCATAACTTGAATAACTATAATTCCCAATTCTACTTCTCTCATCAAATCATATACTCCCTTTAAAATTGGGAGTTTAGGTAAAACTTTTCTTGGACAACTTCACCATTGAAGCATTTTCATATTTCTCATGATAATCACAATGCGGACCAAATGCAAAAATTGGTCCCTGTCTCCACAACTTGTACCAGAGAGAAAATGAAATCAAAAAAGCAGAAAATAAGGAATGGCATGTTGTGGCATGGCGCCGAGCAGAAAAAGAAATGCTAAAAAGGTGGTGCAACATGAGAACCCTAACGTATATAGAATAAATTAAAGATTCGTGATTAGATGATATTTGACATGTCATCAATCTAAAGAACCCTAACGTATACTAACCCCAATTAATTGCAAAAGACAATTATTTGCAGGTTGCTCTTGTTGGGGGAGAATTCGGGTCCAATCTAGAGTTGATGGGCCTTAAACAGAAGTTAGGAATCAATTTTAGCTAGCAGCTTCGGTACTCCAAAAAATAATATTTAAAGTACCGGTGGCACAAATTGTAATTAAGTTCCTTTAATTCCGCTCTCTTACTTCCGAAAAAATAGCTGCCACCAAAAAATAGAGTTCCACACCCACTTTTGTAATTATTTCCATCTTCAAGGGCAATTATTATCTCGGTTTTACTTGTTCATCTTCGTCCTCCCTGAATTCAATCTTTAAGCAACACATTATTCACGATTTAGAGCCAATTTCATTGTTACTTTCGGGCAAAATCATTCCTCACCAATCAGAAGTTAAGATTTTTATCAGAAGTGACATTTTCTCTTAAAGAGTTAATTCATTTGATATTTTGACATATTGCTAAAGCCACCATCAAATTCTTTTCTTCCTTATGTTGCTGAACCTGTCGCCCATTGCTCTGTTTCTTTTCCAATGAATATTCTTAATTTTACTTCTTGGCCCAACAATGACGGGATGTGATTCCACATGGATTCGATGGATTTGGAGATGGAGGAAATGGATTCTGATTCAAAATTTCCTCGTAAGAGGTCACCTTAACTCAAGATCGATGTCCTTCTCATGGGTCACTGCTTAAATTTTTTATTTTAATTTTTTCTTAGACCCCTAAATTTCGTCAAACCGCCCATTAATTTAGTAATCATGACATTACCTACAATTGATGATCAACAAGTGTTTCTGGATTTGTATGATATGTAGAAAAATTTGCAGACAAAGACGGTGAGGTGATCAGCGGATTTAACACGAATTGGGTTAAAGTGGCAGAGAAGAAGATATGAGACACAATGACAATATTACCCTTTAAAAATAAAATTAAATAAAAATCTATTTATTGGAGCACCGAAGCAAAGCTCTCAATTTTAACCCAAAAGGTATAGCTATCAGGTATTGACCCAAACATCTATTTAAACTCATCACTCTTCCTTATCTTATCTGATATAGGAGTATACTCACATATTAATCACCTCAACAACTCCCCCTTAATTTGTGAGTATAGTTCAATTCAACTATAATTTAATTTTCCACGGGATTCACTAACTCTTGCACCACTTTACTCATGAACTAACCAATTTACTAATTCTTACACCACTTTGCTCGTGGACTAACCAGACCATGCATTCAGCACATGACTGTCAAACATCCGTAGGACTTTCCACCACTTCACTCATGGTGGCTAACTAGACTCTATATCACTCCTACGGGCATCCGTGGATTCTCTCGACACCTTCGGACTTCACATCGAAATTTTTTTTAAATTACTTGGACCATGACCTTAGCTCTAATACCATTGCTAGGGGAGAATTCGGGTCCAATCTAGAGTTGATGGGCCTTAAATAAAAGTTAAGAATTAATTTTAACCCAAAAGTTATAGCTATAGGTACTGACCCAAACTCCTATTTAAACTCATCAATCTTTCTTATCTTATCCGATGTAGGATTATACTCACATATTAATCACCTCAATAGCTCTACAACTTTGGCATTCTAAGTTAAATAAATATGAACTTTTATTTAAAAAATCAAATTTTAAGCATCTTGCATAAAATAATGGAGTTCTAAGTCTGTTGAACTTGATTTAAAAATTTATTTTAACAAAATTAAAATATGGTTTGAAAAATTGTTAACTTGATGTTGTCGATGTTATATGCTGTATATATGTAACTTCTTTAGTCCCACATTGGGTAGGATAGTAGAACAAACCCTATTTACATTGTATATATAGACTATCATATCCATGAAGAAAGATATCTTTTTCTCTTCAATTGCCATGTATTTATCATGGTAGCAGAGCCACCCAACCAACTCTCCTTCAAAATCTCAACCCTACAGTTTCAAAACCCTAGACACCACCTCTCCTGCATATATGGTAAACCATAGTCGCCGCTCGCCGACTGCCTCCTCCGAGCTTTGTGGCCACATCACTCGACATCTCGACCAATTCCGCTCATCGTTTCGCTCAACCACCCCCACCGACTCGACCTTGCTTGAGCCAAATTTGCACGCGCTTGTCCACGACGACGACGCATCCACACGACCGCACCACCACTCATCCACAACGTGATCCTGCTTGTCCACGTAGATATCACTCAACCACCTAACCCAAAATCGCACCATCGCTTGACGTTTTGCTTGACAACACCCACCATATCTGCACCACTACTCAACCTTGCTTGAGCCAGATCTTTAATTTATGTTTTTTTTTAAAAGTCATTCAAGGATTAGGAACAAACTCCATATTCTCTTTTGTGTCGATTTAGCCCACTTTTAACCAATTATCTTGTCTTATTAGCTATTCATCTTCCTTTTATAATGCTATGTTTTTAAGTGTTTTTCACATTTATACTATATTTTCTTAGGTGAAGCTTGGTTTCATGTCAGTCCAAATAACATGATAATTCAAATTAGCTTCGGATTATATTTGTTTCTTGTCAATTCAATTATAAATATGAAAATTTAAATTGGGTGTAGCTCATTTAAGCGAACATTAAAGAAAATAAATAATCACAATGCTAAAGTTTAGAGACATAAGTATGCAAAAATCATCAAAGTGGAGCGGAGGAATAAATTTGAGTAAGGAAATAAATTAAAAATACTTAATCATGATATTTAACCACGTGCGTGCGTTGCACGTGCGTAAAACCTAGTATAGAGAAAGTTACAAGGTATTTAACTTCATATATAGCATTTATATGTTAATTTTAGAGTTTTTCAATCATTAACATTTATTAAATTACTATTAAATCTACATAAATTTTAACTTAAATGTGATACAATTCTATTACAAAAATAGAATTTGGAAAGATTTAACAATGAATTGAACAAAATTAATAGAGAAAAAGTTATAAAATTAGTATATAAATATTATGTGGGAACTTTCAAAGTCACTCATAGACCCCTTATATAAAGTGGTGTTATTTTTTATCTTTTTCACATCAATGTCGTGAGAATTGCGATATCGTGAATTATAGATGCTTTTTTCCCTACAAATTAAAGTCTAGACATCATTTATTTTTATACCTACTCACTTCACTAAAGGTTTTTTATAAACCCATTCTGCTTTATTGTATTGTTCATAACTACAATAAACTGTCATGAATCCAAAGGTTTTTATTTTTATTTTTTTTCTTCTAAGCCTGAAGTTTCCCTCCATTTATTTTTGAACCTACCCATATTCAAAGTTGTGATTCTTTGCTAAAAACCTAGGTTCTACCCTTTTGTTTGAACTTCACGCACTTCGGACTTTTACTATGATCTTTCGTCTATAAATCCAAAGTTTACCTTCATTTATTTGTAAACTCATCCACTTCAAAAACATATTAGATTTAAAGCGATGTTACTTTTGCCTTTTTTCACATCAATTTACAATATTGAATTGTAGAAGAGTTTTTAACCTATAAGCCAAAGTCTTAGCCCAGTAATTTTTAAACCCACTCACTTCACTAAAGGTATTTTCTTCTATGCACCAATAATACTTTGTTGAATTAATTTTAAACTACTTTGTATTTAGCAGTTTGATATACAGTGTGAGTTATTATATGCTAATGTTGCTTGCTATATAGATATGATGTATTTTTCAACCAAATATTTAGACCGTTCTTTTTTTCTTCTTTTTTTTTGTTCCTGCTCGTACTAATGTCACGGTATCATGAGTAGTAGATGGGTTTCTTGGCTGTAAAGGATTTATGTCTATGAACCCAAAGTCTGATCGTCTAGTTATTTTTAAACCCATCCACTTTAACACAAAATACTCCGCTGAATTAATTTTAGATCCACTATCTATTTCACTAGTTTGGTACATGGTATTAGTTGCTATATTTTTATTGCAACTTGTTATATTCTTTGTTTTGAGTAGTTAATATGCAGTGCAATTTTAAACCAAATTGCTTGAACTATTTTTTGTGATATTTTCACACTAATGCCACAGCAACGCATGGATCAATTTTGCTCGTTAGTACCTAAGAAAAATGATATCTCGTTATGAACTAAGGTAGTCCCATTGGAAAAATGGGGAAGTATAACTAAACTTCTGTGCTCCCCAAAAAACCAGAACACCCTCTCGCTCTTCACTTAACACGCCCTTACTTTGAATCCTATGACCCTAGTCAAGTTCTTAAATTCGTTACCACCTTAATATTTTCTGTCCAGGACTTTCCAAGTCAATTTGATTTGTTTAATTCTTGCATATTCGCCCTCCTCCCCTCCATCAAATTTTCAGATATCGAAGGGGGCCATAAGCTCCAAGGATGTGGGTTGCTGTGATTCGAGAGTCAAGCAAGTTTCAAGGGTCACAATATCCTGTAATTTACACTGCTTCAAGCTTTCTAACAAATACAAACGTCCAAAAAAGGGGGAAAAAATTCCAACCACACATATTACTGGTAATCAGAGTTTTAAAAAAAAAAAGTATCTAAAATAACAGGAAGTGATTAGAATGGGATAGATGTCATTAACATTACAATTGACTTAACCTGAGAACAAATCCATGTATAGAATAAGGGCAACGCCTTGAATTACAACATGCATGTTACCTCCAATTTTGAAAAATTACTTGGACATAGAACTTTTGGATGGCAATGGCTGAGGGTACCAAAATTCTTCAAACAAACATATATGATACTTCAAAAGATTACAATTCATGCCAAACCACATCTACAACTTTAAGTCGGTGAAAATGTGCAGTCTCTAAACATAAAAGTAATAAACTTACAAGTTAAATTTCAAAGCAACATATACTTAATTATACATGTATGTGACAAAAGTTCGATGACAAGAGAAGTTGTACGTCATTTTGATGATAAGGAAGATATTGATGCCTCAATCTATGGCAATTATCAAAAAGCTAAGGGAGATGCACATAAGGAAGACTGGATACAAGGCCAACGCCTTTCTCCGAGGGTGAACAGCTGCCCTGATGCATGGATATGCTGCCCATGAGCTCCATGCATGCTAAAGTTATGGCCACCACAACTATCATAATATGATGACATTGTCTTCAAGCAAGCAGATTAGAGCTCTGATATCAAGAGGAAATAGGCAGTAGGCGAGAAGGCTGAGAGTTTGGAAGAAGATGACGTGGCCAACCTGAGATAAAGGGGTTTCAGATTTGCCCATACAAAAGTAAACCGTACTGGCTGTAATTCTTGTTAAAATAGGCACGTTCTAAGAAATTTGTTTTATTATTAGTGGTGAAACATTAGTTGTAGACATGGTCATCATCAATGACAAGTCCAGCATGAATGTTGAGTAGTATTTTTTATGGGGTACTGGAGGTGCCACGTATAAATGGGTAAACAGGTTAAATGGATGGCTAATCAATCAAGTTAGAAATAACCTTGTGATAACCTATACCCATAATCCAATAAGCTCAAATCTCAGCCCTCTTAACTCATTCCGTAATCTTTAGGGAAAATCTAATCCCCCACCCTAAAATCAAGAAAATCCTAACAAAATATTAACCATCTCACCAAATCTCTTTCCTTCCTCACAGTGAGAATAAAAGGAGACCTGCAATCTCTTCTCCTGAGTCCAAGCACCACAGAAAAGAAAGGGGCAAAGGTGGCGGGGTTCGCGGTGTCGTGGAGGAGACTAGTAGATCACATACTTTTTTTTCATCTCTTGTTAACGGTTGAGGCACGCATTCTTTTTAATCCTTTTCTACTGATAGCAATCATTTTACATATACGAATATTGGTAGATTATTTTACATATACGAATATTGGTAGATTATTACCAACTAATTATTTTACATATACGAATATTGGTAGATTATTACCAACATTTATACTTCCTGGTTTCTACATTAATATCTTGATGATTAGTTTATGTGCTACTACGTTCTGGATCTCCTGCTTTTATTTGTTTAGACCTTCTGTAGACATCTATTTTGATCTCTTCATTTAACTGCTAATGTATTTTGTTGGATGAGAATAGGCCGCATGCTAGACTTGACTCATCCTTTTATAGTTCTGCCACATGTCGTACATCGCATTTCTGTGGGGCGAGTCTCTCCTTTGTGGCTTCCACCACAACAATTATTAAATGAACAAAGGAGATTAACTTCATTTAAAAACAATAAGTGAAGTCAAGGTTTATGCGCTTATCATCTAAGCATTAACTATTCCAATTAAATTGAAAGTCCCTCGGTGAACCTATAAATTTAGCTCATTCCAAGGAGAAAAGTATCGAACAAGCAAAAGAGAATTCCACTAAATGAAAGTGAGAGGTATTTCTAGTTGAGCATCCTAGTTCTCAAGTAAGAGAGTCCCGATCGGAGGATCTGAATTTTCCGGTTGAAGAGTGCTGGTATTTATATTGCATCCCCCTAAATTGGACTAGGGACGACTTGTTGTATTCCTATTATTCATATAGTGGAAAAGTTTATCGGAGTTTGGTCCCCTGGTTTTTCCCTTCTCATTGGTGAGGGTTTTCCATGTAAAAATTTAAAATTCTGGTGTCATCGTCTACTACTGTTTCATTATTATAGCTACCTATTTTATCCTCACAAATAGGGAAAAGCGTTTCCGCTTCCGCTACCACCCATCGGCCTTTTCCCAACAATTTCTAGGATGTTTAACTACTAAATTAGATTTTTATAAGCTTTCCCTCTCTTATGTCTTGATTGGTTCATATGTGCTACTATGAAGGTGAGATTAAATGTTCAAGGTTATGTTGAGTTGGATTTTTTTTTCCTTTCAAGTTCATATTATAAGCCTTCAACTGTAAATGCGTCTATAAGTTTTGAAGCAAAGATTTTTTCCCCTTGTAATAAGTTAATAGATTTTTGAAACAATAAAAAATTTCAAGTCATGTTTTTATTAAATGAAAATAAACTTTATAATTGTGGATATGCTAGTTTTAAACTAATATTTTAACATTGGATGTTTTATAAAGTTTTTAACATGTTTTAAATTAGGGGCAAGTATATTTGGATAAACAAATCTGAACCTTTTGTAAAACAAAAGGTTAGTTTTCTAAACAGGATTAATAATTTTTCCCGGAGATTAGGATATCCTAGATTTTTTATCCAACTGAAATCAGTTTTTCGCAGCAAATAAATCATTTTGAAATTTAAATCTCTTTTCTCGATGAAAATTTGTAAAACATAGAAGTATATGTGACCAACTTTAGCCTGTATCCCCATCTAGTAAACTACTGTATAATGCTATATTGTATCTTTACTACAAACTTGGCTAAATCACTTTTCTTATTGTCCACTAGACATCTATCTATTTAATCCCTTAACAGTTATCATAACCGAGCCAAGTCTACAGTTTCCCTCCTGTAACCTAGGGCACAGTAACTCAGTTTAGACTAGTCAAGAACTGAACCAGACCAGAGCATAAAATATACCAGATCCAGTTGAGTCCAGATTCAACCCGGTTCATTGTAGACCAAGCCAAACCAGGGCCTAGTTTGGACCGCACTGCACCAAACCGATCAAGATCCGCTATTCATTTCACCCGTGATCACCACCAAAGCCAGCCAAATCAGAACTTAGTTTGGGTCAGTCCAGTCTAGACCAGACCCAGTCTAGGCTAGAACCAGTCCAATCCAGCTGGACCTGAACCCAAGCCAGACCCAAACCAAGCTAGATCAAACCCGTTCCCAACCGAGTCACATTCAAGTTTAACGCGAGTTTATTCTTGAATACTTGTGCATTTTAATTGGGAGTCAAGCATATGGTTATTGCATGATTGCTTATGTTGTGATTGATATTGTTCTTGATAGACGATGAATTCTGATTGCCATATGTATAAAATACACAATTCTTGCTTGATCACATAGTGACATCAACTAGGTGGATTGTGCATGAATACGTATCCCGTTAATATGTGGATTGTAAGCGTGACCCTGCGGCATTGACTATACGTCTTATGGATTATTGACTTGTACATGTTCTTGATCATGTTTATAGTTCATATTTTTGTGGGATGTGCACTATAAGGATTAAGTGCCTAAATAGGAAAAAATTATCCCGGTATTGTTTATGAAAACCACTTGAAACAGTTTTCATTAATATAGAAATATTTCATGCTAAATCGAAATTAAAATGATATCATGGGGGTTAAATAACAGGGAGTTAGAGAATGAAGACTTGATGTAAACTATGAAGCACGGACACGAGCACGGGGACACGGCTAGATTTTTTTAATATTATTATTATATAGATCAATATTGAATTAAATTCATATTATATTTTCATATTTTTTGTTATGTAAAGTGAAGAATATAAATAAGAAACTAAAAGAAAGTGTGTTTGTTGCAGGTGTGAATTAAGACGTCGGGATGAGAATGATCTCTTGGAGAATTGAAGACAAAAAAGAGAAGATGAACATATAGAAAAATAGAGCAATATTTATGTTATATTATTATGTAACATTGGCTTGAATTATTATGTAACATTGGCTTGTATAATCAATGACAAATGTAAGTTATGTAACTGATTTGAAGATAATACCAAATTTTAATTCTCATTACTTTCAACTTGAGCATATCTCAACATATAAGAGAATAAAATTTCAAGATAAGTTCGCTGATCGGAAGGAAGGCTTCTTATAACTTTCAAATAACTTTAAAAGTAAGCACATCTAACTAAAAGCACTGATTTCAACTTTGAAATTAAAAAAAGGAAAGAAGAACTGGTTACCTTTCAGAGATTCGAGAGGCTTCGACACCTTCAAAGAGAGATTCGAGAGGCGAAGGGTCTTCGACGAGGCTCCGACAGCTTCGAAGAGGGATTTGAGGGGCTTCGATGGGGTGAGGGGAGCTTGAAGGAGGCTTCGACAGATCCGACGAGAGCGTTGGAGGGGGCTTCGACGGCTTTGAAAGGAGATTAGGGTTTCTGTTCCTTGTTCCCGAGAGAAAATCGCAGCCGCCAACAAAGAAAAGAGGAGATCAGGGTTCGGGACTGAGAATTAGGAGGGTTTGGGTTTGGACGTATTGTCATGTTTTACAATATGTTCCCATGTAGTAGTAGGATTTTAAATAATTTTATACAACACATTCCTATGTAGTAGGAATTTCAAACTATTTTATATTATTATCCTATGTATTTTATATGTGTATCTATCTCACATACTAGCACGTGCATTTTTCCTGTATTTTCCATGCTTGTTGGAAGTTTTCTTCTTCCCTTGGAGTTTGTTTACCTCAGACAGGGATTTGGTCTTTCTCAGCCGCAAGAATTTCCAGGAGCATGATCACATTCTTCCTTAATATATTTCATATCTCTTTCTCCATATTAGGTATTTCATGTTGGAGATTATTTTAGCCACATGTGGCATTTCTTTTGAGACATTTGGATATATTTCCTATTGTTCCATTCGGATAAATGTAGTTCCTTTTGAGATTCTTAGTGTTCTTTAAAGATCATCTAGTTTCCTGATATTTCAAATTTATGCATGCTATATAAACAGAATTTGTCTTAAAATTGTAAAGCGGATATTTTCGTAGACGTGATTGCAGTCATGCAGAGAACAAAATTTATATGGTTGCATCTTCGGACAAGTCACATCCAATATAATTATATTTTGGAACCGGGGCGTGATATAAACCCCAAGAATCTAAGTTTTGTCTATAAAAGAGAGGATTACCAGAAGCAAAAACATTCAATGTGAGGATGATAGCACCAGCCGCCAGGACGCCGAAGGCAACAGAGAATACTTCTGACTGCAAAGGATAAAAGTAAAGGGCACGGTTATAGAGAGTCATATGTTAGCACACTACTTTGAATACTTAATTTGCATCAGCATGCCAGTTAGTGGTATAGAGACATGAGTTTGAATTTGATCAATTAGCTCTAGCTAATCCTTCTCAATAAACATGCCATAGAAGAAAATATTGAAAACAATAGAGTCTATGAGGTCATTTGTTGTTTCTCAAGCCATAATTTGGATGTACGCCCTCAAGATATGCTCTTTACCTGGCTCTCTAGGAACCAAAATTGAGTGAGCCTTAAAAAACCTTTGTGCTCATACATAAACCACAAAATGCGGTTTTGCTAAAACCTATTCACTATTTATCTACAATCATGTTAATTTTACATAAAGCAAGACAACTGCAGCAAATGTATACACTACTAATAGCAGGAACTAATTGGTGCAACAAATATTTCAGCAAGTATGTCACAGCAAAAACCTTCGAGATTGTTTCACCAAAACGAGAGTAGACCATCAAGCACAGACATTTGACACGAGTTGTGAAAAAAAAAAGAAGAAGAAAGAGAGAAACAAGAAACAAAACAGAAGCCCCGATACACATAAATCAATGGAAAGCAAACCTCTAAACAATTGACCTGAACTTAGATCTAATTTTAATTACTCATTTCCAGACATTAATCATTTAAGCCTCCAATTCTAAGCCTTTCTTGCCGGCAGCTTAACAAAACTGTGGATGAAGCTGCAACCCTTTGCAGCTTACAACCCAGCCTCTAAAGGTTTATCTATAAGCATTTCATGCAATGGGCATATGTCTGAAAATATAGTGTAGTATTAACTCAGCTATAGCAAACAATGACATTCTAATATGATTCGGATTCTCTTCACTACCAAACCGTAGTGGAGAGACCACTACTTTAAATTCAATTGTTGATTTGTGACGTGGGTCGATGTAACCCAGCAAATACAACCAGTATATGCTTCACAAGATAACAGAAATACCGACATTTACTGTCATCATATGAGCTACATGTAAAGAAGAAAGTGAAGTAATGTCATCTAGTTTAACAAAATGATCAGCGTATGAATTCTATCAGACAACACCTGGGTTCTGTAAGATAATCTTAAATGTATAAGTGAATACCACCAACCTTTTCCAGCAATCTGAACTGCTAACAAGAGAAACACTGACATTGATATACACTAAATGAATGATAGTAAATCATCATTTACTATCATTCATTTGTACAGAATAAGAAGAAAATAAGAGGGACAATATATTTGACTGCTATGTCACCCTCTTCATTCTGTATTTCTTTTGTTAGTTCCATTGTTCATAATTTCACCTAGAATACATGTAAAAAGGACAATTTATTTAACTGCTATATTAAGTGCAATGTGAAGGTAAAAGATATCGATAGCATGATTACCTCTGGCTCAAACATAAACCTTATAGCATTTGCAAGCCGTTCAACACTTAGCTCATATATGGGAGTTGGTGCAGGTTCTACCCTCTTTTGTGAATCACATCACCCCAGAAGAACTAGTCACCGAAGAAAGGGATAATGGTCTCTGGGCACTGCAAAGTTTGGGGAAGTTAGAATTGTTATAAATATCAAGGTTTTAAATTGAAAATTATAAATGCTTTTAAAGACAATGGAAGTGCCATCATATAGATCCTAATAAAAAAGAACCTTTAAAGAGAACATACCCCAGATCTCAATCCAGTAGCTGCTGTGCCAGCACCATCATGATGAACCTGAACATGTCGGAACAGGCAGGAAAAATAAAGCATGGCAAAACAACTTGCATAGCAAAGCTAGTAACTGCCAGATTACAGACAGTATTATCATTTCAAAATTGTTTATTTTTGAACACCCTTACATTGAGCTTGTGGAAGTAGACTATGTGAACTCCCACGTGGGTGGGGGCCACCCGCATGGGTTCCGTGCGACAAAAATCAAAACCCCAGTTCGGTTTCCCTACGCGACGTGGGGGCCACCCACGTGGGATCCGCGTAAAAGAAAATAGAAAGTTTTCTTTTGTTTTGCTTCCCTATAAATAAGTAGTAAAACCTAGGGGTTTTTTTTGTGCGAGGCTGAGGGTGAACAGGGTTGGCGGCTAGGGTTCTGAAGGAGTTTTTTGGATCCCTTTTGAGAGAGTATTTGTGAGAGATTTGAGAGATTATTTTGAGGGTTTATTTGTGAGATCTTGTGTGATTGTAAACCCTAGTTGTATTCTCTTTCTCTCAAGTAAAAATATCTCTCCCCTCCTTGCCCCGTGAACGTAGGCAATTTGCCGAACCGCGTAAATTTGTTTTGTTTTGCTGTCGAGATTTGTAATAGCTTGTTTAGGTTCCCTCGACAGGTCAGTCCTAGAACTGATGAGAGGAAGAGTGTATATCTCACTTTGTTGAGATATTCGCTGTTGATTCTTGTTTCCTTTGTAAAACGGGGATTTATTTGTGATCTTACTCTCTTGTTGTGGCTATTGTTGTGAGAGATTTCTTGAAATTTCATTGCGCTATGAGACTAATCAGATGAGAACAGTACATCTTGAAACCTGCTTTTGTTTTCAATTTTATCTTACAGAATAGATAAAAACATCTTTTATTATTTGCTTCCAATAAGGACTTGGCAATATATGAAAATCATTTCCCAGTGGTTCCGAAGAAACAAGGATTAGCTGAGCAATACTTTACTAGCTAATGAAAAATGTACTATAGGAACCTAGAATTATTTGAATATTGCGATCCTTTTCAGGAGTAGTCACCACATTACATTCTCACAGATTGGATATTCACACATCAGCAACAACAACAACAAAAAAACATCATTACCATTCTAGTTTCCAGCTGTAGTGAAAGCTGGAAGCTTATAGACACTTATTTAAAGACCACAATAGATGGAAAAAAAAAGGAAAATACATCTGAATAGCTAAATACACTCTTAGAATATTGATAGAGAGTTATATAGCATTAAACATTAACCTGAAGGGGGAAAACTTGTCATAGTAGGAATGTCTAAAGTTCGTATAATCTTTCCGGCATTGGACAACATTAGGTAGAGATCATTATTCATGACACGACAGGGGCCAGAAAATAAACAGATTAACTTTAAGTCATGGATTGCATGCTGTGAATATATTTGTATAGTTGCATACAATGAAAAGAAACACATAAGGAAAATTAATCCTCAAGAACCATCTCCTAAATGGTTAGGCGCGCTAGAAATTGTGAAACTCACCACTGCACAACACTGGGGAAATAGCCAGTCATGAGGGCAATCCTCAATAAGAAAGACGCCAGCAGCTGTCTCAGAACCTAAAAAAAAGAAACGGCTGGTCATAGGGAAAATATAACTTGGGTGAAGATTTATCATACTGATAATAAGCATTAAGAAAAGTTGAAATTTTCATCACAACTCCACAATTTTCTTTTCTGTTTGCATCAGAAAGTCATTAGTTATATAAGCAATTTGTGAAGATATATTAACTTGGTAGTTTGGTCGTAGGCCAAATTGATTGGGCCTGAATAGTTCTCGGGACTACAAGACTGCAAACCTGGCCTGAAAATTAACTAGAATTAAGCTCCTAATAAATCTTCAATCTAGGAATTTTTCATTGTGACATGGTAAGTGTACGATGAAGAACAAATATCAACCAAGGGTACTTACGGGTGGCAAAACTGGGTTTGTTTGGTGAATAATGGTATCGAGCTAGGAATATATGATAGGTATTTACTGCATTGACCACGATACTTAATAGCTAATAGCTAATCTGAGTACAAGAGAATTGTTATAGCACAAAAAGAATATCTGCACAGGAAAAATATTTACTGATTCCAAGATCTCCCCAGCCACAACCAATTATTCATTGTTTTCTTGCCATCTTTCAGAGGCTAAATACCAATAGAACAAACCACTAAAGGTTTTAGGAATACACCCACGCCCGCACGCCGCGGAAGCGATATCACCTGAGAGAAGGCCCTGATTTATATTCCCGTCTCACGAAGGAAACAAGAATAGAAAGTAAAATATCCCAACAAAGTGAGATATCTACTCTTCCTCTCAACAGTACTAGGACTGAATCAAAGGAACCTACAAACAATAGCAAATACACAGCAAAACAGTAAAGACACGAGATTTACGTGGTTCGGCAAACTTGCCTACGTCCACGGGAGGGGTGAGGGGAGATTTGACTATGAAGAAGAACACCGACGACTTGTACAATCCACAAGCTCGTCCCAAAGATAAAGCTTTGATTTTTTACCCAAAAGAAATTGACCTCTCTCTTGTAGAATCTCTCCAAGCTCTCTCTTTTTCTCTCTCTAGCCGCCGCCAAAAACCCTAGTTTTTTTCTCCCACAAACTCAACACATTAAACCCTAGGTTTATTTCCCTATTTATAGGGAAATAAAAAAAACTTTCTGTTTTTTTCTTTTGTTTCTGTGTCGCGTACAGGAAACGAGGAGGGGGGGAATTAGTGTCGCGCACGAGCACAAATTCGTGCTCGTGCGGTGCGGGCTTGGGTTTTGTGTCACGCTCACGTGGGTGGCCCACCCACGTGAGTTCACAATTCTCCACCTCGTACATCATTTGATAAACCTCAAATTTTGGACGAACACCAGAAGAACACCGCGAACATTACTAGAGAGATCTCCATCAGCCAAACCAGGCCAATCCAGCTGCACCATCATACCATGGTTGCCTACGTACCCTCTGACCGGGATCAAGCTAATCGTAGTTCTGTAATTCTTCATATAATCTCCACCTCACCCCATCACCGCCCCGAAGGGCCATGCCCTCTTGGGTAGATCAACATGGACTGATATGAAGCAAGTCCAAGCAATGCTTAAACTTGCAACCTGTGACCACCTTGGTTAACATGTCTGCGGGATTCTCATTCGTGTGCACCTTCATGAGAGAAATATCGCCTTTCTCTATGACATCTCGCACGAAATGAAACCTGACATCGATATGCTTGAATGCGAGCATGATGAACTTGATTCTTCGCCAAGTGAATTGCACTCGACCGCCGCACCACAAGTTCACGTTCTCCTGCTCAATCTCCAAATCATCTAGAAGACCCCACAACCACAATGCTTCCTTCACTCCCTCTGTCATGGCCATGTACTCACCAGAGCGTAGTGCCATCAGAGCTCGTAACATCGATCTCCAACTAACCGGAGCCCCATGTATCCGAATACATAACCGTGAGTCGATCGCCGTCTATCTAGATCGCCGCGATAATCGAGTCCACAAACCCATCAATCGACATGTTTCTACCAAAATACGCATCAGATCAATGGTACCCTTTAAGTACCTCAGACCCACCTCACCGCTTCCCGGTCGCCTTTCCGGATTCGCCATGAATCCATCGACCACACCGACCGCCTGTGAAATATCTGGGCGTGTACACACCGTTGCGTACATTAAGCTGCCAACTGCACTAGCATAGGGAACACGCTCCATGTGCGCCTTCTCTTCCGCTGTAGTGGGAGAGATTGTTTACCAGAAAGCCTAAAGTGTGGACCCAATGGAGTCACCACCGACTTAGCACTTTGCATCCCGAACCTCGCGATCACCCGCTCTATGTAGCCCTTCTGACTCAAGAACAATCGTCGATTCGCCCATTCTCTTCTAATCTCTATACCCAGTATTTTCCTAGCAGCGCCCATGTCCTTCATCTCGAACTCATCACCAAGTTGAGATTTCAGCCTATCTATCTACACCCTGCTCTTAGAAGCAATAAGCATGTCATCCACATACAAAAAGAGATAGATATAATTACCTTCACGAAGCTTCCAAACGTAAACGCAACAATCATGGTCGTTTCGAGAAAACCCATGCTTTAGCATGAAGGAGTCAAATCACTTGTACCACTGTCGGGGAGATTGCTTCAATCCATATAGTGACTTCTTCAAACGACACACATGATGCTCCTTGTCCTCAACCTTGTAGCCCTCAGGTTGATGCATGTAGATCTCTTCATCCAAGTCTCTGTGCAAGAAGGCCGTTTTAACATCGAGTTGTTCCAGCTCAAGATCACCATGAGCAACAATACTCAATAGCACCCGAATAGAAGTGTATTTCACCACCGAAGAAAAGATCTCATTGTAATCCACACCCTCTTTCTGTGCAAAACCCTTAGCCACTAGCCTCGCCTTGTACCTTGTACCACCGAGCTCTGAAAGATCTTCCTTTCTTTTATACACTCACTTACAACCAATAGCTTTTTTTTCCTACGGGCAATGGGACCACCTCCCATGTTTGGTTCTTCCGTAGAGATTCCATCTCTTCCTCCATCGCAGCCAACCAACTCTCACTATCCTTGTCCCGAATAGCTTCCTTGAAGGAGACCGGCTTGTCCTCCTCCACCGAGAGTGCGTATTCAACCAAATTAACCTGCCCATAGTGTTTCTGGGGTTGATCAGCCCCGGCTTACGTACTGCTTGTATGCTTTCGCCTTGGCCTAGTGGAAGCCAAACTATCCTCGAGTCAGCTGTTGTTGTAGTGCTGTGTATTCTCATGTGAACCTCCTCCCCGCCAAGCTCATCATCTACCGACTTCCCACTTGAATACGACTAGAACCTGGTTGGTCTTTAGGTTCTATTTCAATAACCTGAGACTTAGAAGTCTCATCAGTCCTAACACCATCATCCTTGGGCGTCCTAGCAATCATGAATTTCTCATCAAAGGTAACATCCCTGCTGATCGCGAACTTCGAATCTTTCGTACACCAAAGGCGATAGCCTTTTACGCCCTTTGCATATCCCAAGAATATTATCTTCTTGGCCCTCGCATCAAGCTTTCCCTCATTGACGTGATAGTAGGCGGTACATCCGAAAATTCTGAGCCTATCATAATCTGCATGCTCCCCTGACCACACCTTATAGGGTGTATCACCATCCAATGTCTAATGTAGTGAACGGTTCACGATGTAACAAGTTGTAGCCACCGCTTCTGCCCACCATTCGTTGCCCAATCCAGCGTATGATCGCATACTCATTGCTTTCTCCCGCAATGTTCGGTTCAGTCTCTCTGCGATCCCATTCTGCTGTGGTGTTGACCTGACTGTCCAGTGTCGAACAATTCCCTCATGATCACAGAACTCCTTGAAAGCACCATCTCAGATACTGCACTGCTATCGATCTCGTCTTCAATTTCTTTCCCGTCCTGTTCTCAACCATTGCTCTCCACTTCTTGAATGTCTCGAACACCTCATTCTTATGCTTCAGAAAGTAAATCCAAGCATATCTCGAATAGTCATCTATGAACGAGACATAATATCTGAAACTACCCTTAGAAGTGGTCTGAGCAGGACCCCAAACATCCGTGTGCACATAATCTAGTATCCCTCTGCTCTTAGAATTGCTTCTCAAAAACTGAACCCTGTGTGACTTTCCATACACACAATCCTTGCAAAAATCCATGCTAGGTTCCTTGATTCTTGTGAGACCCTCTTTACCAAGCGAACTAGACCCTTCTCTGACATATGCCCAAGCCGCCTATGCCATAACCGTGTGTGCTCACATGGGTCTCCATCACTTCCTTCAGTTCCAACCGCTGCATCTCCCGTCACCGTCGTACCTGAGAGAGTATATAAATTATCGTAACGAACACCCTTCATCACTACAAGGGAACCCCGAACAACCTTCTTCACTCCGTTCTCCGTAACAATTCTGCAACCGCCGGAGTCCAATGCACCGACTGAGATAAGATTCTTTCGCAAGTCGGGAACATGCCTCACATCCGTCAAGGTTCGGACCACTCCATCATGCATCTTGATTTTGATATTACCTAGCCCCACCGTTTTACAAGCATGGTTGTTCCCCATCAATACCACCATCAATGCCTCTGTAGGTAGTAAACCACTTTCTATTTGGACACATGTGGTAAGAGCAACCAGAATCAAGTATCCACTTCCCGGAGATATCCTCGCCACCCGTAACGACATAGCACTCCTTATCGCTACTTTCCTCTGAAACGTAGCTCGCTTTTTCCTTGCGCTCTCTTCTCTCAGTCTTGTTGTTGTTCTTCTTTCCACCTACTCTCTTATTTGGACAGTCGACCTTGAAATGCCCAACTTCACCGCATTTGAAACACGATTTTCTTGCAAGAGATCTCGATTTAGATCTAGACTTTCCTCCCTTGCCTTTTCCTCGCTCATTACTCCTTCCTCTAGCAAACAATCCCTGCGCTTGTTCTTTATTACCACTAGTAGTCAGGTCACTGGTTGTAATCTTTCGAAGATCATCTGCTAGAAGCGCCGTTCTAGTCTCATCCATCTTCAAATTGTCTCCTACAAGCATCAGTGTTTGCACCAGGTTCTCATAAGACTTCGGCAGAGATAGAAGTAGTAGAAGCGCCTGATCCTCATTTATAACTTTCACATCTATATCTTTTAAGTCTGATATGATCCTATCAAACTTATTGATGTATTCCCGGATTGATGAGCCCTCCTCCATCTTGCAAGTATACAATTTAGATTTTAAATAGATCCGGTTCGTCAGACTCTTCGTCATGAAGGTACTTTCTAACTTCTTCCACACGCCCGCAGTCATTTCCTCTCTATCTACCAAGAAAGCTACATCCCTTTCAAGGCATAGGATAATCGACGACCGTGCTTCCAGATCCAGCTCCTCCCAATCCTCATCAGATATATCCTTGTGCTTCTTCTCTTTTCCAGCCAAAGCCTTGTGCAATTTTTGCGAAATCAATGTATTTTTCATCTGCATCCTCCAATAGGAAAAATCATTCTTCCCATTGAACTTTTCAATCTCGAATTTTCCCACTTTGACCGATTTACTGGTTGACGCCATTCTCCATTTATATTAATAAACCCGCTCTCTCAGAAATTACCGAGCACCACCTCAAACTAGAAGCTACACCACTTTCGATCTAAATAACAGCTCTGATACCAATTGTTAGGGTGCGGGGTCACGCCCGCACGCCGCGGAAGCGATATCACCTGAGAGAAGGCCCTGATTTATATTTCCGTCTCACGAAGAAAATAAGAATAGAAAGTAAAATATCCCAACAAAGTGAGATATCTACTCTTCCTCTCAACAGTACTAGGACTGAATCAAGGGAACCTATAAACAATAGCAAATACACAGCAAAATAGTAAAGACACGAGATTTATGTGGTTTGGCAAACTTGCCTACGTCTACGGGAGGGGTGAGGGGAGATTTGACTATGAAGAAGAACACCGACGACTTGTACAATCCACAAGCTCGTCCCAAAGATAAAGCTTTGATTTTTTACCCAAAAGAATCGACCTCTCTTATAGAATCTCTCCAAGCTCTCTCTTTTTCTCTCTACCAAAACCCTAGCTTTTTTCTCCCACAAACTCAACACATTAAACCTTGGGTTTATTTCCCTATTTATAGGGAAATAAAAAAAACTTTCTATTTTTTTCTTTTGTTTCTGTGTCGCGTACAGGAAACGAGGAGGGGGGAATTAGTGTCGCGCACGAGCACAAATTCGTGCTCGTGCGGTGCGAGCTTGGGTTTTGTGTCACGCTCACATGGGTGGCCCACCCACGTGAGTTCACACACCCCTAATCATTGAAACTTTTATCAAATCATCATAATGAATATTTTACCGTCTAACCTGTAGTCAACTCTCAGTATACCCCGCCCCCAGAGGGGCTAGTTAATCCATAACTAAATTATTTTAGATAACAATTCATCCTTCTCTGTCTTCGTCCACCATCCAAGGAAAAAGATCTCAAACGTCCTTTAATTTTTGACAGTGGGCCCAAGTTCATAACTTGTGGTGCAATCACATTCAAGAGTAGTAGTGGATTTATTCAACCGACATTTGATTGAGGAAATGTTTGGATACATCATGTACCTTTCACTGGTTCAGTTTGGTTTCTCGACTAAAATTTTCTTTCTTACACGTTAACCTATCATCTCTTTTTATACAGTACCTTTGGTACACTCTAAGTACAGAAGCATTTAATGGAGATTGGATGATTCAAAGTCAACATCTATAAAAACCAAATCTAAGAGCTACAACTTCCATCTTAGATCAATCATGAATGTGACAAAACATGAGAAAACAACTAATACAGTTAGTATGATTCAAACATTCTACTGGGCCAGTTATCTTATACAGATAATGTAAAGTGAGCGATCTTCAAAGGTATTAAATATATGAATATGTTGAGAGTTGTTTCTTTATGTTGTTTAGTCCCACATTGGTTAGGGACAAGCCTCTTTGTAGTTGTGATATTATAAATAACATCTAAGAAAGGAAACTAAATATCCTCTCTGATTACTTCTTTCAATATGGTATCAAAGCCACAATAACCCTAGCCGTCATTCCTTTGGCGATTATTTCCTTCATGAAATAATCTCCTAACCCTGACCGTCATTCCTCACAAAACCCAAGATCTAAAATCCTAGAGTTCGAGAGATCTAAGGATCAGATCTACACTTGTCCCCTCTGGATCAAACCTTGCTTTGATCCTGAGAAGAGTAATGATTTCGCTTGGTCGATTTCACTCATTTTGGCGATTATTTTCTTCGTGAAATAATCCCCTTGATCGTGTAGCCCCCCCTCGTGTTGAGGAGATGAGATGAACAGGGGGCAAGGTGGATGATGAGAAGAGGGTGATGTTTAGAGACGAGGAAAGTTGAAGGCCGGGTGTGGGATCTAGATTTGTGAGATCGATATGAGAGAACCGAACACAAATTAGATCGATGGAGACCAGCACAAACCCGATGGCGGAACTCATCAAGAAGTTGAACCCAGAGGATGTTTCAACTTTGATGCAGTTCATGAGGATGACAGCGGGAGAGGGCTCAACAAAGCCACCGCCCAAGAAGGTGGAGCTTCCACCTATCGTTGTGAAGCTCAAAGGGCCAGCGACATATCTGAGTTGGTCGCTCCGGGTGAGATATACCCTTACAGGGAGGAACCTGGAGGGATATCTGACGGGAGAGAAGACTGAGCCGGCTGAGGGCTCCGCAGGAAGAGATGAGTGAAAGTCCACTCATATATTGGTGTATATCTGGCTTCTCAATTCTGTAATCCAGCCAATTGCAGCCACAGTAGATGACCTTGGGAAGGTGCAGGATGTCTGGGAGAAGCTGAGAAGGACCTATGATGGGGTGGGGAATAACCTGAGGGTATTCCAGATCGAAAAGGAGATCGCCACAGCCCGTGGAGAGAGGACAAGACAGAGTATGCCACGAGCCGAGCGCTTGGGTCGATCACGATCACTTCTCGCCCCTAGCAAGCTGCAAGGACCCTGAGTGCAAGGAGCGGGAGGCCTCTTTACAGAAGAGGACCATGCTATTCCTCCGAGGCTTGGCTCCATCATTTGAGCAGAGGAAGGCGATGCTACTAGTCCAGACGAAGATTCCATCTCTGGAGGAGGCAGTCTCGGCCATGATACATGAGGAGAGTCGTATCGAGCTCTGAGTTGGGACAGTGGACTTTCGGGGAGAAATCAAGATCGGTGGTCTCAAACCCGAGTATCTTGGATTGAGAGGGAGACTAGGCAGTGCTTTAACTACGGAGAGATAGGGCATTTGAGACAGATGTGCTCTAAGCCACCTAAGAAGAGGGACTGGGGTGGACGTGGACAGGCTGGAGGCCGTGGCCATGGCCGTGGAGGCCGGCGAGGTGGAAGAGGAGGCCATCGGGCGAATCTGTCGGTGACAGAGGGGGAGGAAGAAATTGAGATGACTTTTACTGAGGAGGATCGAGCTCTCTTGGCGGCACTGAGAAGGAAACAGAGAGCAGTAGGTGACGTGTCTGAGGGTGCATCTACTGCTTTCTCTGGAGGAGACTATGCCAGTTACGCTCTTCGCACCCACCCAAACAAAGGTATGGACGACACACATGTCTTTACATCCATGGCTGCCACTAAATTCACAGACTGGATAATGAATTCTGGAGCGTCCAAACATGTAACTGGCAATGCCAGTGAGTTCTCGTCTTATACTCACCTGGCAAAGCCAGAGAGTATCCAGATTGTGGATGGTACAGCCGCAGTACGTGGTTGGTAAGAACGCATTAATTATGCAGGTTACGTAACACTATCTAATATTTTGCATGCTCCTTCATTTCCTGTTAGCCTGTTATCCATTAGTGCCATTATCCTTCAACTAAAATGTGTTGTTTCTTTCGATATTTCTAAGGTGATCTTTCAGGAGAAGGGGACAGGGCGAAGACTTGGGACTGGCACATGGAGTAGCGGGCTGTGGTACCTGGACCGTGAAGGGATGGACTCAGCGTTGACATCTATGATTGAGAGGACGGGAGCAGGAGGAACTGAGATGTGCGCAGAGGATGAGTTGATGCTACATCATCAATGGATGGGACACCCTACATTCAGTATTCTGGGTAAAATGTATCCAACCTTATTTCAGAAAGAAAATCAACAGAAGCTTCAGTGTGATGCTTGTGAGTTTGGAAAGCTTACTAGAAGCTCTTATGTTAGTTCGGATAATAGAAGTTCCTATAGTTTTGAGGTGATACATTCTGACGTATGGGGACCTTGTCCAATAAATTCTATAAATAGATGTAAGTATTTTGTTACATTTATTGATTATTTTTCTAGAGTCACTTGGTGTACTTGATGAAAAATAAGAATGATGTAGTTGGTTATTTCAAAGACTTTCATAGGCACATCCAGACTCAGTATGGTGTAGTGGTAAAGGTGTTGAGGTCAGATAATGGGACAGAGTACACCAACAGAACATTTGGGGAGTATCTGTCAGCTCAAGGGATACAACACCAGACTACATGCACATACACCCCAGCTCAGAATGGGGTAGCAGAGAGGAAGAATAGACATCTCCTATAAGTTGCTAGGAGTATGATGATGACAATGAATGTCCCAAAAATATTGTGGGGACAAGCAGTTTTGACGGCTGCTCACTTAATTAATAGGATACCTTCGAGTGTATTGAAATGGAAGTCTCCGCGTGAGACACTGAAGGGAGACAATGGGGGGACCCTACCATTGAAGGTGTTTGGATGTGTGTACTTTGAAAAGTACAACAGACCATCGGTTGGGAAACTGGACCCCAGGGCTGTGAAGTGTATGTTCGTGGGATACTCTGGCACACAGAAAGGGTATGTCTGTTGGAGCCCAGTGGAAAAAAGGCTGTTTGTCAGCATGGATGTGCGGTTTCGAGAGCTCGAGCCATACTACACATTGGGGGTAACTTCACCATTTGGAGACTCGCCCGATACTGGAGGTATGAGGCGAGAGGGGGAGAATGGTGAGAGCTCAAGGGGGTCAATCCCAATTTCGGTCCCTTACTCAGAGGAGCAGGATGATGAAGATGAAGGGGAGGAGGAGGAGATAAGGGGTGCTAGACCTACAGCTCAGGGGGAGTTGCCTACAGCTCAGGGGGAGTTGCGTACATACAGAAGGAGGGGAAAGTAGTCAGAGGTGCCTACAGTGTCAGAGGTGCCTACAGTGCCAGTGCCCAGTCCCTCGTCCCGCTCTGCTCCAACTCTTGAGACACCTACACCATCCTCCACTTCATGTGATATCATTCCTTCTACTCCTACCCCTCTGCCCACACTAGTGTCTGTAAGGAGGACTACTCGCAGTAATGCGGGTAATCCTCCTGACAGATATGGTTGGGATCTTGCTCAATTTATTTTCTATTCTAACATATCCCCTTCACATGGAGCATTCATTGCATCATTAGATTCTGTTACTATACCTAACAACTGGCAGGCTGCTAAGAAGGACCTAAAGTGAAAGGCAACCATGCACGAGGAGCTGGGGGGCTCTCGAGAAGAATCACACTTGGGAGTTGGTGACACTACCAGCAGGAAAAAGAGCAGTGGGATGTAAATGGGTGTTTACTGTGAAGCAGAATCCAGAAGAGCAGGCTGAATGCTTGTCACGCCCCGCTTCCCATAATACACGGAAATAGTACGTGAACAAGCCCGCGATATATTAGGTTGAGAAGAAATACAAATAAAATAAAACATTTCTCCTCAATCTAATACACTAAGCGTCAAGTAATAATAATAATAATCACAGTCACAGATCCCAACCACAGTCAGTAAGAATAAATAAATATCCAGAACAGGAAGTACATATCACCAGAATAAAAATAACATTCCAGACTATAAAAGAGTCCACATGTTTGAAACAATACATGTAGCTAAGACTAGAAAATCATAAAACAAATGTCAACTGAGCTAAAATGGAAATACTGAAAGAAGTCTAAGGTTCATCAAACTACTGAAAAAAAAAGAAACTAAGCTTCAGCTCGATCTAGTCCGTCGTCTGGAAGGTTCTCCTGCTGAGAAAACTCCGGCTCAAGTGCATCTCCATATTGAACCTGTCCGTCATCTAAATCTGACGTACACCAAGAGAATGGAGTACGTCAGCGTGTATAACACACGGTAAGATCCCACAGGTAATGGCAGTATAATAATAATGCGAATGAATGCAGTAATCAGAAAATGCGAACGAATATAATAGTGTGAAGTGATGCATGCATACAACTAGAACTGACCATCTAAACAACCGGAAAACTCCGGCATTCTAAACAACAGTGACAGTAACTCACCATTCTGTCATAGTCTCATATCTACATCTCATTTAAAGTCAAGGTTCATATTAATCGGATAACTGACGGTTCATTATCCTCTACGCGCATCCAATACCGCGGAATAACAAACGGTCAAAGGACTACACGCAATCAGGTTCCGGCTTGTCCGGACACAAGCAGGACTCAGGTGAATACAAAAGTACACTGGCCACGTGCGAAAAGATTCACGGGCCCAACAAACCCGACCCCAAGTCGCGGAAACAAGGTCACAGCGCAGTGCGGAAGATACATAAACGGCCACATCCGAATACATGAACCAAGACTTTCCCATCCTACGGTCTCAGGTAAATCAAGTCAACGATGCCGATATATCAAACACGGGTTCACCTCCTAAGCATGGTCAACACACACATGTCACTAGGTCATGTTCATGACGAACCAAGTCCCTAAGTCATGAACTACTACGGTTCTGGACACAACAAGACGATGAATAATGCAATATAAACAGAATATAATAAATGCATGAAGCTCGTAAAACAAGAATAATCAATAACGATACAGATGCGAGAACACGATCCGTGAATAGCTAATTACACATGTAGCGATAATTCTAAAATCTCACTATCGGATCTTGAAACTTCTCAACATGGAATAGCGTATGCAATTACTCTACGTGTCGTCATGTATCGAAGCGATGCGTGAATAACTATCGACAACGGTGCAACATGAAAATGCGAAAAAGGAGAAGTTAACCACATGAAATGACGCAGTTTCCAACATAAATTCCTATAAAGTCCTTTAAATTAATTTTCAACATAATAATTTCTTTTAAAATAATTTCTAACTAAAGCATTAAAAAAAACTAAAGTTTCTTTTTCCAAACACGTCGAGAACTCTTAGGATTGACAACTCTGCAAATTCTCTTCACTGATTGAGAGCTGAACCTCAGATTTTATTAATCCAACAGACACATTACATTCATTCACTAGCTTTTACAGAAGCAAGAAGAAACTCATCCTAGCAATCTCTCACACAAAAAAAAGTAAAAAAAGGTCTAAGGCCATTACAACTTCTCATGGCATTTGAAATAATAAATATCACAAACTAGCTATGGTGACTTATTTTTTCATTGCATTACAACAACATAACCCTACGTCTCTCAAAGGTGAAGGGTAAGATCGAGCTCCTCTTCTTCATTCTCCTTCTTCTCACCATTCTCTTGATTCTCCTTCCAAGACGATCGATGCTCATAAACATTATTACGAGTATTAACCCACTTCATAAACCTTTCATTTGTTTCTATACGGCCTCTAGCAACATTATGAGTAACATTATAAGCCTGATCGGTTCTTTGTCTGATAGGCATTAATCCATACAAAGAGTTTCCTAAAACCCTAGGGTCAAGGTTAACCCTAGGTGGAGTAACTCCCACATTAGCTCCAAAATGACGGTAATTTGGCGGGTAATGATATGGTTGATAACGGGGTGAGTATTGATAACTGCTACGCCATTGAGAGTGTAGATCATAGGAATCAGGATAATATGGTGATCGAGGGATTGAAGGTCGATAATGAGATGAATTCATGAATTGATGTGGGATTGGTGTTGGTGGAGGTAAAGAAAATGGATCAAAAGGATCATAATGAGGTTCTTGATTTTTTCCTTTTTTTGCCAATAAACGCTCTTTTCTGTGAGCATTTTGATGCCCACCTAGAGCTTGCCAACAGTGGAATACCTTGTCACAGTAATTGCAGGGATACATAATTTCAGATTCATCATCAACATTTCGATTATGAACAATGTTTGTGTTGGATCCAGTGTTGTCTGAGACCCGATTAGTCATTTTTTCTGCAGGTAAAATTTCGAGGATTACCCATTTGATGCAATCATGAAAAGACACTGAAAAATAACAAAATGACATAATACTATAAGACGGATTTTTGAACAGAAAATATGGATTTTTCAATAAAAGTTTTGGATTGAATTTTTACCTACTGACACACTTTGTATCGAATAAAAAATCCGTCGAGATGTCACATTAATCATATGTAGCAACAACATACACGGTAATTTAACCTTCACGGAGAATTTTTTCCGTCTTGGATGACCTCAATAAACTTTAAATAAAAAAGAAATTGATTATCTAAAATATAAACAACTATTAGAAGTACTAGAAATACCATAAACAACAAAACTGTAGTATACATAAAGGAGACTAAAGATTTACCTTCTCTGCTTTAGTTTTGAAAGAGACAAATCGTTTTACCTAATAATGATCATATCTAGCTAGAGAAGTCCTTTATTTATAGATGTAGGTTATACCATATATAGAAATAAGGTAACATATGGGGTTTTCTCATAGTTTCATGCATACAACGGTAGTAAATTAGCAAATATATAAGCTGTCAATATATGTATTTACCTTTTGTGACCAATATTCTTATCCATTGCACTAATCTTTTAACACTTTCCAGTAATCCAATTAGCAAATTAACTTGTTATACACTAAATGCCAACTGTACAAAAGCTTTCTAATTCTGGAGAAAGAAAGAAAAAGTCAGACCAGGTACGAATTTTTGAGGAGATGGATCCATTGTTAGAGTAATTAGTTTTTTGTATATTTCTCTAATTATTTTCTTAATTATCGAAACATTTCAATGTATGATTGGACTTCTTCTTGTGTCAAATGAACCTTTACAACTATGTTATCTTGATGCATATCCATGAGGATACATTAAGAAATAAGTTGTTCACTCAAATGTCTACAGTTCGAATTTAAGGTGATAAATCAAGAACGTGTACATTGTTTCAATTCCCATGGATTTCTGTTAATTTGGAAATTTTAAATACTAATATAGTATGTCTAAATTATATTGTTGAAGTACATGTCTAGAATTTTTATGTATAATGCCATTTGATCCAAATACCAGCATATGTTTCCTGATAATAATGGTAAACCGAGCAAGGCCAAAAAAACATGCACATGACAACTAATTACTAGAGAAGTTGAAAACCATATTCGTGAACATATCCAGATAAATCTCACCATCTGAAAGTTACGTATTAATGTAGCATAGCGAGCGTAATTGAAGTCTTTATGATAATTATGTCAAGAACACCAGGCACATGCACAAACAGCACGACGAAAAAAAAAACAGTTTATGGCATTACTTTACCAAAGTTTCTTATGCCCTTTTCTGATAGTTAAAGCATTATACACATCAAACTAAGAGTAAGTTATTCATAACTTAGATCATATAATGAAGCATCCATCTTGAGACAGAGCGGAAAATAATATTCGTTATATCCTTTTCTCGTATGTTATAACTATAAGGTGAATTTTAAGATGGAAACCAGTAAGGATTTTCTTACTGAGATAATCTTTATAGACACTTCTAATTGACAGCCTGCCATCTTTTATCATAATATTGGAGATGATGATAGAAAATGAATATTTACTTCTTTGATAAGTGTGGCAACAACATTAATCAGAAAACTGAACAATTAGAACATGTGCTGATAAGTCAGGCCAATTAAATGTACCTGTCATCCATCCTACAACCGTGCAATGTAAACGCAAGAAATCTGCTATAAATGAAAGTGGCTTCTGCATGGATAAAACTAGTTTATGAAGTTTGAGATAATGGAAATATTGAGGATTTTATGTGATACACTTGCAAGCTAATCAAGGAATGATACTGTTACTTATTGGGAGAATTTGCAACTTGCTTGATATAAACTTATACTCAAAGCAAACAGACTTTATGCACTAGACTTGGTAAGCGTACATTACTGCTATATATTATCATGATAATTGTCAAGCTTATTGATGTTCGAAAGAACCAAAATAAAATATTGAACTTTTAAAGGTTGAGAAACTTGTATTCGATTTGAACAACAAGCTAATAGAAACCAATGAACATAAAATTCACTATTGATGGCAAAAACAAAAAAAAATGAGAATAAGAATTTTATTCTGATACTTGTTGCATTTAAAATTTGCAGGTAGTTTTTCATGGTCTTCAGACCAATGTGAACAAATTGCCTATCAATGTGCTGCATTAAACGACAATTGGTTTGCATTTTCTGATGTTTTGAGAATAAAAGTTAATATTCCCGCATTCTATCTTGTATCATATAGAATGTGTTAGAATATAAAAATATAATCCTCAACCCTCACCATAACTTCAGAGTTTTTGTGTAATGGTTAGAGGGACTTAATTTCAGATGGTATCAAAGCAGCCCAGGTTCTAATCCCATCGACCACGGATTTAAAGCTGTATCTCTAGCCTATCTATGTAGCATATGGTATTTCTAAGGTTATCTTTGAGGATTGTTGCAAATGGCTTTTTACTACGTAAAGTGGTGATCTTAGCGGGAGTTAAATAAAAAATGATTATTGCATAGACCTCCTGTAGTACCGTTGTTTTGAACTTACTATCCATATTGTTCCATTGTTTCAGATAGACCTTATGGGGGTTAAATTTTTTTGACTCTCTAGTAAAATTTTGGCAGATATTGACCCTGGGTGAAATTAGTGTTCTGAGGTTAAAAGAGTCAAAAAAGTTTTAAGCCACGGTATATCTGCAACAATGAAACTACAGGGATAGTAAGTTCAAAACAGCGATACTAAATGGACACTACAGGGGTAATAAGTACAACATGGGTTATGCAACATGGCGGATATATATCTAAACCACTCAAGTAAAATATATGAAATGCTATGTTCGGTACTTTTAGGAGTGAAAGAGAAAGAAAAACGAAAAACACAAAATAAAATTTCTTTTGTTAAGAAAGATCATGAGCTCTCAGTATTAACAGAACTACAAAAAAATTTCACCAATTGGGGGCTGATGCTGAAATTTTATTAATCCAACGGACATATAACATTGATTCACTAGCTTTAACATAAGCAACTCATGCTAGTGATCTCTTACATAAAAGAAAAGAAAAGAAAACAAGGCTACAAATAAACATAAATGATAAATGAATAGTGATCAGCATTACATTGCATTCTACCCTCCTCTCAAAGATGAAGTGTGAGATCGAGCTCCTCTTCTTCATTCTCCTTCGTCTCTTCATTCTCTTCCTTCTCTCTAGTCGATGTTCCACGCTCATTAACATTAGGAATATCAAGCCAATTAGTAAACCTTTCATCTCTTTCTATGTTTAAACGAGCTCGAGCAACACTATGAGCCTGATCAGTTCTTTGACTCATAGGCATTAATCCACAAACATGGTTTCCTAAAGCCCAGAGATTATGGTTAATCCTAAGGTTAAAGTTACCCCTAGGTGGAGGAACTTCCATACTATGCCTAGAAAAGTAACGGGTTGGCGGGTGATAGTATGGTTGATAACGGGTATGATACTGATAACGGATATGCCAATATAAGTGGAAATCATAGGAATTTGAATAATTATATGGCGCGCGATGGTTTGAAGGCCCATTATGAGATATGTTCATGTATTGATGAGGGATTGGTGTTGGTGGGAGTAAAGAAAATGGATCAGAGGGATCATAATGTGGCTCATCAATATTTACATTTTGAACAATGCTGGTATTGGATCCATTGTTGTCTGAAACTTGATCAGCCATTTTCTTCTGCAGGTAAAAATTTGAAGATTACCCATTTGATGTAATCATGAAAATACATTGGCAAATAATATTGAATGATGAATTTCTTGTTTACCCTTGATCAGTGATAATAAATGGAAAAATTAATAATGAAGGGGGAAAAACAACTGGAATAATAACAAATTTGACATGATACTATATGACAGATTTTTGAAAAGTAAATACGGAATTTTTCAATAAGAAGTTTCAGATTAAATTTTTACAGCCTGAAACCCTTCTTATCCATATGCGATGTGACATTAATTATAGACAGAATCCAGACGATAATTCAACCTTTAGGAGGAATTTTGCCTCTGGACTGATCAACTTTGTTTCCAATAGAGTGATCTTAGTATGTACTCAAAAATTACTTCTCTAAAAATATTAGACAACTATTAGAACAAGAGAAAGAACATAGACAGAAAATTATAGTATCCATAAAGGAGACTAGATATTTACCTTCTCTGCTTTAGCTTTGAGAAAATAATGATCATACAAAGCTAGAGAAATCCTTTATTTATAGATGTAGGTTATACCATACATAGAAATAAGATCATACCATGGGTTTTCTCATAATTCCATGCATACAATGGTTTTTTATAAACTTCATGCATGCAATGGTAATAAATTTGCAGATATATATGCTGTAGATATATCATATGTACTTTCTTTTTTACCATTCATCTCCCTACACTTATTTTTTTCAACACTTTTCTGTAATCTAATTAGCAAATTAGCTTTTATACACTAACAATAGCGTCCAGGAGCATTCTAAACATGAAAAGAAAGAGTCAACCAGGTTCGATTTTTCGAGGAAATGCACACATTGCCAGAGTAATTAGTTTTCTTATATTTCTCTAATTGCCTCCATAATTATCGAAACATTTTCATAGCATGAATGGACTTCCTCTTGGTCGAGTGAATTTTTAAACTATGTATGTTTTCTTGATTCATATCCATGAGGATGATACACATTTTTTCATTAATCAAGTTGTTTTTTATGACAATCAAAAGCCTTGACCACATTTTTGATAATATTGATGAGAAGGGGAAGAACTTCGAAGGTCAAATGGAAGTATTTTATGCTCGTAAATTATAACTACTAGCTAAATTGCATGTGCATAGCGCACGTTATGAAAAACAAATTTTAAAACTGTAGTTTCAAGAAAATCAATACATTCCTAAAAAAAATCAATACAGAATGTTTTATAAACAATAGTTAATATTAGAGACATATTTAAAAAGAGAAAATATCATTTTATTGGAGCGACGGATATAGTTCAAGTTTGAACTGTGTTATTTCCATAATCTTTTCGATTTATTTATTGATTTATATATTTATATTCAAATGTACACACTTCTTGTTTACTTATTCAAGCAATGAGTTTTTAGTTCCTTTTTCTAGTATAGTTTTGGGTTGAACCCCTAGCCAGTGGCAAATTACCACGTACCCTACCAGGTTCCCTATGGCATTCGGCTTCATATGCATGGGAGACACTCCCAAAGCTGAGAAGACACGGTCGAGGAAGGGATGTAGGGGGAGGCGAAAGCCGTACTCCATATGCCGAATGTATAGCGGAAACCTATTTTCGTCGTGATTGTAGATGGCCTGCGACCTCGTCGGCGCCGTTAAGATATAGCCCCTGGGAATGTCGAATCTCTCTCGGAGATTCCTCAACTGGGGAAGTGTCACTTTGGAATGGAGTTCCACCAATAGTTCTTGTCTCGCATTGAGAGCTCGAGACGCCATTGGATCTGATCTGAAGAAGATTGCGGAATAGAGAGAGGGATAACCTAATTTCTTTGGAAATGGAAGATGACGCAGAGACAATAATTCTCTCTCTTCTCCTTAGAAACCGTATTTATAAGCACCGATCTCAGACAGCTGTCAAGATCGTAGCGATCGAGTTGGTCCCAAACCAACGACCTGGATTAATTCCAGAGTCCGAAGCACCTTCACTTAGATCGAGGCAAAGCACACCTGTCTCGTGTAGCCCGCAATCCGGCATAAAGCACGAAGCGACAACAGTCCAAAGTTGTGCGCTGACGTCAGCTACGTCCCATTTGAAGAGACTTCTCAATTCCTCTCATCAATGCGCACTAGCAGTTGACCAATTCAGAATATTATTTCACTCGGACCCGGCCCAAGCCGACTCCAAGCTAAAGGGGCCAACTGTTATGGTATTTTTATTACCAAATCTTTATCCCCAATTAGTAGCAGACAAGTATTCCGCATTAAGCACTTAATCAAGCCAACACCGCGGGAGGGCCGACATCTTTTGCAGCATAGCCGACTCTATTTGGTCGACATCTCACGATGCCGACTCGAATGGCGGTACATGCCGACCCTTTGGATGAGCCGACTCAATTGGTCAACATCCCGCAATACCAACTCGAAAGGCGGTACTTCTCGACACCCGGCCAGGCGAATAAGGAGACAGAGATACACCTCGAACCCATCGTCGACGGCGCGTCGCCATCACATTAAATGCATGATCAGAGATATTATTTCTCCATCTCCGAAGATCTTTATGACACATCGGACCATGCCGGCGACCCATGCCACCAGTCACTTCACATTAAATGCCAAAGTGACTCACTCCATACAGCGACCGACACCTGTAAAGCGAATGCTGGCACAGCTACCAATCCATACTCGGCCAAAATTACCAAATCACCCCTCTATTCATCACTATAAATAGGGGGACTATTTCCAGCATCGAGGTAAGCAATGTTTTCTGCATTTTGATCAATTAACTGAGCGCAAGAACTCCTGCAGTTCATTTGACCCTCCACCCAAGCACTTTGCTGACTTAATCATCGGAGGAACCACTGGGGAAATAGACCCCACCCTCTTACGAGTTTCATTTGTGCAGGACAGGATAGCCCTTCTCAATCCAGATATTTGGAGAAAGTTAGCGGATCCCCGTCACCCTCAACTCATTGTTAATTGACTGTGTGATTTAAACCATCAACAGTTTGTATCTTTATTTTCTCTTTTCTGTACCCTTTCAATTATCATTCATCTGAATGCAAAAATATTTCCTCGTGTCAATTTTCTATAACTCCTCTTAGTGTTCTACCACCGACCTCGGCTATTACAACTATCATTTGATTTTTGTAATTCAGTATCTAATACTAATAGAAGCAATATTTTAATGGCTTAAATCCATTAAATTTTTTTTTGGTTTTTACAATCTCTAATATTGAAGGTTTTATTTGTAGCTTGATTGTAAATTCAAACTGTTTGTAGACTTGACTGTAAAATGATTTAATTAATTTGTTTGTTTATTTGTGTGAGGGAGATTTATATTATTCTTGGTTGTAAAAGGACTTATAGACGTTATGTGTTTATTAGCGTGTTTCACAGCAGATGATCCAATACGCTATTCTTGATCTTTAACTAATTTATGGGGAGTTTATTACTTGAGTAAAGCTCCTATAAACTTAAATGGATAGAAACACTTGTCCACCAAACTTTTTATCCCTTCATTATGCTTTGAGATTTATGCTACACATCAATGCTATCTTTAAGATTTATGCCTTTATTTGTATTACATGCTAGCACAAATCTCAATGTAAAATCAATGGATAAAAAAGTTGGTGGACAAATGGCTCCTATCCACTTAAGTTTATAGGAGCTTTACTCGTTATTATTCTTTCTCAACTATATAAAACTTTTCTCAATAGTATACAAATAAATAGTAAAAAAAAGTCGCATCTATTTAACAAAACCACAAAATTGGTTTTAGTATATACAACATTAACCCAAAAATTAGTTTTAAATTTGGCAAAAAATAAGCCAAAATCTATTTAGTTTTCTTTACTTCAAAAGCAGACTCTAAAGTCCTGGGCTCGAACTGCACATCATATTCACTGAGCTCGATTGACCACGCAACCATCCTCCCAGAAGTGGTGGGACTCTCCAGAGACTTCTTCATCGGTAGGCTCGTGCGCACAATGATAGGGTGTGCTTGAAAGTATGGATGAAGCCTACAAGCAGTGGTGATGAGGGCGAAGGATGCTTTCTCGACCAAGGGGTAGTTCAGCTCTCCCGCCCTTAGGATCTGGCAGACATAGTAAACCGGCTTCTGGATATGGTCTTCTTCTCGGACGAGCGCCGAGCTCACAGCTTCAGGTGAGACAGCCAAGTATAGGTACATGGTTTCCCCTTTCACTGGTTGGCTCAAGAGAGGCTTGGTGCTCAGATAAGCTTTGAGTTCCTTGAAGGCGATGCAGCACTCTTCAGTCTACTCCAATCTCTTCTTGGGGTCTTTGGTTCCCCTAAGTATCTTAAAGAAAGGGAGGCTTCTCTCAGCTGACTTGGAGAGAAACGCCCCAAGGCGGCTATCTTGTCATTGAGTTTCTGAATGTCCTTCATGGTGCGCGGCTCAGGGAGTCGCTCAATGGCTTCTATCTTCTCTGGGTTGTTCTCAATGCCCCTTTGGGTGATCATGAACCCCAAAAATTTTCCCGACTGCACCCCAAAAGCACACTTAGTAGGGTTGAGTTTCATGCGGTAGCGTCGGAGGGTGGTGAATGTTTCCTCCAGGTCGGCAATGTGAGCGGCTGCAAGTCTTGACTTCACCAGGATGTCGTCCACATAAGCTTCCACATTGCGGCCGAGTTGAGGCTTGAAGATCTTGTTGACTAGCCTCTGATAAGTCGCACCGGCGTTCTTGAGACCAAAGGGCATAACTTTGTAGCAAAAGGTGCCTCGGTCAGTGATAAAGAACGTCTTCTCCTGATCATGCTCCGCCATGCGGATCTGGTTGTAGCCTGAGAAAGCATCCAAGAAGCTCAGCAGCTGATGTCCTGCACTTTTGTCTACCAACTGATCGATGCGAGGAAGAGGGTAGCTGTCCTTGGGGCAGGCTTTGTTGAGGTCGGTGAAATCGATGCATGTCCTCCATTTGCCGCTAGATTTCTTCACTAAGATGACGTTGGACAACCATTCGGGATACTGAACCTCCCGAATGAAGTCGGCCTTCAGGAGTTGCTCGACCTCCTCTGCTGCCGCCCTTTGCCGTTCGGGCCCTAGGTGCCTCTTCGTCTGTCGAACTGGCTTGAAATGTCGGTCGACAGAGAGCTCATGGCAAATGACATCGGGCGAGATGCCTGGCATGTCTTCTTGACCCCAAGCAAACACATCAAGATTAGATAAAAGAAAAGTAATTATCACACCTCTTAATGGTTCCGAGAGGCTGGACCCAATCCTGAGCGTCTTCTCGCCCTTGTGGTAGACTGGGATCTCATGGAGGTCTTCAACTGGAGTTGTCCTCTCGCGCTCCGTCTTCTCTTCGAATTGATGAGTCGTCTTCTCGATGGGCATGGCGGTCGCGACTCCTTTTCCCTTGGTGGAGAGCACATAGCAAGCTCGGACCTCCTTCTGATCGCTCCAGACTATCCCGACCCCTCTTGATGTAGGGAACTTGATTATCTGATGATAGGTGGACGGGATGGCTCGCAGATGATGGAGGGACATTCGACCCAGGATGACGTTATGTGCCGACTTGATGTCCATCACTACGAACTGGACATCAACAGTCGACTGGCAAGGGGGCTGCCCAACAGTTAAAGGAAGGGTGATTTGCCCCTCTGGTAGCTGAGAATGTCCTGTGAAACTAATCAAAGGACCCAAAGATGGATGCAGCTTGGACCTGTCAATACCCATGCGGTTGAATGTATCAAAGAATAATATATCGACAGAGCTCCCGGTGTCGATCATGATTCTCTTCACCTTGAAGCCGTAAATATGGCTGAGATGACGATGGGGTCGTCATGAGGTGTTTCGACTCCTTCCAAGTCGGCCTCACTGAAAGAAATGGACACATCTGCCTTCATCTTCTTGTCACAGCTGTTCACTCGCAAAGCATGCTTGGCATATCTCTTTCGGGCGTTGTTGGACTCCCCTCCTAAAGTAGGACCCCCACTGATGGTGTTGATAACCCCTCGACTCCCCTGCCCGACTTCTCTATGTTCCGAGTTGGGTCGAGGTCGGGGAGATCGAGAGTGAGGTCTGTGGTCGTCCCTCTTGGGATGTTGATCCCTGTAAATCAAATTATTCAAGAAGCCTCTCTGAATGAGGTTTTCAATGTCCCTTTGGAGAACACGGCAGTCTCGAGTATCGTGGCCGTGATCTCTGTGGTATCGACAAAATCGTCGTGGATCTCTCTTGTTTAGATCCGACCTCATCTGTGGAGGGGGCTTATTGAGGAGCCCCTCCCTCTGGGCCTTGTCTAGGGCCCCAGAAAAGAATGTGTTGAGGACTGTGAATACTGGAGGGGGAGCGTCTGCTCTTCTGTCCTCTCTCCTGTCGAACTGACCATTACGGTTGTTCTTAGGAGGAGGATTTCTTGGGATATTTCTAGGCTCTTCCCTCCGAGGTGGATCTTGGGTCGACCTAGTAGGAGGGGTGGCTGGAGCCGCGGGGGGAACCACATGTGGAGTCGGCTGAGAAGGATGATGAGACGCTGGTACTGCCGATGGGGTGGACGTCAAAATAGGGGCCGCCTTGCTGGATTCGGCCTCTGCTGGGATCTTGTAAGCTTCAGCTTCTTCTATATTCATGTAGGCATGGGCTTTAGACATCAAATGCTCATAACTTCTGATGGGCTTCTTGTTGAGGGCTTTAGACAAGTCGCCCGGTCGCAATCCCGCCACCAGAGCTGTCATGGCGACTTTGTTCCCTTGATCTTCGATTTCTAGCCTCTTCGCTTGAAATCTCTTTATGTAGGCCCTAAGGCTCTCGCCCAGCTCTTGCTTAGTGCGGATGAGCACTGCTGGGCGGCTTGGGCTTGGCGTTGGCTAAGAAATGGTGGATGAACTTTCGACTCAAGTCTTCGAAGCTTCCAATGGACTTCTTCTCTAATGAGTTCCACCAAAGCTTGGCACTCCCAGTCAAAGTAACTGGGAAGCAGCGACAGATGGTCATTTTCGGCGCCTGCATCATAATCATGGTGTTGTGGTAGTCTTGAAGATGCTCGGCCGGGTCTCTATCACCCCCATACTTGTCCATCGTTAGCATCTTGAACTTCTCGGCAGGCGCTCTCATGATGGAGTCGGTGAAGGGAGTGTTCCCTCCAATGGCGTTGGCGACGGGTTGATATACCTGATTATAGTCGCATGTGCGCTGGTGGGTAGTTGGGAGTGGTGCCGCGGGCGCAGTGTGAGGTCTCGAGGCTATGCCTGCTGGTTCCTTTGCGCCTTGGCTAGGAGCAGGGCTCTCATCGGTGAGGTCGAAGACGAGGGAACGACGTCTTGAGTTGGCGCGTTGAGCCGGCTGCTTCTGCAGCGGTGAGGCGGCGCGCTCTTAGTGATCCCTCCTCGATTTATCAATGTGAGGAGTCTCCGGGAGTGGAGTTTGCAGCAAGACGAATCGGCAATCACCTTGAGCAGTAGAATGACGGCTGGCGGAGGGTTGATTCGCCGCCGTTCTTGATAAGCGGTAGGCTGTCTTGGCGAGGCGGAAGAGTTCATCGGCAAAAGCTCTGAGCTGGGTCTGCATGGTTGCTTGCATGGTTTGAGTGATCTTCTCGGTGGATTCCTGGAGTTGGACTTGAGTGACATAGCCCACCGGTAGGTTCCCCATCCCGGTAAGATCATCACCGCCGGACATGATTGTAAGAAGAAGAAAGGAGGCCCCACGGTGGGCGCCAAACTGTTGATGTATATAATCACAGTCACTAATCTCGGTGTGAGCTTAGCTTTTAAGAGGAGTCAAACTTCTCTATATCGGTGCCGTTCGGTTCACCTGTAAAGGAACACACGTGGAAGAGGCGGAGTTGGGATCTCCGATGGTTCCTCCGACGGTCAAGTTAGTATGGATGATGGAAAAATAGGGGGAGAAAATTTACTCAGAGAAAATCACTTACTTGGTTTGCTGTTCATATTGCTACTTATACCTAGGGTTATGGGGGTATTTTCGTCTTTTCATTGGGTGAGAAACCACTGATGAGTCAGCCCTCTCTTCCACGTGTGAGCCAGTGATTGGCTGAGCACCTCTTTATCACCTATGGTGGCTGGCCTTTACAGGTGTCGAGTCGTGGGTAATTTGAGGGTTAGTGTGGCCTATTCGCCATTAATGGGATGGGATTGGCGGCGCCTGTAGCCGCATGGGTCCGAGGTGTCTTAAATACCGTGAGAGATGGAGGAGTTAAGGGGCTGTCAGTGCATTTAATGCGATGTTGATGGGTTCGAATACCGTATAACCGTCGTTCGAGTGGAGGGAACCACATAGGATGAGATAAAGGGGAGCTGAGGCCGAGTGGCCGACTCGCACGGCCTCTTGAGGCGTCCATTAAATGTCGATTGAAGGGGACGACTAGTACCCCTTCAGCGTCGTCGGAAGGGCGGATGGCTAAGAAAAGGGGGCTAGGTTTGCTTCGCATTGTCTGGAGAGACAGACGACTGGTTGGAAGGGGTTATGGTAGATAACGGGTTGGAAGGACGACTAGTACCCCCTTTCGCGTCGTCCGGGGGGACTAGCAGTTGGAAGGCGATGGCTGGTCGTCCCCCATGTCGCTCGGGGGGACATGCGACTTGGAAGGATAGCTCCGAGGCAGTCAAATGGTTGGGCGGACGACTGGTACCGCCTTTCGCGTCGTCCGCGGGAGAGAGTTGTTGATGGGCCGACCCACACCGCCTTTCGCGTCGGCTATGGCGATAGTCGTTTAACGGACCGTGGCGAGGACGGTAAGCGTAGGCCGCCCCGTGGGTCGGGCGTGGAGGTTCATGTCGCTCCAAGTTGACGAGCAGAAATGTTTATCCATGTTAACACTTGGTTTTCTTCTTTAATCACTAATTAGTGGTTATGACCATAACAACTTCAAATGCCCACTGACCAGTGGATGTGGGACTAAGTTTAAGAGCATCACAAAGTACGCCACATTTCCGGACCAAAATTAGGAAAACCTTTAAAAAACACAAGATATTGGATTCTAGCTATCTTCATAGTAGTATAGATACCCTCACTTTAAACCCAGTATAATATTTTTTAGTAGATTATGGATAGTTGGAGAGGTCATTTTGAGTGAAATACGAGAATTGAGATTGAGAGGAATACATACATACATCAATCAATTAATTAACAAGTCAAGAGCATGAATGGAATCAATTCAATAATTTAGATGGGTCCCACGCACACATTATGGCCAAAATCATTATCGGGTCTATCGAGTTCAGGCGCGAAAACTGACGGCACGCTTTTTTTTTCCGACCCCGCGACCTACGACTCACTAGTATCCTGATCGAAAACGGGTCGAATTAATCGAAAGCCAAACCGAACCCGATATTTCACCCCGTCGTCATCAAGAAAGTGCTCCCCCTCTCTCACTCTAAAACCTCCATTCCTCAGCTCCGCTCGATGACGATTTCTCAAACCCTAGCTCGATTCTAAGGTCAGTTCTTAGGTTTATCGTTCTTGATTTTAGAATTTTATTTGTTTCTGCTGTTGATGCGATTTGAAAAGGAGAATCGAGGCGATTCTTGGATAGATCAAATGTTTGAAAGATTAGATGCTGAAATTTTGAGAAAAGGACGATCGCTTTGAATCTCCGGCTCATTCTATGTAGAATCGGTGTTTAATTGATGAATACTTCTTGAATCTGCATCCGCTGATGATTTCGTGTTTAGATTACTTTTCGTGGAGCCATGATTCATGAAGATGTATATATTTTCTTTACAGCGTTAATGTTTAGTTATTTATGCTAGGGTTTTTTTTATCGATGCTTCAGCTTGAATAGTGAACTGCTGAAGCAGTGGAAATTGGTTAATAGCTTGTGCATGTCGCGTGTATTGGATGTAGGATACTCCTTTGCTTAGTAGAAACTGAGGGAAAGAATTAATTATGCATCCCTAGATGTTTCGGGCATTGTCATCTACTCGCTAGTGACTGCCAATGATGTTTTTGCCATTAAATAGATTAAGAGCTTGAAATGAACATGGTTCCTAATTGATTATGATGTATAGATGAATTCTTTCTCGATGTTGTATTTGGCTCATTTTAGGTCAGGTGAATTAGGAGTGTTTCGGTAATATTATAAATGGCAGGTTTCTGTTATGCGACACCCACAGAAACCACATGCTGGAGCATTGAGTAAATGGTAGCCACCAGCCACCCTGGGGATGAAAGATAATTGCATATGCGCATTTCGAAAGTTTTGTAAAGAGTATAGCAATTGTTATCTATCTAATAGAATTGTAAAAAACCCTACATGCAACCAAAAGCTGATACAGTAGGGATCCATTTGTGAATAATGATTTATAAATTATAAGAAATGAACTGAAGTTAGAAAATAATTTAACATATGCATTGTACAAACAAAATACAGTTATAATTCATCGTAAGGTACCATGTAAGACATATATGCCTGCAAAAGTTCGGAAATATGCCAGATTAAACTTGACAATGTTGACATGTCAGGGACATTGTTAAGACTATTGTGTTTTTTTTTGAATGCGAAGGATTTAAAGGAGAAAATAATTGAGGTGGAACATTGCAATGGTTACACCGGTCATCTGGGTATCACCTAGGTTACAGAGATTTATGGGATAATTTCTGGCGGAATAATATGAAAAGAGAAACTGCAAACTTTATGACAAATTGCTGGACATCTAACAGGTGCAAGCTAAACATCCTGCTGGTTTAATTAACTTACTTATTTTAAGAAAATATTTTAAACCAGTGTTATACATCACAAATGGGTCAAATTTGACATCACATTCAGGTGATTGAACTTCTGTAGAGAAGGACTTTATGCCTTTTTTGTTTTTTTTTCTTGTAAAGCTTCATGCATGGAGTCCAAGTAGCATCAGGATGTTAACTTTAAAAGTTGTCTTCATATTTTCACTCTTTTATTCCATTTGGTGGGATTAATTTTGCTTAGATGTTGATCAAGGTTGAGACTACACTGTGTTCCCTTTCAATCAATCGATAGATAGTAAACAGTTTTCTTCAGTATATTATCGAGAATGGGGAAATTTCTTATGGAATCAGGATCTATGTTTGTCCAAACTGCTAAAGGTTGTATACAATCATAGTGCACCAACCCAACTAGCTTCGTGGGTTTTCAGATTTGTGCCCTGTGAATGTTGTTGGAACAAACCCAGGGCCCAATAGAGCAGAGTCATAGCTAAAGTAGTGCAGAAGTAATAAAGAACACACAGATTTACGTGGAAAACCCCCTAAATCAATTTGGGGTAAAAACCACGGGCAAGGATAGAAGAATTCACTATGAGGAAAAACTTAGGAGATTACAATATCTCTTTATAAGGAGATACTCTCTCTATTTTTCTCTCACTTCTATATGTAGAGGAGGAGTTGTTTCTGGGATGAAATGAACTGAAGGATTTCTGGGCCTATTTATAGTGTTTGGAAAAATACTATGCATCAATTTTATATTATTTTGTGGGGTCCGCATTTATTATTTTATCCTTCACACGAGTAGCATGAGCTCGTCACTTTTGGTGCAATCGGTGCCTGATAAAACAAAAGGGGGGCCGCCACTTTTCGTTTGTCAAAAATGACTGCTGACAATTCATTATGTTATGAGGGATCTGATTTTATTGTTAGTGGATATGTTGATTCTGATTATGCAGGTGATCGTGATAATAGCAAATCCACCACAGGCTATGTGTTTGCACTTGCTGGCGGAGCTGTAAGCTGAGTTTCAAAACTGCAGTCAGTTGTGGCTACTTCAACAACAGAAGCAGAATATGTAGCAGCTACACAAGCTAGTAAAGAGGCGATATGGTTGAAGATGGTGCTGGAGGAACTCGGCCATGAACAAAAGAAGATTTCTCTCTTTTGTGACAGTCAGAGTGCTTTGCATTTGGCAAGAAATCTAGCCTTTCATTCGAAAACAAAACACATTCGAGTTCAGTACCACTTCGTTCGTGAGAAAGTGGAGGAAGGAACCGTGGATATGTAGAAAATTCACACCAAAGACAACCTAGTAGATTTTTTGATAAAAGCAATCAATACTGACAAGTTTGTTTGGTGTAGATCCTCCTGTGGCCTGATGGAGACATAAGCAACAGGAAGATGGCAAGATAGAAAGAATGGTGTGAAGATATGATTGATACTCAATCAAATCTTCAAGTGGGAAATTGTTAGCAGCCATTTTTGACAAACGAAAAGTGGCGGGCCCCTCTTTTGTTTTATCAGGCACCGATTGCACCAAAAGTGACGAGCTCATGCTGCTCGTGTGAAGGATAAAATAATGAATGCGAGCTCCACAAAATAATATAAAATTGATGCATAGTATTTTTCCAAACACTATAAATAGGTCCAGAAATTCTTCAGTTCATTTCATCCCAGAAACAACAACTCCTCTACATATAGAAGTGAGAGAAAAATAGAGAGAGTATTTCCTTGTAAAGAGAGATTGTAATCTCCTAAGTTTTTCCTCATAGTGAATTCTTCTATTCTTGCCCTTGATTTTTACCCCAAATTGATTTAGGGGGTTTTCCACGTAAATCTGTGTGTTCTTTATTACTTCTGCACTACTTTAGCTGTGACTCTGCTCTATTGGGCCCTGGGTTTGTTCCAACAAATGTAAATGTTTCCTGATAGTGCTTGGACATATCATCCTAGTTAGTTGTCTTTTCTCCTTTACACGTAGATGTGCTAACGCCAGTTCTTTGCATAGACAACTTGATCAATGTTGTATTTCATTATATTCTATCGTTGCACCCAAGGTTTTAAATGTCGGATGTCGGGTTTTAAATGACTATTATTCACATGCCTCTTAAATTTGAATTCAGAAGGATGCTTCTTTGTAGCAGTGAACAACCTGTACATTATCTATTTATTAAATTTAATGTCAGAGATCAAACATTTTTTTCTGACACTTCTGGAATTTCTTTACTGTCCATGGGTATTTCGTTTCCGCAGAAACAAAACCATTCAAAATTCAGCAATCAGGTTCAGGGAGTGACTTGCGCCCTGGCGGGGAGGTTGCTTCTTTCCCTGTTGTCCGGAGGGTGAATTCCTCCCTTGCTATCGCAATGGATGACGATGTGGAGAATGGAATCGTGGGCTCATACCAAGACCAACCCAGGACATTTCCCAACATGCAGAGTAAAGCACAAGTCCCTCAGGTATAGTTCTGATATATTGATAGGTTTTCTTGTCAAATACCTTAATCGATCCAATCTTTGTTTTGTTCTGTCAAATTTGGACTATTTGTTGGATTTCTAGGTACATATCTTTTGTGGGAATGAGTACTCACGTTATCTGCTACTTATGGGGAAAAAACCGAAGCAGACAATGAAAATTTATTTTATCAACAATGAATAAGACTAATATGACCCCTTTTCCTTAAAAATACATATATATTTGATTATTATGGATGAAAGAGAATTTATCGTGCTTTACTACTCTAAATTTCCAAAGCATCATATCAGCATGTTCATATTCACATAATTTGATTTATATGGAAATAGTTTGATACAATACAATCACTTAGATTTCAAATTACCCAGTCGGTGTCCTCCTAATATAGTGGCTTTCATTTTGTTTCTGTTTTCAATAGGTGTAGTGTCTGTCGATTGTTTCTGTTCATATCTCCCATATTATTAACTGTTTCTCCTACTTCTGCAGATCCTTCGGGTGTTCATGAGAATAGATGTTCGTATTTTGTTCGTCCTCCTTCTTTTGGCATTTGGAGCTGTGATTTACATTGGAGCTAGGACTTCCCCAATTGTTTTGTTTGTCTTCTCCATCTGTGTGCTCAGCTTCTTCTTTTCAATATATCTGACAAAGTGGGTTCTTGCAAAAGATGAGGGGCCTCCCGAAATGGTCCAGGTATTTTATATCTCATAAATGATCACATTTGTCTATCATGTCTTTTACATTTAATGCTTGTAGTTGGAGATGTCCTGCTTTTGCGTTATTTACTTTCTAGTTTGTTATGTACTCTTGTTGATGTGGTTTAGATATCTTTCCTTGCTACACGGTGTTTATAATTTAATTATTTACATTCCTGATGATGCACTAATACAATTTCATATTATAACATACTGTCATGAAGTGATGTGTCTTGTTTATTATTTACTTCTTAAGAAATTGAATGACACTTTCTCTTTATAGTTTTTCTGCAGGTCATCTTTTTCAATTTCACTTTTCAGTTGAACTGTAGATTGTTACTGTTTTAACAATATGAATTCTAATTCTAGTGGGTGTGTGTAGAGAATTTAATTTCAGTAATATGTTTGATATCTTCTGTTTGATCTTTATGGTTTGTCCATTCTATAGATATCGGAGGCCATAAGGGATGGAGCAGAAGGTTTTTTCCGGACTCAATACGGAACTATTTCCAAGATGACTATAATACTGGCGCTTGTTATCCTTAGCATTTATCTCTTCCGTAGCTCAACTCCGCAACAGGAATCATCCGGTTTGGGAAGGTATGCTATATGTAAATA
>CM022708.1:32561687-32909187 GCA_012295165.1 Asparagus setaceus | reverse complement strand
TTCCTATTTACCCAAGTCTTAGTTTAGTGTAACTTTCGTTGGTTGGAAGTCAAAGATTTCATAAAAAAATTTATGCTCGACTGTCCCAATAGTAGCTTATCTTTCAGTAGGGAACGCCATATTTCCTTCCCTTTTGAGATAAGACTTTTTCAGAAACAAAGTTCACTAAATTTTCAGACTTCGTGAAGGCTCCTTTCTTTTAAATAGACAGATCAAAATTTGTCTAGTAGACTTGTTAATTTGTGTCATGGCATCTTGTTTACCTCAAATCTTACTTTACTGAACTTTCTGATTCTGGAAGGCAAAGATACTCTTTCAAAATTAAACTCCCCTATCTTGGATAATAGCTTATTTTCTGGATCTGGAAAGTAGAGCCTATCTAAACTTTTTTGTTTTCTTGACCATCAGAGTTGTGTCCACAAGTTCCAAATTTCTTCCAGCACAGTAAAAAAGTGGACAATAAAATTGTTCTTCCTATCTCTTTTTGTGGGTTCCATGAACTTAAACAATGTCTCCAAATCCGCTGATATCTCCTCTTGTTTTGTCCTTTATGTGATGACAACTAACTCCATAGGGACTACTCTCACAGCCAATTATATCTCTGTTTCCTAATGGTAATAGAACTTGACTAAATAATCCTTTCAGTAAATTCACCAAACTGTAGTTGTCAAGTAGACTCAAACTATTGAACTCAGAACATTATAAACTTGGTTTCGTACTGTCTAGACTTGAGCTGCTAACTGATTTTCAGTGTTTTTGAACTGCATCAACATTTCAGTATACTTTTGTATCTCGAAGATTACTATGATTAAGTTTTGGGCAGAATGCAATAAGAAAGGTATAGGCGGGGCAGGATGCATGGATAATGTTATACATAAGCGCATATGTTAAAATCAACAAAGCTAACTTTGTGGTTATCTACTTCGGAGATAAATTTTGGAAAGATCATAACCCCATCATATCTACTTGTATCTAAGTCTAAGCGTTTGGAAATTACAGTTCGTCTAGTCTTTGGAGCTCTTATATAAAGGGTTCTGGTCACTGAGGAAACTTGCTGTTAGAGCACTCATGTGACTGTTTATCTGCCTATACAGCATTTTATAAAATGATGCACATGATATCATCATTCATGAACAGCGTATAAAAATTAAAGGGCCTGTCTTGCATCAACCGTGTACTGATAAACCATCTCACACCTCGTATTGTCCTGACTACATGCAGTTATAATATGGAGGTCAAATTTTATGAACCTTTATTAAATCCATGCCTCTGAAGCTCTACCCTTTTCTACATGTTACTCGCTTTGATTTCTTTGTGTTGACTATTTCCCATTTGTGCTTCATAGTTTTGTGGGCCCTGCCAATTCATCCATATTGGTTAAATATGCCAGATTGAGTTTTATCCAATATGATATATATGAACCGTGACGCTTGCTTCATTGCATTCTGTGCAGTGCCTCTTCTCCTTGTAGGATATGGTTTCGGTGCCTCGTTTGTTGCTCTTTTTGCTCAGCTTGGTGGTGGAATTTATACAAAAGCGGCAGATGTAGGAGCCGATCTTGTTGGGAAAGTAGAACAGGGAATACCTGAAGATGATCCTAGAAATCCTGCTGTGATTGCAGACCTGGTATACTATATTTCTCTTGTGCTTTTATGGCTTAGCCATGCTTAAATTTCTATTCTCATGACATCTCATGACAGTTCTGATCATAACTGTGTTAGGAGAGTATTCTGGTTGCAGTAGTGATAATATTTAACTATTGCAAAATCACTAGAGGTTTTTTATACTAACTGTATATAATACACTGGACCTCTAATTAAGTTTTGGAGAATAAAACATGTAACCTATGTTATGCGTTATGTTGTATTTGTTTTCTGCTGTCTAGTATGTAATATATTTTTTAACATTGAATTAAACACGCTGAACTGTATACCAGACATTTTTTTAGTGAGAGCTTTAAATATTTATTTTTATTTTCAATCCAGGTTGGTGACAATGTGGGTGATTGTGCTGCTCGAGGTGCTGATCTTTTTGAGAGTATAGCTGCAGAAATAATTAGTGCTATGATACTCGGAGGATCTATGGCTCAGCGCTGTAAAATTGAAGGCAAGAGCTCTTCTTATTTGGTAGAAAATTTAGTGGCTTTTTCCTGCAAGACCTACATTCTTGAGCCGCATTTAAAAATACTTAGTTCCGCTTTTTGTTGAGTCCCTATCTACATCCTTACAAATTTATTTTTAGAATTGATATAGATTAGGATTTCTCATCATCCAATATAGTTGCCTGTGAGCACAATATTTTGCAAGGTTGACTTCATAATATACTTTCTTCTAGTATTCTGTTAAGTTATTTGTAAATACTGGAGAAGGTAAGATATTTTCAATTCTAAACTTCATAATATACTTTCTTCGAGCAAAGTGTGCCTTGTACTTTGTTCAACAATTTACGCTGCATCTCAGCCGATGCTACATATCAATGTTTGACTTTGGCAGTCACAGAAGTTAGGTAAGCGCAAAGATTTAAAAATACTGTACATGACTACAAGCTCATACTTGTGTCAACACTCTCCAAGTGATTCTCATCTTATAGTGGCCGACTTGTATACTGCATATAAGTTTGGATGCTGGAACAAATATGCATTTAGACCAAATCTTTGTAGTTAACATGTATTTATGCTTGGACGTCAACTCTAGGTGAGGAGTATTTCATCATTTATCCTTCTTGAATCTTACATTGCTGTCAATTTTTGGTAAACCTAGGCCTGAATTTCATTTGTAATTTATTGTGCATGTGCAGTGGTGGATCCAGAAAAACTTTCTTAGGGGTTTTCTTAGCGGGGCGGACGACAAGTATCTATTTACCCAAAAATTAAATATAATACTATTAAACAACATTCTTGACAAATGGCCTAAATTTCCAACTTAAATTGGTTAAATTCAAATAGGGGGCAAATATTTTTTAAATTATGGGGGGCAAATTGTAAATGCACAAGGTCTTAGAATGTAATTTTCCATAAGCTTAGAGGTGCAATCCCCCCCTCCCACCAAAAAAAAAAAATAACACACACACACACACACACACACACAAACAAAGCTTGCATATGCATCCGCCACTGTGCATGTAAATGGGCTAACTCTTATCATCTGGAAGAATACTGATAACTGATACCTTTATGGATTGGGAAGCCAGAAAATTTACATCTGCTGCGCGGATCCTTTATTGTGCTTCAGGGACGAGTGATTATGTTTGTATTGCCAATTGCGTTGCATCTGTGGCGCTAAAGTTATTTAATGACTAGCTTTATGCATTATGACACGAAGAACTGCATCTTGGATAAGAATATCCTAACCATGCACTGGACTCAGCTCATTCTTATTCATTATGCATGTGAATGCTGTAAGAATGCTGTAACATTACCACCTGATGAATACTGATTCTTGACACTCTTACAGATATTAACGTTGGGAAACCAAAAAGGTCAAACATCTTTTGTTGGTACTATTAATTGCCGGTTGTGTCTCAAAACATGCTAGCAGCTTCATGGTATTAAAAATCATTTGCATACTTGTCTCGTAGATCATTCCTATAACAATACCATCTTCAACCCTCTTCTGGATAGTCTAGGAAAAATTTGATGTAAGTTTTGTGATTTAGCAGCATAACAAACTTTACAACAGATTTCTCTACCTGTCAACTGGCCTGCCTTTTTTTGAGGGCTCCTTTTCTTTAACAGCTTTGTTGTTCAGGAATTATTATTGAAACTGACAACGTCAGTTTCAGGTTTACAGCTTGATATAGAGCTTCACTAAGCCTTCTTAGCTGACTCTTTTGAGGGAATAGACAATGACTTTGATCCATTCCGGCATTAATAGACCAGTGGAACCGCGAGCAGTTGCCACCTCCATAAGTTTTTTGTTTCAGATTTAATCTGACAGTACCTAATGCTATGTACCCTGTCTTACATTACTCTATAAGTTTGAATTGTGATGGTAGTGTAGTCCTCAATCCAATAAGAGAATGTTGTGTGTTTAAATTTGGAATATCATTGTATCATCTGTTCATTGATTTTATTTCTATCAGTATCGGGCTAATGCTTAATATCGTCGTATTGCAGATCCTTCCGGGTTTATCCTATTTCCACTTGTTGTCCACTCTTTTGACTTAGTGGTATCATCTGTGGGCATACTCTCAATCAGGGGAACACGTGACACTGGAGCCAAGGTTCCTATAGAAGACCCCATGGCGATACTCCAGAAAGGCTATTCAGTTACAATAGTCTTAGCTGTTGTAACTTTTGGCCTGGTAAGTATTATTCGTTTTTGAATTAGAGGGCAAATGTTAATCTGCCTCTGCAGTGTATTCTCTGCCTTATTCCCTTTTCTTGTCATTTTGACATTTTTGATGCGATAATTTTGGCAGTCAACTCGATGGTTACTTTACACTGAACAAGCTCCCACAGCATGGTTGAACTTTGCCTTATGCGGCTTGGTAGGAATCATTACAGCATACTTGTTTGTCTGGATCACCAAGTATTACACAGATTATAAGCACGAGCCTGTCCGTGTGCTAGCTCTTTCAAGTTCTACAGGACATGGAACTAATATAATTGCAGGCATAAGCTTAGGTTTGGAGTCAACAGCTCTGCCTGTTCTTGTGATTAGTGTAGCGATCATCTCAGCTTTCTGGCTGGGACGTACCTCAGGCCTGGTGGATGAAACAGGGAGTCCTACTGGTGGTCTATTTGGAACAGCTGTAGCGACAATGGGGATGCTCAGTACAGCAGCTTATGTGCTCACTATGGATATGTTTGGACCAATAGCTGACAATGCAGGTGGAATTGTTGAGATGAGTCAGCAGGTACCATGCTTATTTAAAAAGTCTTGAGTTTTTATTTCCCTTGGACAAATAATTTTCACACCTAAATGGCCTGATAAAAGAAAACTATCAAACACCTGAGAAAAGGACAACGAGAAACCTTTTTCCTTGGCATTTTAGAATATTTTTTAGCATTCAATGAATTATACTCCATTCTCACGATGTTACCAGAAAATCTTTCAGTCAGTCAAAGAGTTTGTTGTTTGCTTGATATCTCTTTAGTTGTGACTCGAAGCTCTTCCTACAGTTCTTTTCGATTGACTAGCCAACTTAAATTCATGCAGCCTGAAAGTGTTCGGGAAATCACAGATGTCCTGGATGCTGTTGGTAACACAACGAAAGCTACTACCAAAGGATTTGCTATTGGCTCTGCAGCCCTTGCTTCTTTTCTCCTTTTTAGTGCTTATATGGATGAAGTGGCTTCATTTGCTCAACTCCCTTTTAAAGAGGTATCATGAGTGCTCGGAACTTCTATGCTTGCCGTTGTCCATTTTACCATCCTTTTTTGATGTCTGTCATTTTGTGGACATGAAGGTTGACATAGCGATCCCAGAGATTTTCGTTGGAGGGCTGCTGGGTTCTATGCTTATTTTTGTGTTTAGTGCTTGGGCTTGTTCAGCTGTTGGCAGAACTGCTCAGGAAGTTGTCAATGAGGTTAGGAGACAGTTTATGGAGAGGCCGGGTATAATGGTAAGTGTCTTGAGCAATAACTTTGATACTCTACTTGGCCCCTTATTTTGATAATTCTAGTCATGATTGGAAACCAAAATCATGTATAAACAATCTGTTAATCATCTCAGGAGTACAAAGAGAAACCAGATTATGGTCGTTGTGTCTCCATAGTGGCATCTGCATCCTTGCGAGAAATGATAAAACCTGGTGCTTTAGCAATTATTTCGCCAATTTTAATAGGTGTGTCTTCATCTTATATACTATACTAAATTGCACGCGATGTTTGTATCCAACCTTTATCTGATGACGGTGATGATGTGGTTATCAGGATTCCTTTTCCGGTTATTGGGTCAAGCCACGGGCCAACAACTTCTTGGAGCCAAAGTCGTGGCATCAATGCTAATGTTTGCTACAGTTACTGGCATCCTTATGGCCCTCTTCCTAAATACTTCTGGAGGAGCTTGGGATAATGCCAAAAAGTACATTGAAACTGGTGCTCTGGGAGGCAAAGGAAGTGACTGCCATAAAGCAGCAGTAACTGGAGATACGTAAGTTTGCGCTCCTTTGTTACGTATAATTTTATGTTATAGTATTGGACAAGGTAAATCTGTGTTGTACATATAGGAAAGTAAATAAACTTCTCGGGGGGATGGGACTGGAAAAGAATCAGAATTTGCCTCATCATTTTCTTCCGGGGTGTCTTCTGAAACCTGGAATACATTTCACCTATTTTGCTCGTATTTTCTTTATTTTTGGACTCGATTCAAGTATTTCCCGTCTGCTTCACCTTTCCTAAACGAAAAACTTGAGTATTTTTCTATTCCTGTGATATTGTCATGATTTTGCTTAAGTTGCTACCTTCAAGACCTTAAACCTATTGTTTCATCGCAACAGTAAATTCTTGGGGAAAATAAGACGAAACTTTAACAAACAATCTACCTCTGGCTGGAAGATATTAATGTTTAGCGTGCATTGGGCATTGCTTCTTCTTATCTCCCAGACCTTTCTAGGGATACTACACTTCTCTGTAACTTCCTTGGTTTAATGTGTTTAGAAATTTTGAAGGTCAAAGGGCTTATCAAGGTAAGTGTGTGCTTTAGGGAGTAATGGTGTTTTAGCTGGTGAACAAGAGCATGCTCATAAAAAATACTTGATCTTAAACGAGATCATACTGGAGTTGGTTGGACTTTAGGGATCGAGGGAAGCATGCAAAAAGAACCATACATATTCTATATACACCGATACATTATTACACATCAGTCACTGAACGCTTGTAGTCTTTCCTAATAAGATCCAAGGATTACCATCCTTTTCGTTGGTGCCTTTGATATCCTATTGAAGGCAGTTAAATCCGTTAAAACTTTCTTTTTAAATTTGTCAATGTGTTAAAACATTTTGTCAGAAGTATTAATGAGACTTCTTTTTTACTCTTTTTCTTATGATTTGCAGGGTTGGAGATCCATTCAAAGACACAGCAGGGCCTTCCCTCCATGTTCTTATAAAGATGCTCGCAACCATTACGCTGGTCATGGCTCCCATCTTTCTGTGAACAATCTATTGTATACGTTTAATCTTGAGTGAACCAAAAATATACGTCCATACACCCGTTACTTGTAAATGCAAGGTTCTTAGTGGGGTGGTTACAAGTGGAATGATTGTTGCTGGATTTTGTGTCCCAACAAGACTCAGTTCGGCATGACCCCTTCTCTCGAGTGATGTAATCATTAGATCTTTCCGAAAAGTTGAGTATTGATTGTATATGTAAATGAATCAACTGGAGAATGCAGAAGTTTTTCGCATATGCTCTCATGTATATAGAAGTAGTGCTTTTGTCACCAGAAAACATGGTTTTCTTTTTCGTTTTTTTTCCTTCTCTTTTTAAGTTTTAGATATGCTCCCGATGCATGTTACGAATAAAACTTGGGAGTTTTTCTGTGGAAAGCTGAAGCAATAATATTTTGTAAGGGACTGACTGTTGTTTTTGGTTGTGAAATTAATCACAAGGCTTATTATGGCCAAAGCTATGGATATTTGAGATGGAATCCAATTCCAGTCATGGTCAGTTTGAAAACAAAAGCATCGCGTGGTATAATGAAGTAAAAAGTATGAAATTTTAGAAATATGTGCTGTGTAGTTGGAACCTCAATATCATCATGTGGGACAGTTTGTGATGCAGAGACTTGCAGCATACTTCAGATTCCAGTGCCTCGATATGGCTTCAACTGGGGAAACAAATTGCTGCATCATCAAAGCCTACTGAAATTCCTTCATAAAGATCCTCATGCTTGAAAGAACCTGTAGAGATGCAGTGACGGCGTCAAGCTATATGATTTCACACTCACTACTTTGAGCAATAAGAAAGTCTTACTCCACTGAGATCAATCAAGGTTTTTTTTTTTCTTCTTTTTTTTTTTCCAGGAAAGGTAAAATGAATATTATTGCTCGAAAACAACTGCAAAATTAACCAGGCGTAAACCAGGTTTGAAACAAACAGATTTAAAAACAAAAAACAAAAAACAAAAAACTCCCAGACAACCAGCTTTATACCGATCACGCTTTTTACTACAAAAAGAAATCAAGAAAGTTTCTCAAGTAATTTTATTGATAAAACCAGTAAATTGAATCATGAACAATTAACTTTATATCATTCAAACTCAACCCAAGGGTTCAGAGCTGGAAAATCCGTTTGTAAAACAAATCAACAGCTTTTTGAAGATTATCTATCTCCTGCTTGTTAATGACAGTGGTGATAGGCGCTGGAGTGTCAATAATACAAATATAAAGATATGATAGGTGATCTGATTTGAAATATATGACAAGGATTAAGATTAAATCAACATGATTAAAGTCCCTTTTAGCCCATGACTGATAAAAGATTAGAATGGAATATGGAAATCAATGGGTTACTTGCGTAATGAGTCCAGAGCGAAAAAAGGAAAAAGCAAAGTTTGACGTCTTAATCAAAACGTTACATGCATGAACCTTTTCCATGCGGTAGCATACTACAAAAGCAACATATCCAAATGTATACCCTTTTTTTTTATTACTAAATTAAGATAAGATAAGGTGCATATCTTCTAATTAACTTTCAGCTTTCTACGATTCCACCCAAAAGAACAGAAAAAGGGTTCTGATTTATAAACCCATAGTTTAATCATAGTTTACTTCTAAACCCAAAATACCATATTAATAAGGAGAATTTTTTTTTAAAAGACCAATTCTACAATTTTTATGAGAAAAATCGACCTCTTTGTGTTTTAATTAGCAAAATTGACCTCTTTTTGGTCACGTCATCACGGCTGGCAAAAAAGAGATCGATTTTGCAAAATATAATCTTTAAAATACACGGAACTAGTAGTCCAGTCTATTTAGATGTCGTTAATTAAGAATTAACTACTTCTATGTGGTCCTATTTATACAAAGATCAAATTAGCCGGTAATTAGTGATTGTTAAATACACGGGACTACTAGTCCCGTTTATTTCAAATGTTGTATTTTGCAAAATCGACCTCTTTTTGGCCACTTGCGATGTCGTGGCCGAAAAGAGGTCGATTTCGCTATTTAAAATACAAGGAGGTCAAATTTTCTCATAAAAATTGCAAAAAGGGTCTTTTTTTTTAATAATTTCCTCTATTAATAATTTCGAGTGGGTGGGTTAAAAATAAATAAGCATAAAACTTTGGGTTTATAAATAAAAACCCAAAAAGATACAGTCTCTCAAGTAACTCGCTCCCTTGCACGTGGCGTGCCTCTCCTCGATATAACGACCCTCGTTTCCTTTGGATCTACATTCCTTCGTCATTTTCCCTCAAATTCTCCCCCAAAAAAATTCCCTAAATTAGGTCAAAATTTTATCAAAAACCGATCTCGATGTCGATTCCTTAATGTAAGAGACGGAATCGATCTCGATCGACAATGGAGGACGGCGACGGCGAGCACCAGCGTCCGGCCGCGGCGGCGGCGACGTCGCCGTGGTGCTCGTCGCCGATGGGGCCTCGTCACGTGCGAAGCGGCAGCTTCCAGCGGTGGAGGCGGCAGGTGCAGCGGGCGTGGCGGTGGGGCTCGGCGAGCGAGGGAAATGGCGCGAATTTCGAGGAGGGGAGGAGTTGTGGGAATAGTAGCTGTAATAATTATAATGGGGAGCAAGGGATTAGGAGTTCTTGGAACGTTGAGCTGATGGCGAACCAGAAGCGGCAGTGGTATCAGATCCAATCCCAAGCTAAGGTTCTGTTCTTGATTCTTGTGGGTTTTCATCATTCATTTTAACTGAAAATTTTGAATATTTTTATGTGGATGTTCTCTATGTTTGTTTGCATATTAGAATGTTAAGCTTACATTGGTTGCCAATCGAGAGAAACCCAAATCTCTCATGAATCCAAAATTTGACTGCTCATGTAGTTAATGCGGGACTAATTGGACTCTAAATGTACAACCTTGCTTCCGCAGTCCGGTGCCCATGTGGGGTTGTTTGCGAACTAGTCTAGTTATCGTCGAACACTACACAAGTGCAATCCTAGTGTCACCCTTTTGATTGCAGCAGAGTTTCAAGATTGATAGATGATTGACTGTCTACTTTTGGGACTTATCAATTGCTTTGAGAATTATGAGATTTTAGAACAAAGATCATTCAGTTTATAGCATCCCACCTCATAGATGATACTATTGATACATTATTCATTGATATTTGATGAAACTGCAGATGAGGTCACTTAGTTTAGCTTATAGCATATCTCTTGCATAGACTTCACCACAGAGGATTCTTCATTCCACTCATCAGCATTTTTTTTCCTTCTTCAAGTGATATACTATTAACTTACACCAGGTGATCCTCATCTGTATTATGAGTGTAAGGCCTTCTGAATATTCTTTTTGAGCAAATATAATAGGATTATATGGTAACTGACTAACTAGGTTTTCACTTCTGTGCAGGATCATAAACAACATAGGGAACCCACATCACTATTTGAACACTTCTTTATTGTGGGCCTTTCGTCATATGCCAATGTTGAAGCTGTAGAGGATGCATTTGCAAGGAGAAAGACTTGGGAGTCAGAGGTCGCCAAATCTGAAATCCTAAATCTTAGGAAGATTCAACGCCAAGCACGTATGCCTACTCTGGAACCTCAGGTCTGCTGAATTGATACATGTTTTCGAGTACAATCTCAATTTTACTTCTATAGTTTATTGTTAGCTCTTTGAAATGCTTGTTTGTCATACCCAATGATTAATTCGTGGTTGGACACTGACAAGAATATTATGGATTAGTGTTCACTATCTTTTCTGTTTCTTAGAAGAACGATGTTCTTAGTATCTTATGCAGAGTCTTGCACCTGACTTGGAGTTAGATGAGTGCTGTGATGCTACGTTAATAATTTGGGTAGTCATTTAACACATCTTCTTGTGCTATAATACTTTTAGCTCTTAAGTCTCCAACCCATATATCCTAGTTCCATATGAGGCAAAAGTGCTATCAAACTGTTGATATTTTCTCAGATAAAGACTCATAAATTTTACTCATTTTTTATCTGCTTCTTAGATGGTTTAAACCTTTTTGAAATGGAAAGGCAGCTTATTCATAAATGTTCAGCAATATAGAAGGGTGTGAACAGATTGCCTGTGAAAGATAGATAAACATCACTAATCTTAGTGAAGTTTGAAGAAGAATCCACTTCTCTTTATGTTGCTCGTGACACAATCTTTGCCAAGATGAATCATATTGTGGGAATATATTCTAAGTATTTTAAGGATCTGACTGAGAACTAGCCATGGTAGTCAAAGTTTCATCCCACACTTTTTAGGATTAGGCATTTTAAGTGAAAATATAAATGGAAGGAAAAAAGCAGTAAAAATGGTGGGGATGGGGTGTGCAACATTGGAATGGAATTAGAGAAGATAGAGTTTGATCATTGACGTGTGGTTTAGTAGGGAGGAACATCTATAATAAGAGACCTTCACCCTGTCTCAATCTAGGGAAATATGATCATAGGTGTCAAAGGGAAGGATTTTGGATTTGTGTACTTATACGTTAGAAATGAGTCACAGGCTGTTGGAATTATTTACTGGGTAATTGGTTGTGTATGCATCAACTCTCCCTGGATTAGGAAAGGAAATTCTCATTCCATGTAACAGTGGACTTGCAGTGATGCGAATGATAGTCCAAATGTTTTATTGATAACTGGCATAGTGATGCTGCTTCAGTAATTACTCTGACTAAGAGGTTTTAATGTGAAGGAATATAATAGCTGCATAATAATGGCAATAATGGAAGACACGGTACTACAACATTTATAGAGGGCTTTCCGGCTGTTGTTTTATCTTTTTTGAGTCAAAAGATGACATAATGGATGATTCGTAATGTCGTAAAACATGATATCGCCTCCTTGCATTTGTTTCTGTCTTCTGCTTTTCTTGTTGAATTTATTCGTTGATGATCATTTTGTGCTTTTCTGAGGCTCATACCTTTCTCAATTTCTTTTAGTAGAGGTGGTGATGAGGTCTGGTATCAGTGGGCGTGCCCTTTTGGGATTAGTGGTCTCTTTCATGACCTTGTGTAATAAATCTAACCATTAAGAATGAGATGGATGACATGATGACTCGCATGATGAGGGACAAAGTGCATTGGATAAGTAAAATGCTACGGATTATATGTATAATCAGTAGGTAAATATGCTAAACAAGAATTTCCAGATAAAGGGAGAGAAAACTAGATAAAATTAGTGATGAATAGGTAAACAGGGAACCATAACAAACATGAGGAATCACATGATGAAGGAAGCCAAATTAGTGATGAATAACTATGCAACAACTGGAACGAGATAAATATCATTAAGTTGTAAAATTTAAAGCAAAACCATATAAAATTTTCAAAATAATCATTTTTTTCCAAAATATCACGATTCGAGCAGTAGACTTATATTTATGCTTAAACTTTAGAATACATAGTCATTTTCTCCTTAAATTATGTGAAATAGGTAAACCAACAGGGAACTAAACAAACATCAGGACAAACTACAAAGGAACTGATCAAAAGATCAAATTAACCTAACAAGAAGATATTAAAAGTTCTAATGTATAGAAGATGATTAAATTAAACTATGCAATGGAAGAAAGAAATAGAGGTCTCTGTTTCTTCTTTACAACCTAAAAGTACGTTTCTTTCTTTTCAGCATCTCCTTTAGAATTTCAATCTTCTAAATGTCAGTTGCATATCCATTATTGTGCCTTAGATGAAGGCTTTAATGAGGTTATTCATACTAGTACTCGAACTTGACTATGTGAACAAGGAAGCTTTTGTTATGGTTGAGTGCTACATATGACTAATATGATCATTACCTACGAGATACCTTTAACATAATAGTCAAGAATTGGCATAAAACTTTGTTCAATCTCCCACAGAATCCATCAGCAACCCCAAAGATTGGAACAGACACCTTGTTTTTTTGGATGCGATAGACTTGTAGTTTGAAATTATCCATTACTATTTTGTTATCCTGTCTAGATTCCTTATGTTCTTAAACTGAGGTTTTTAGTGTATCTGTAGTTTCTGATGCCAAATCCTTCTTTTTGAAGATGGTTCACCCGTAGTTTAATTGTCTGATTTATATGTGGTATCTAGATAAGTTGGCTCGACCCTCTATGTTAATTTTCATCGCCTATTTGTTATTTGGTTCCTTTATTTTCCTCTTGCAATTTCCAAGCTGATATTTCTTCTTGCTCAACAGATCCTTTTCAAGTACCCTCCTGGAAAGCAAGTGGCAATGAGGGAGAGTGATGTACCTATTTTTTGCTTCCCTGAAGGTGTTAAGGTTCAGTTCAGATTCTTATACTGATATTCTTCATGTTGGCACCTTTATTATCTAATCTGAAAGTATGAATAGGAAAGAGACGTGTTTTCATTGTAATTGAGACGTGCATGTTCTAAGTTGTGAATCCTTTTCTTTGATACACTAGTAACATTTACTTCTTTTATTCAAATCTTTCTCACCAATAACCTCCATGACTCTGGATTTTGATGCTATTTCCTCAATGCATGCATACTCTCTCTCTCTCTCTCTCTCTCTCTCCCCGCCCCTCCTCTTCTCCTTCGACAGGACTCTCTGAAATCTTGGTCTTTCCATCCTTTCCCTCTGAGATTCATTTAGTGGGGGATAGGAGTCATATATGATCATCATCACCAATCTTTTCTTTATCCTGTTGTCTTCTTTTTCTTGCCAAAACAACAGGATTCATCCTTTGGTCAGGCCAACAGGCAATCTTGATGCGTCCGTAACTACTAATGGTTTCTTTTGTTATGTGGGACGCATATTCCTTGAAATACATGATGCTGTACCTAGCCTACATCCCTGTTCATGGTATGTGCACTTCAAAAGCCTCTGTCAAAGGCATCAATTCAACATAATTCTCTATTTTCTTTCATACCCCTTCAGCAAAATACACTTATTTCTTCTTCTTCTTTTTTTTTTTTGGTGCGAGGAACCTTGACTTAGTACTAGCCAAGTAAACCCTGTGGCCTAGGGTCCCTCTTTCGCAGTCCAGGCCCAGGTGAAAAGCACAAGTATTGCAATGCCTAATAATCAGAAATTGGGGATAGGCATGCCATAGACACGGATTGACCATTGGCCTTTTGAGCCAAGGTCCCAAGCCTCAACCACTAGGCCACTTGAGGGGTACACTTCTTCATTGTTCACAACAATCTCTACACAATATGTTGCAAAAGCCAATCTTTTATCCCTGGATGTTCATCATCCATGTATCAAGGTTTAATGGTTTATCAATCTGGCTATCATCTTGAGAAATAATTCTTCATGACCAGAGATTTAGATGAATATAGGTAGGAGTATCTCTTAAGCACCAAATTTCTATTCCAACTTCTCTACCTCACCAATTTCCACCAAATAGCCATTTCAAGGATCCTATTGACGTTTTTCTTCTTTCAAAACTTTTAAAGGCTATAATATGGATTGGAGAAGGGTTTTCAAGGTGGCATGTAATCTATTGTTGTTAGCCAATTGCTTCTCTGGTTCTCATACTCAGTTCTCTATTGCGAGAGACATCTTCAACCTGCAACTAGGTTATTATACATATGACATAGGGGTGCATTCGGTCCGGATACGGCTCGAATATGATACTTACCATATCCATATCCGCTTACTCATTTCGGATACGGATGTGGATACAGATATACCTTGGTAAGGAAAATTCATATCCATATCTGCTAAAATTGGATACGGATACGGATATACATGCGGATATATAAGCGGATATGCATACGGATATAAAATGGATATGAGAAAACTCGATACTCTTAAAAAAATATAGTTCATGTGATACGAAAGAGTTCATTAATATGTTCATTATATCTGAAAAGCTAAGATAAGATATTTGATCTTCAAATTTAACCTCAAATCCATAATCTAAAGACTAAAACCATTGTAACAATATGACTAATATGTATTCGGATATTTCGGATATAGTTCTGGATAATTCACTAAAAAACCATATCCGTAACCATATCCTATCGGTTATAGATTTGAGTAACCATATCCGTATCCTAACGGATACGGTTACGGATATTTCCTCGGATATGTATACGGCTTAGCACCCCTATTATGACACCTCTCATAAGCCTATCACTGTTGTTGTTCCACTTTCAGGCTGTAACAACTAAACTGGATCCTTTTTCTTGTCTCTACCTCTGGATACAGTTACCCGTACTCATGTCTGTTTCTTATGAAGCGGAAAGAATCTCCCTTGGTTTCATCAACCCTAGAGTTCTTAGTAAGATGTGCACCTTTTTTTTCTCTCCTAAAATCTACTCGGTTTTTAAGTTAAATTTTCATTATTCTCTCATTCAGTCAACCTATTTGTTTACTTTTTAGGCATTCGCTGTTTTGGCTTTTTTATTTGCTATTTTATGAATTAGGTGATTTGCATTTATTATTTTTAGTTTCTTTTTTTTTCCAGATTAACATACCTGAACTTTATATTCCTTGCTTTCTTCTACAGAATCACTTGCAATTTCAGATCAATAGTTTCTTAGGTATTCAAATGTTACTAATGATGTAACTTAGTAGCTTCTATCTAATTATTTCATGTCTTTTCTGGGTTCGTAGGGAAGGGAAGCATAGAAACTTGGATTATTCTTGTGCTATATTTTGTCTGTTTTTTTCCCCTTCCCCTAGCGGACCTATTTAAGGGTCCGTAGCTGGAACAGTAGGATTGTATTTATCACTATCATTGTAAAGCGCTTTCTGATTAAACATAGCAACGTTATATTTTACTGTTAGATAAATACCACATGAAAACATTTTCTTTCTTTGAAATGCGTTTTAGTACAAAAAAATGCTGATGATAAATAGACATTTACATTTCTGTATTTTAACTCTTTCAACTTTCCTGATGATAATATGGAGTTGTTTCTTATAATAATGAAGAAAGACTAACCTTTCATCTCTTGCATTTTTTCTCTGTTACTGCAAAATTCCCAGTTCTAAGTTTGACGAATTGTATGATGCAGGCCCGAATGCTGGAGAGAACTCCATCTATGAGTGATCTGAACGAACTGGTGTTTGGACAGGTATGCCTATTCTTTTCGGGCACTTATAGTGAGTGGTATGTTATTTTTGAAAACAGCTTCTGAAACTTCATTCTTCTAGTCCAGTAAGGTGTCTTATGTACCTTGTCAACACCTTCATGCAGGGCCACATATTTCTTGATTGTGTCATCTGGGAAGTGGGAATTAAATATGACTTGTGCATATCAACTATATTCTTATACTTGCTCTCTGCCCCTGTGTCATCATATTGTGTTGTGTTTTTTTTTATTCATTTCACACACACACACACACACACACACATATATTTGAGATGATTGTGTTATGCTTACCGGAAAGTAATTGCTTTACGCATTATATATTCATACCATGTGGACAGTTGATTGTATGGAGGATGAATGGTGGGTGATAAAACTTTCTGGATTTTTTGTGTGTGTTGGGGGTGGCATTGGGGTTGGTAAGCTCGTAGAGGAGAGATGTGTACAAGAAGAAAATGCTAACCATTAGAAGAGGGCAAATTGAGTTATGAGAGTTGTAACGATCTCTCTTGGTGATGTATGTGTATATGACTGCTTATTAACCTTTATCATAATATCACCCTTCTTATGCTCTCAAGCCTGGAGGATTTATATCATGCTCAGTTTGTTACAAATATGTCCAACTCATAATCTCCGAAGGGGCTTGGTTAATAGATCATAGCAAGATGATCCAAAACCAAATATGATAACTGACTAACATCACTTGGCAACCGAGGACTGGTGGAAAAGGCTAAATGTCGAATAATTTAATTTACCTACTAATCTCCTGTAGAATGAGAATTCGTAAAGTAAAATGAAACCACTGTATGATTGAGATAAGTGTGGACAGGAAATAAACTCAGTGTATCATTAGTTTAGATTCTTTAGAATGCGGTTCTTGGAAATCAGCTGGAAGAGAAGCTCTGGGAACACAACAGATTGATAATAGGACAAGAAACATGCATTTCGTTCTCTTTCTAGTATCAGATACATAACATTTTATGTTTGGCCCTTGGTGAAAATTTGCTACAATTGCCTTTATGCCCATTAACTGGTGTATGTATTCTAACACTCACCCATGCGGACTATGCTCAACTAGGACAAGTTAAACAAAAGGTTACACAATACCTTAGTGAGGTACTAGACAACCGTAGAAACATGTGTTGAGCATAGTGGTAAAGACAATCTAGTAATAGATTTAACACTTTGTATTGTGGCTTACTTCTCTTTTCATATTAATGAATTTGTTGTTTCTTTTTTGTCATTCATCAGCCGGTACCTATATGCCTATTACATGCTTATTAGTCAGTAGAGTGTGCTGCTAACATTATGCTGTAACCTTCAATGCAGGAGCATTTGGCACATGATGATTCATCATTTGTCTTCCGTTTGAAGGTTTGCCTTGCATCCTTCTGTTCATTATCTAGAATTCCCTTGTGAAATTATTAAGGCTGGATGTCTTATATATTGCTGTTCCTCCTGATAGTTAAAACTGTTCTATATTCACATTGGGAAGTATATTCCAACAGGTGTCTATTGTTGGCATCATGCTAGAGGAAATTTTCTTCATTGGAAAATACTGTTTTCTTGCAACTTTTAAGTAACAGTTGTTCACTGCTATCATAATTAAACAACCTTAAGGTTTGATTTTATTTAAACATTTGTGGGCTGCAGACCTGCTTTATGAGACATCCTATTCACTCTGTTAATCAATCATCTGTTTGTTAAGGAAGATAACCCTTTATTTATCATAAGTTTAGAGTCGATGTTTACACTAACTTTTCGTCTTTGATCTTCCTGCTGTTACTGTTTGTATAATACTCTCAAGTCTCATCCATTTTGACGTTGTTGAAAAGATCATCATCCATAAGCTTTAACTCTCTTGCCTTGACGCTATTGCTTTCCTTTATCTTCTGCTTTCAAAAATGTTTGAGATCTCGCCTCTTTTTGGAATTCTCATTTGCATTTGAAACTGAAGATGGATACCAGAATAATTTTACTTACATTATTTTTTTCTTCTGATTTTTCCTTAAGGTGGTGCAAAGCTACATGCTTGGCCTGACAAGTTATTTTCTGTGTCCTTATAATGATTTAGGTCCAATTTTCACCTCCACTATTTTTAATACTGGGTGGGATGCACGTGGTCAAAACTTGGGTTCTTTATTTTGGGTCCATGTGTTCTACTGAACAAAGGTCTATAATGAGTATTTACATTGAGGTTATTCTACGGATCAATTTGTTGGGCCAAACTTAGTACATTATATATGTGGACTCCAAGAATTTATCCCATACTATCACCTAAGATAAACTTCGGGATATTATAGTGCAAATAAGCATAAAACATTAATAAAAAAATTATTTTTTATAGAATAGTAACAAAAATTATTTAAAAAAATTAACTCTAAGAAGTCAACTTCGAGAATCCAAACATACCCCATCCAAACAAATATAAAAAAAGATAAATTGTACAACAACAACAACAACCAAGCCTTTATCCCAAATGTTTGGGGTCGGCTATATGAATCCTATCCTTCCATTCCATCCTGTTATGGGTCATCTCCTCCGTTAAGTTAGTCCTAATCATATCCTTCTTAATTGCTTCTACCCAAGTCATTCTAGGTCTACCTCTACATCTCCTAGCCTCATTAACTATAATATTATTATTTTTCCTAATCGGTGCACTAAGCGGTCTCTGTTGTACATGACCAAACCATCTTAATCTATTCTCTCATTTTATCCTCAATAGGATCAACCTCTAATTTATTACGGATGCACTCATTTCTTATCATATCTTTTAGTAGACGCCCACAAGACCATCGCAATATTCTCATTTCTGCTACACTTATTTTTTGAACATGTTATTTTTTAACTGCCCAACACTCTGACCCATAAAACATAGTTGGTCTTATAACTGTCCTATAGAATTTTCCCTTTAGTTTCATTAGTATTCTACGATCACATAAGACTCCCGAAGCACTCCTCCATTGCAACCATCCTGATTTGATTCGATGCACAACATCATCCTCTATCTCACCATCATGCCTAATGATTGATCCTAAATAGCGAAAATGATTAGTTTTAGGTATTTCTTGGCTATCAATATATGTACCATACGCTCTCTTCCTTTCCTAGTTTTACTAAAAATACACTCCATATATTCTGTTTTTGTTCTACTAATTCTAAAACCTTTAGATTCAAGAGCTTGTCTCCATCTTTCTATTTTAGAAATGATGTCTCTTCTAGTTTTATCAACTAACACTATATCATCGGCAAATAACATACACTATGGGATTTCATCCTGAATGTGCTTAGTAAGTTAGTCCATAACTAATGTAAAAAGATAAGAACTTAAAGCTGACCCTTGGTGTAATCCAATGGTAATAAGAAACAGTTTAGTCTCTCCTTCATTAGTTGTTACTCTAGTTGTTACTCTATCATACATATCTTTAATCACATCAATATATATACTAGATACATGTTTCTTTTCTAACACCCACCACATTACCTCTCTAGGCACTCTATCATAAGCTTTTTCTAGATCGATAAAAATCATATGTAGATCTTTTCTCTTCTCTCTATATCTCTCCATCAACCGTCTCAAAATATGTATAGGTTCCATAGTTGACCTTCCAGGCATAAAACCAAATTGATTTTCAGATATACTTGTCTCTTTTCTTAGTCTTTGTTCAATTACCCGCTCCCAAAGTTTCATAGTATGACTCATGAGTTTTATACCTCGGTAATTTGAACAACTTTATATATCTCTTTTATTCTTGTATATCGGTATCAAAGTACTAATCCTCCACTCATCCGGCATTCTTTTCATCTCGATAATCTTATTAAATAGTTTAGTTAACCATCCTAAGCCTATATCTCCAAGACATTTCCAGACTTCAATAAGGATACCGTCCGGTCCTACGGCTCTTCCACTTTTCATTTTATTTAGAGTATCTTTAACCTCGCTAATCCTAATTTTTCGACAATATCTATAGTTTTTATCATTCACTATATAGTCAAAATCTCTATTTTGCTCACTTGTTTGGTTAGCATTAAACAATTGATGAAAGTAACTCCTCCACCTCTCTTTTATTTTCCCGTCGGTCACTAGAACTGTTTGATCTTCACTTTTAATATACCTAATATTACCCAAATCTCTACTCTTCCTTTCTCTAATCTTAGCAAGCTTATATATATCTTTCTCTCCCTCCTTAGATTCTAACTTCTTATAAAAATTTTCAGAAGCCTTGTATTTATTCTCACTAACCGCTCTTTTTGCTTCCTTCCTTACTAGTTTATATTTTTTCAAGTTTTCCCTACTCCTACACTTTTGCCACTCTTTATATAAAGTTTTCGTCTCACTAATAACCTTTTGCACACTCTCATTCCATCACCAACTCTCCTTACCGTTTAATCGATAACCTTTAGATTCTCCTAGTATATCTTTAGCCACTTTCCTAATACAAGAAGACATGCTATTCCACATAATATTAGTCTCATTATCTATATTCCATATAGCTTCTTTCATTATCTTATCTTTAAAATGCATTAAATTCTCTCCTTTTAAATTCCACCATTTAGTTCTTATTCTCTTGTTCACGTTAGCTTTTCTACTCCACTTTTTAATAGATATGTCGAAGACCATCAATCTATGTTGTGTACTTAAACTCTCTCCGGTATAACTTTACAATCTTTGCATATTAACCTATCCACTCTTCTAGTAAGAAAAAGTCTATTTGACTATTATTAAAACCACTTTTAAATGTTATTAAGTGTTCATCCCTTTTTCTAAAAAGTGTATTTGCTATTATCAAATCATACGATATTGCAAACTCTAAAATCGATTTACCCATATCGTTCTTTTCTCCACACCCGAAATCTCCATGTGTCCTCTCATATCTGTTATTATCCTTACCAACATGCCCATTAAGATCCCCTCCTATAAATAATTTCTCTCCAAATGGGATTCCTTATACTAATTCATCTAATTTATCCTAAAATTACTTTTAGTACTCTCAGGCAAGCCTATTTGTGGTGCGTAAGTACTCATAATATTAATAACCTCTACACCTAAGACAACTTTTATTAGTATTATTCTATCTCCAACTCTTTTTACCTCCACAACACTTTCTTTTATTATATTATCTACATGAACTCCCACTCCATTCCTATTCTTCTCTTTTCCCGTGTACCAAAGTTTATACCCGGTCTTTTCAATTTCTCTAGATCTTTCACCTATCCATTTAGTTTCTTGTAAACAAATTATATTTATCTTTCTTCTAAGCATGACATCTACTAATTTCATAGTCTTTCCGGTAAGAGTACCTATATTCCAAGTAGCTAACCTAATTCTATTTTCCTGTAAAAGTCTCCTACTATTTTCCCTCTTAGACCTTGCTAGTCTATGCCTATTACTAGTTGGTACCCTATTAGAGGATTGTAGATTCTTAGAACACCCTTGCTTACTTGTCATTACACCGGGTGACATCGATGTAATGCGTCGCTTCCGGGGGACGCCCTAGCAAACCACCCTTGCTTACTTATCATTGCATCCGGGTGGCATCGATGCTAGCAAACCACCCTTGCTTACTTATCATTGCATCCGGGTGGCATCGATGCTAGCAAACCACCCTTGCTTACTTGTCATTATACTCCGTGGGGACGCCCCCATTGAGTATATTATAAGATTCATATTTCATGTGGATCCGACTACGTTTTACGCTGGCTGTCGGCTACCTAACACAACCCTCATCCTTTATCCTGGCTTGGGACAGGCAGTGCTGACAATAAACACAGCACTAGCGGAGTTTTAAAAAAGATAAACAGTAATAAAAATTAATTTAAAAAATTAACTCTAAGAACTCAACTTTGAGAATCCAAACATACCCCATCCAAACAAATATGAAAAAGATAAATAATCACAACACTAAAGTCTATAGACATAAATGAGCGAAAATTATGTGGAAGCGAATCAGGAACATATCTTTTATACAATTGTGTAATTTAAAAGAGAAAAAAGAGAATCTGAGAGAAAGAGAGATTCACCAGTTCCTTGATCATTGATCTCTGGCTTGCTGCATGTTCACGTGTGAAGACATGCGTATGCCGTGTATAAAGGCTTAAGCAAACTAATTACATAAGAATTCTAGAATAACTCTAACTCCTAGTAATCAAGACTTGATAGATAACTCCTATAAAACAAACTCTGGAAGATACATGATTTAGAATTAAAAGCAATTTAATCAAATTTATTAAATTTAAAGATAAAATGAAAAAGTTTGGAGACCTTAGATGGAAAATTTTTATCCCTTTTTATTGGTGGTTATGGACTCACATTGGCGAGGATGGTAGATTATTTGTATGTTATAACCTAATTGAGTTGATATTTAATTTATGATATTATATAACCTCATCCATGTGTATATGGAAGCATGAAACTCCAGGCTCCAGCCCACGAGCTTACCGGGGCCACCGAGCTCCTGTGTGCAGTTTTGCACAGAAAACCCCCAACCTTTTATATTTGCAAGCAAGCCCCTATGACCTACGTATTCCTATAAATAAATATATTTCTAACCTACCATATGATGTTTGTTTGTGTGCATACATGAAAATTAAGTCCTATGCTCAGAAGTCGTGCCTCTTACTTTCACTTCATGTGCAGAATTGCACTAAACCCTTTTTCTTTCCTCTATTGCTCATAACCCCCTTCAACGTTAAATACCTATCTTTATAAACCCAAGACATAACTCATTATCTCCCTCTTATGTGTTGCCTCTGCGATGATATTATTTATAGCAAACTAATTTCTTTATTTTGGAATACTCTTTCAACAAATTTGGAACAATTAAAGGAACCAAGATTGTTAATTGTTTTATCATAGTTTGTTTTCTAATATTAGCATAACAATGTCTGGTGATTGGATAATTAATTTCAAATTTGAAAAACAGTATAGGAGTAATCAAAGTGGATTGATGACTTGATTAAACAAAAGATAGGATAACAATGTAATATCCAGAAGGGTTAAGGGTAATATGGACCGTGGAAAGATTTACCCAAACTCACACTTTTAAAGAGAGTATATGATGCTTTCATGTTAGCTTTTTGATTCCATATGATGCTGTTTGATCTGATTTGATCCTTGGCATCTTGCGGTGAGGCTGACAATATTTGATTTCATTTTAGCTTTTTGGTTCCATATTTTAGTTTATTGGTTCTTAAGGAACATTTACTAGTGCATGTCCTGCTTCATTCTCGTCCAGATGCCCTTCTAAGTTAGTTCTATGAATACCTCTGAATCCCTGATTATTGAACAGAAATAGTTTGTGAATAATTCTGATTTAAGGCGTCAAATGAAAGAATACTGTGTCGCTCTTGAATCTCAGCTCAGTACAAAGTAGGAGAATCTAATGTGTCTCTCTAAATTAATTTCAGGTTTCTTCTGCTTGCATATATCTTTACACTTTACATGACTGTATCTTTATATTTTATTTGATAAGAAATAAGTTAGGATGCCATTGCTGTTCATAATATATAATTGACTATTGCTCATACTGTTCAGGTAGCAGACAGTACAACTCTGTATGGTGTTTGCCTACATGTCCAGGAGATAGTTCAGAGAGCACCCGGTATTTTAGGTGCCATTTCACCCCTTAATCCTTCTTGCAAGTCAGGCCGCTTCTTGGTTTCTGCACCACGTTGTTATTGCATGCTTACGAAAGTGCCATTTTTTGAGCTACACTTCGAGATGTTAAATAGGTCTGCCTTGTTAGCAAGTTGCATTTATCCTTATCTAGGTTTAACTCAAGAATATGAAGTTTATAAGCTTCTGATGCTTGTCTTGTATATATGATGTTCATCTATGTTTCCTATTCACAGCATAACTGCACAGGAGCGCCTGGATAGGATAACACAATTTGTCAGTGAAATGGCTCTAACAGAGTCAATTCCTTTCGTGGGCACAGAGCAAGACCAACTTGGTGAGAGCTTTGAATCTCCAAATGGACAATCCACTAATAGTTGGATGGGATATGCAATACCAGCTGATAGTATACTGGGTCTTACTTCACCTTCCATTGGCCTTCCATCCGACAGAGAAGTTCCGCCATTTTTATTCAGGCAATTGGAACCTCACTCACCTGAAAGTGCTGCTAGTGAATGTTCAGATTTCAGTCATGTGCGAGAGCTGGATAGGGAATCCAGAAAGTCGTGGGGTCACTTCGATGATCATTCGTCTGTAACCTCGGGCTCTCGCTCTGATAGTTTTGACAGAACTAATGGAAGCCTCGAAACTGGTCAAACATCACCAGACAATAGCACAAATTACAGTTGTGTAAACTGTGGACTGCAGCATGTAGAAAGTATAGAGTCTGTCTACAGGTGTCACGAAAACCCTTTTTCTGTTTCAACCTATTATGTTAGTTTGATTCTCCCTTTCAATTTTATTTAAAAGATAAGTTCTTTATATTTTGGTTTTCGCTCTTGTTTTCTTATGCCTTGATGTCCAAGCATTTGAAATATCGACTTAAATATGATGCTTAGTTTCTTCTGACAGTTCAGTTAGAGGCACAGGATCAGAGGACGAAGATGATGATTTGTGTTTCAAACACGATATTGCTGGTGATGAAAAAGTGATGGAATGGGCTAAGGTAATTTCGATTTTGTCAAGTGGCTTCAGCTTCTACTGCTTTTTGATGTGCCTCTTCTAATTTTCAGTATTGATGTTATCTTGATAGTTGCACAATAACGAACCGTTACAAATTGTTTGCGGATATCACACTCTTCCTGTGCCGCCTCGGGGAGATGAAATCGTTTTTCACCCTTTGGAGCATTTACAGCCAATCAAGTATTTCAGACCTACGATAACTTCTTTGGGCTTGGACAATGTTTCTGAGATTGATGTATCTTTCCCTACAGAAGCTAATGAGGTAAGATATAAGGTCCGCTAGTAATAGCATCCTTCAAATTTCTAACATTCAACTAGTAAAGCATTTCTGAGGAAAAAAAATCTCTGGCAAGGTTAATGCACGATTAGCAGCTGCAGAAGAAGTTCTTGCATTATCAATATGGACGGTGGCTACAGTTTGCCGTGTTCTTTCTCTAGAAAGTGTAATATCCTCTAACCAATGGACTATGGTAGTTTTCCTAATTTTTTCCCACTAGTAAATACTAGAAACATGGTTCGTGTTCATTTTGCAAAATGAAAATAATTTGCTTTTCTAGTAATTTAATTGTTAATTATGGGGTTTTCATTATTAATACAATGTAAAGGAAGCTAAGACTACTTGTCTTTCAGGTTTTGACACTAATTTCGGGAGCATTACTGGAAAAACAAGTGGTAGTCATATGCCCAAATTTGGTATGTTTACTTTTGCAAGTGACTATATTTGGAATCATGCAACTATGTCCTCCTTTTCAAGTTGCATTTGTTTCTAACCAAGAACTATTGTCTGTAGGGTGTTCTATCTGCAATCGTCCTCTCTGTTATACCCATCATTCGTCCGTTTGAGTGGCAGAGTTTGTTCCTTCCAGTGAGTCTCCTAATTTGTAGAGAACATTTCTAATTGGGATCTGTCACCTTTCTTTTTTCTTTTTGTGTGAATCCACAGCATCATTGTTTTGCTGCAATTAACCGTGATATTTTATTTTGTCTTATTATTATTATTATTATTTCTGAATCACCAGAGGTGATATTTCTCTCATTTCCAGTATGAATTATGTACCCACTCCGTGTTACTGGCATGATATGGAATGTTTTTAATTATGATTGTTTTTCCATAAACTAGCACATGCCGTGATGTCTCCTTGCAAGTACACAACCAACATTCTGATAATTGTCAACCATACATGTTTTTCCCTATGTTATGTTTTTGTTGCTCTATAGGAGTAAGTGCATGTTTTCCCTTATCTTTTTCCTATGTGATTTATGATTTCATTTTAAGAACTATATTCCTTTCATTGGTTCATTTCCCATCTTTCTCACATCATGAATGCTGCAGAAATTGTATGGACTTTTTTATCTTTCGGAAAATTGATACTAACTGGCATAGTAATATGAATGCCTTTTAAATTGTAATGTATTGTTAGGATGTTCATACAGATTATACAGTTTTCTTTTGTACATTTTTAGAATGCTGGCAAACAAACTGATGAAAATGCATGTTGCTAGATAAGCTTGGCAGAAAGCTCAGAGTGACTATTTTCATTAGTTAAAGTCTTGTATAAGTTTTACTATTCACGTGCTTCAAGCATAAAATGGAGATTCAAAAGATCAGTTTACCCCTCTTTAAGTTTATAGGGCACAATGATTTGTTCATATTTTTTGAAGATGTCAAGTCTCTCCCTAGCAAACTTTGCTAGATGTCCTATTTATGACATTTTATTGAATAATAGAGTTCTTCAAGGTAGTAGGTACATGATCATATGATACTGGAATCTCCAATTTCATGTTGTTATAGTACTAATCACGGGAAGCAAACTGGGTAAATTATAGATGGCTTTTCTTTTTGATTTTTTCCTTGGCCCCTTATAGTGATATAAACAATCTATTCTCATCAACGACGTCAATTCATTGGAAAGGGTTTGGTGATTCAAGTAACTTATAGATTCCCTTGTTTGATCGTCATTTTTCTAGTATTGATCATCTTTATCTGATGTTCAATTATTATTACTGATCAAAATGACATAAAAAGAGGAACAAATTTTCTTGAATCAACATGAAGTAAGAGAGCTTGTGCATTCAGAGTTGATCAGACAAGTTGAACTGTAATGCGTAAATACGTAAAAAAATTTTGTGTATCAATTTGGAAAACAATACAATTTTAGATGTTTATCGCAGAAGACATGTCATACACTTTGTTGTACTTGTAACCTTGCAGCATTGCACATAACTTCATCTGGAGCATAAGAAAAATTTGAGTTCTAAACTTTTGACATCAAACTAATACTTTGATGTGTTTTTATTGAAGATGAATTTCAGACCAGTAAACTTTTGCCCTGTCTTGCAGATATGTTTGTTTAAAGTCCTTTTAGACTTGTGAAGGAAAGCTAGTTTAACCTATATTTGTTAATATTCGATATGTTGCTAGTTGCTACTATATTGCAAGGCACATGTCTTCAAGAAACAACGAGAGGAGAGGTAGTTAAGTGTGTTAGATATTATCGGTATTTAGATCGAATAGATATTATGAGATATTGTTGAGATCTTGTGAGATGTAATTAGATATGATTTTATCTCATACCTATTTTGTAATATCCTCCTAATTTCTATTTAAGAAAGGTTAGGGTTAGATGGAATAATAACTTTGCCTTCTCTATTTCTCTACAAAGTGAACCTTGAGTAGTGGTATATAGGTGTAGATTACGGTTTGAGGGAGAAAGGTGACGGCTTTGATTTTATCGAGATTTAGCAGGAAAAGAAGACAATATTGGAGACTTGCCACCCTCATATTCAGTAATTTACAACTACCGTTACAGCACATTTTTTAATAATCATGATTGAAGAGGCTTCGGTATCTTAAATTTTAAGCATATCCTTTTATTGTTTTTAAATATACTTGCATTTTGTTTCCTTCCTGAATTTAGTTTAAATTCTCGTTTGATTAAAATCTGTCAATAGCCCATCCATCCATTTGAATGGGTTATGCCATAAAGATATATTTTAATTCTTTCAGGTTCTACCAAGAAGATTGTTTGACTTTCTTGATGCTCCAGTACCATTCATTGTAAGTCTAAGATTATTGTCTTCTTCTTTTGTTAAAATTTGGATAATCCTCTGTAATGTGAACTGTGTTTAATTTTTTTTATACATATTTTCTGCCTTAAAGTCTTTTATTTTATTTTATATATATATATATATATATATATATATATATATATATATATATATATATATATATATATATATATATATATATATATATATATATATATATATATATATATATATATATATATATATATATATAGTAAGGCTCCTATGAACTTAAGTTCATAATGAATAGTGGTGCACCAACTTTTTATCCACTCATCTTGCCTTGAGATTTGTGATGCACAAATCTCAAAGTGGCCTTTATATCTTTCACGGATCCCAAAGCAAGATGAGTGGTTAGAAAAGTTAGTGCACCACTATTCATTATGAACTTAAGTTCATAGGAGCCTTGCTCTCTCTCTCTCTCTCTCTCTATATATATATATATATATATATATATATATAGTTTATCCAGCTGAGATTAGTCTATGTTGTTTGATCAACTTGCCAGCTCACTTTTTAGGTTGAGCTTTGTTTGTGGTAGTTGAAGTGTTTTTTTCCCATTCTTTTGGATCTTTCATGGCTTTGATGTCGTAACACAAGCTTTACTGAAATTCATAGTAGTCTGAAGTAACCAAGGGACAAGATTTTTGCTCATAAGGAAAGTTTATGATCTTTTTGGCTTTTACTGGTTGTTGATGTCAATTTTGTTTTCTGTTTATTTTTTGGCTTTCCAAACTTGAGCTTTTTAAGTTGATTTCTCCACTTCAACATATTTCATGTTTCTCCTTGTATTACTGGATCTGGATGTTGCTTAAACATTTAAGGCAATATTTCATGCTGATGCTAAGCAGTTTCAAATCTCTTTTTACAAATTACTATGTAATGGCATTAATAACGATTCATTGACTCTACAGGTGGGAATTCAGAATAAGCCAACCGAAATGAAGAAAACAGCCAATCTTATTCAAGTCAATGTGTACAAAGACCAGGTTACTCTGACGCATATGAATACCCTGTCATATATCACGTTTTGTAGTTCTGAAATTTAATGGATTTCTCCGTTCTATCTCTTGATTGTAGTTTATGTTGCTTGGAAACTCTTTCAAACTAAAATTTTATGTGCAATTATTGCGTCCATGGTGTTCATTAACAGACAGTCTGATAGCCATGAAGATGTGACATTTTACTTTAAAATCCATAGAAGTTATGGACATACCATACCTTTTCATAAAAGAGCTTATATTGTTTTCTAACATTCTGATGATTTTTTTAAGCAAAGGTCATAGCCCGGTCATGAACTTGGTGCACCAATAAACCAACCTTCTGCTTTACCACTAAGACAGGTCTCAGTGGCACCTTTGTATAGCTTGGATATCATATTATATGTTGGCTAAAAAAATTATTCTCTAGTGCATGTTTCTTTAGATTTTACTTTTAATCTTCTTTATCATGTTAATTGCTCACTGTGGCAACATTATCTGCCTACTAGGATTGATTGGGATGCTAGGTTTTCAAATTAATATTATTTAGTAATAATTTAGAGAAATGTAAATGCTACCATGGTTTTATGATAAATAGATCTGAAAAGATGAGAACTAAGTACATGTAGCGCGCAAAATATTCTATGGGAAATGTGATAAGTATGAAAATATAGTTTATCATAGCATGAGTACGTGTAATTAGAACTGAGGGATACACAAGCCAAGGTGCTAGGACTTTTGTAGGAATTTTTAAGATGGTGACGGCCCGACGTAAGAGTATGGATGGTTGTTGTGAGAATAGGAAAACAATTCTGTTGTTGGATAAAGCTCATGAAATGTTTTTTTACATCTATGCTTTCGAGCTTGTGAACATATTAAAATGTTGGTCCATATGATCAGATCATGCTCATGAGCATGAGTTTCCATTAACATTTCCATCTATAACTTTGAAGACGGAGTGCAAGGTGAATGTATCAAATTCTAGGCAACAGTTTTCGTGTTACATTGTTATGTCTTATAGTAGTGCGTTGGGAATTGTGATGAAGTAATAATTGCCAAAACTAACGTGAACTTCTACTTAAACGACATATCTACTGCCTTCTGCTAGATGAACTCAGTATTGCGGAAAACAGATATTCCCGTGACTCAGTTAGATTATCGTAACATGATATATCATATGTTTGCTCTTTTGAAAATTTTTAATCTTGCAGGTGAAAGCTTGTCCATTGCCTCAACTTCCACGACACAAGGAACTTGTCTCTCAATTAGGTCCTATTCATGCCAGACTTTCATGTGAAAATTTTATAGCTAAACGGCATCCTATTTACAAATGCAGTGAAATTCAGGTGACATAATTCTTTCCTGTGTCCATTGTTTATCACTGATGCATTGGTCACCTAGCGGAGTTCAGCCTTTAAAAAAAAATGTCTTACCTGTGAAAAGAAATGTATTTTGGACGTGCCATCAGAGGAATGGAGTATTTCTCTGTAGAATCTACCTCTTAACACATGTTAAAAAGACATTTATCGTGGAGTTGATTTCTAGTTATTGAGCCAATGCATTTCAACTTTTGGCTCGTAGCCAGGAAAATGGCAAAACTTTCAGAATATCATGATATCAACTAAGAGAACAGTTAAATGTTTATTGAAGTTGTGTAATTGATTTGGCTCGTTAGTTTTTCTTTTAATATGAAGTTTTCAACTGATAAGGATGAAACTCATTTTTATTCTTTTTCTTTTCTTCTTCTTTTTTCTTTTGGGAGAAGTTTAAGGCTGATGCATTCTATCTGCTGCAGAGAACTTCTAAAGCAGCTTCACTGTATCAAATTGTTCATTCTAATTGTTCCTTTAGGGAAGTTTCTTGTCATCTAGGCATACCATTATATCACCCCGTTAAGACTATTTGTTCACCAGCATCTGCGAATTATGATTATATACGTGCCATTTAAGCACACATTTAGGTTGACAACACAAGAAATCACATCTTGGTGGCTCTCCTTCGTGCTGCCAAACTTAATAGACGGCATCTGTGCTTCTTAGACTCATAGTTAGATGTCTAGTGGCCTTCCAAAGTTGGATTCGTGTGTGTCTGTGTGTGGGTGGGGCTGTGTGTGTGTGTGTCACAGCCTTATAAGTTGTCTTGGAACTTGGAAGTCTATCTGGTCCTTAATTATGCTTTTTACACTTACAACTCTATTTTCTAATCTTAGGAATTATGTTTTAGACCATATTTGTGCACTTTCTTTCATGATATTTTTTTTCATCTTCTATTGACAATTATATTGCACAAATCAGTCTTCTGCAACATTTCCATATATCTTCCTTCTACTTATATTCCATGCAATCTAGTATGCGATGATTGTGCTATATCATAACTGATTATATATGTGTATTTTCCCTTTGATGAAAATTGGGTTCCATTTCCATAAGTGTAGCACTCTTGTAGAAATCATGAATCTTTTTATCCCATCCTTTTAGTGAAACTTGGGTATTGATCTATCTTATAGTGGTCAATTGCAGGCAGAAGCAGCTGGAGATTTTTTGAATGTCACGAAACACTACTTGGAATCACTTTGTTCAAACTTGCGATCTCATACCATCACTAATGTGCAATCGAACAATGACAAGGTTAGCAGAAAGTAGTCATATGTAGCTTTTGCCCTTATTAAGACATTTCCCGGTGCAGATACATTGGTTCTGATCGAGTCGAGCATCCTGACCGTAACCCAGCCTTATCCTAGACTTGATTGGTTTGATTTGGGTCAATCTGGTTGGAAGCTAATTAAAGTTGTATATATTGTGCTGTGTAAGATTTATAGCTAAAGCACAGTCCTTAGTGCTTCTCAGATCTAAAAGACTACATATATGCTATAAAGATATGCATATACATGCAAAGAAGTAACATCTAACATGTTTATTTCATACACAGTTATAAATCATGTATCTAGTCAGGTACTGTTGGGTTCAGGTCAAAATTGAGTTAGGTTGGTTCGCCTTATCCAACCTAACTTTAATTGTAGTTGGTATTCCAACGCAAACCCAATCAAAATTTTGAAATCCTCAACCCAGCCTGGACAGTTTATGGAATTGGGTTTGATTGAACTAGTTCAACGAAATTCAACTGGAGGCAATATTATCGTAATAGGACTTTTATTAGATAATTAAAAAAAAGATTTAATGACTTATGCAGTTATTCACTCACTTGTTCAGGTCTCACTTCTTCTAAAAGACAGTTTTGTTGGCTCATTTCCTATCAGCGATCGACCATTCATCAAGGTTGGTTACTTTTTGTCCCTTGTTTGATCTTGTCTCGTTTTTGCATTTTAACTATAATGATGATTCCTTGTTTAACTGCATGACTAGTAAGATAACCCTTTGTACATACCCACAGCACTTCTAGAATGTTGGTAACCTTTTCTCTTTGTTATTAGTTTAAAGGGTTGGCAACTTAGTTTGCATTACAAGACGTATTTTTCATCAAAATTTTGCTAACAGAGTATCTTCCTATATACCCACAATCATTGCTGCAGCTTCTCGTGGAGACACAACAATTCTCAGTTTTGTCGGACTCCCAGCTTTCGACCTATGAGAATGAGCCATTTTAGCTCTCGGTGAACATATGCAAGGACATAATACATTGCTCTCTTGATAGCCACAAGTCTTTTCGCATATGAACTAAAGAGCAGAGACCATCAATGCGCAGCACTGAAGAGCCTTCTTTTTGTAAAACAGAAGAATGCTTGATGGAACACTAAAATACGAATCCATTGTTATAATATGGGCAGGTCTCAAAATGGACGCCTAATATTCTCGGGCAAATTGAAAGTGTGCAATGCATCCCAGTTTTTTAAATGGGATGTTGCTAATTGGAAAGTTATGCATCCGCATACCTAATTGTTGTATATCTGGAAGCAATAAACACAGCTGGGGTTTTGTGTTCCAAGCTGTTTGTTTCTCTTTCTTTCCTCCCTTATTGGATATACAAAATAAATCGAGTGTCATATGAGAGATCAGTTCATAAGGTTCGACCGTTTGAGATTGTTCGCGCGTACTGCATGAATGTATATTTGGATCTACAATTTTGGTCTTCTGAAGAGCTTAGTATGGTTTCCCTTTTATTGAAGGGACATTGGGATAACCTCTTCTGTGTTAGACTTTGGTAAATACGATTAATAATGTTTAATCTTGCTACAAACCAGTAAAGGGTGAGAATTACCATCTTAATTAAAAATATATTCATAGAAACAATATCAGTCTTTCTTCAACTGCACAAATTCAAAAGGGATAGAGTACCAGAAGAAATTTACGCCTTTGAGAAACAGCAAACTTACTTTCAAGATAAAATTATCTGCAGTTGTAATCTCCGGGAAATAGATGGTTAAGCCAAAGATTTAACGTTCAACACTATCAAAATTTCCTGAGAGCCTTTATCCAAACAATTTAGGGTAAGAAGTTTTTGACAAATACAAGATGTACAAACACAAGAATACTCAGCCTGCTAATCTAAGCATCCAATGTATAGTTGCTCCCACCATCAATCCAATTAAAACAAACCAAAATTAAATAATTTGCCAGAACCCCACTTCTGAATAATACCAGTCGTCTTCATACATTTAGTTTAACACGAAAAATTGTTGATAGCGATCAGTTGGGTTAGGTAGCATATCTTTTCTTTCAATAAAATCACATCTCCAATGATAAACAAGCATCAATATATGTGATTATCAACAAAGTATAAATTAAATAAAAAAAATACTTCTTCATAATTTTAAACATCTTGTCAAATACGTGTCATTCTAGTTCTTGTCAGACCCTGGTCATGATTATACTAAGATCAGAACAATGTCCTCTTTTTTTTCTTTTTCTTTTTTTTTTTTTTGACAAGGGAACCTTGGCTAGCACACTCAATTGCCCCCGCTGAGCCCCAGGTTCGATCCCTGCATCCGGAAGGGGATTCACCTTATTACCAAGGGCCCATCCCCACTATTCATGGGCGACCAGCGCACCGGACGCACCAAGCCAAACAGCCTCGAGGCTGAGTGTACGAGCCAAGTAAACCCGGTCCCCACCAACCACTATACTCACCAAGGGGGACAGGTGAATGCGATCAGAACAATGCTATTGAAAGTAATAAAAGTATAACTACCGCTTTGAACTTGCTGGGTCGAATGCAATCCTTATTAACATAAGCGATAAATGGGATACTGCAATCACCTTGCTGAATCATTTAGAAAGGCACAACGAGCATGTCTTCAACTTATATTAAATAAAGAGCAAAACTGAGGAAGATATCAGGAGGGATACTTCATGTTTAGTGAAGTTGCGACTTGATCGTTTGTAGTTTCATTGTTCATCCGGATTTCTAGTCTCTTTTCATCGTTCATCCCTGTATATTCAATCTTTGTAAACATCAGTTCTTTACAATCATTGTTGCAAATAGACCCCTCCGGTTAAATTTCTTTGACTCTTTTACCCCATATAGACTCACTAATTTCACCTAGGGGCAATATCTGCCAGGATTTCACCAAGGCTAAACGAGTCAAAAGAATTAAACCCGCGGGTCTATCTGCAACAACGAAACTACATGGGTAGCGAGTGCAAAACAGAAATTCTAGCGGGGTCCATGTGCAATTAACCCTGAAAAAACTACTGTTTTGATGCAGCATATAGTATAATACAGTCAAAGTGCAACCTACACGCAAGTCAATACTGGGACTTATCCCTGCGGCTGCGCAAGCCACCAAGCATGGCAATGGCCGGTGACTGGCGCAGCCCTCATATTGACCATCATCACATGAAGAGACATCATCAGAGAGAGAGATAGAGAGATAGAGAGCATTAGATGTGACATTATTTTAGTCTAAAACTAATAATAAGGTTCATAATAAACAATGCCATTGACTAGAGGATAGAAGAAGTTAGTTGCATTGCCATGTGAGCTCATGTGTTGGTAGTTATGCACCTGAGATTCTTGAAAACTTGAAGACTTGACAAGACTAGGAATTAATGGAAGTGGTCGGTGGCATGGATTAGAACCGACCTGCTAAGACCCGAATGGTACCCGAAATCTGGAAATGGACCCGATAGACCCGATGAACTTTAGTAATAGACTACAACACCAAACCCGAATAGAGTGAAATGGTTTGCATCTACATCAACATTCTAAACCCGAATCATATTTGGATCGGATTCACAAACAAGGACTTGACTGAATCCGACCCGCTAGCAAAGTTTCATTCCATGTGAGAGCTCATGTGAAATAGTAAAACAAAACTAAACTGAGAAAGGCTTGAGGATAGTCAAATATAACATGAGAAATAAATATCACAGATATTCTGGTAGATATTTTTGGTACTAAGAAACATGCATAGATTCTTCTGCTCATCATCATGCTGATGTGAAGTATTAGAGGCTAAAACCTTGAAGGAGTTAGTTTATATTCAGAAGAATAAAAACCAAATCTTAACACTGATCTGATGCTTATTCCATTGCTAATTTCATATGCAACTGATTTATGCAAAATCTTTAGGAGTATTATCAAAACATTTATAAAATTGAAACTTGTGCATATCATATCTACAAGAAACTTTGAGAAGCCTTAATTACACAAATTGCACAATAATCTGGAACAATAAAAACTGCATCCTACTTATAGCATGCCGATAACAACATTTGAGTTTCCTCAGAAAAAAAATATTAACGTTTGAGAGATTTAACAGTTTAGTGAATGATTAAATAGACTATCAAATGTTGCAGTTCCAGTTTCATATAAACCAAACATAAGCACATCCTACTCTAAAAGCTCCAATTTCATCAAATCAAGCAGGCAAAGATATCTTATGATCACATATAACTCTGGTTAGAAATTTGGGTTATGTTTGAGTTGATTTGGGTTTCGGATGGTCGACTATCGGGTTTTGGGCATGGACTGACTTCAACCCGAATCGAGAAGGCGACCTTCAGTTAAGACCTATTCCAGATAGCAACTCCCAAATTTCTCTGTAAATAATAAAGAATAATATTTAGCTACCTAATATTTGACCTCTAGACATAACAAGGGACACATTGGCAAATGTAACTTAAATAAGAAAATACCCCCAAAATTTGAAACAAGTGTACAGTAACCTCATCTCAATGGACAAGTTTCTTCAGTGCTTGTTCCTATATCTGCATAAAAGTACTGAATCACAGTTCACAGTTGATATTTAATATAGCACTCCAAAATCCACACAAGTAGGAAGAGAGTGAGTTCATGCACCCAAATCTTGAAGACCTAAAATAACTTTACTTAAAAGCACCAACTGCCACATGAAACTATAATTATTCACCCTAAAGAATGTGCTATTAGTGTGTGGTGAACAATGTTACGCATTGAAGAAGTAATTATAGTAACAGAAGCCCATGGAGTCTCTATATTAGTGACTTACATTATATACTATTGATCAGCATGTGATGGACCTAGGAAATGGTATTTGAGACATTTGCAACACTCCCTCATATAAAAACTCCATCACATGCACACACTCTCCCTCTCACTCAGTATATCAGTGAGATATAAAAATCTATTGGCCCACGAAATCCTTTTGCTTTGATTCAAACCAAGAATGGATAGTGATGCTTGAGTAAATTCTTGCTTCCACATGGTAGTTAGCTGAACCTGGCCCATGGGAGGTCACCACATTCATAAGCTCTCACATGCTTTCTTAAAATTGGAGGGTATCTTGAATCAATAAGATGTTGAGTCAAGAAGAGGAGAGGAAAAACTTAGTTACTTAAATGACTTCTTGTTAAATCCCGCTAAGGCAATGTGCAAGTGCACTCAAATGATTTGATTCTAAGTATTACCATGTTGCCATGTGACTAACCATTTGATTCTTGGTTGACCAAGAGCAAGCATATGGCCAACTACCTTATTTGTTTGCATTCATGTTAGTAGGAAAGAAACTAACAAGTGACGTGAATACCTTATTATTATTCTAGTTAGGGGATGTAGCTTAAGCACATTATATGGTCAAGAAAACATTAAACTGCCGCTTATGTTAGTTATGAAATAATTTTTCATAGATTATATTTATTTAGCAAGGCAGTTAACCGTTATGCCAAATTAGTAGTCGATTACCCACATAACGACAGGTGTTCATGGTGTATAATCTTCGCTTCTAGAGGAGGTTATACAGTGGTGCATGAATGTTTGCATAAATGTAGATAACTCATTAAAATCCACAAATCTAACAATTCCACAGGACTTATAATATTCATTCGATGTTAAGGGAAAAAAAAAGACAATGACAATGTTATTCATAAATCTCCAAGTTACTGTAGGAATATGTTTACCACACTTCAAGTAACTAAGTAAATTGTTATCTGTTCCTTTATGAGGATCCATTACTGCATTGAGATATCTAATAACAATTTAGTATGAAGATTTAGAACTAATCCATAAAAATTATTTCCTTGACCTTCCACTAGTAGATGAGGTTGTCATGATGATTGGGAATATAAATACATGATTACTCAATCTTCTCCTTCATTTTTCTTTAGTCCTCAAGTTTCTTGAGATTAGCATTTATTAGAAACTAATCACGCGTTCTTCGTCACCTTATCATGAATTAAAATCTCAGAAAAAGTTATGATCTTTCTTTCTATAATTAAAATACTTTGTTCACATGACACTCTATATACTTTACATACTGTCAGTATATATACAAATCAATAAATCAAACCAACATCTTCCCTCAAATTTATGTAATAAATAAATAAATCCAACCAAGCAATTCTCTTGGAAATCCAATGGGGCCTCTCCAATCATCAACCAGAATCAAGAGCCACGCCGTGTAGGTCCCACAAGTTCATAATCATATTAAAGAAGCCCTCATTTATTCTCTGTAGAGCAGTAGGATTTATTAAAGCAAGATCCCATTTAAGGAAAACTCCAAGCTAACAAAGATTTGAGAGAAGCCTTTCTTTTAAGATTTGAGAGAAGCCTTTCTTTTAAGATAGGACCTCTGCTACTCCTAAACAAAGACATTTGTTATTGAATAGTCCCTAAGGAGCTACTTAGAAGCTGGCTCATCATCATCCAACAAATTTTTTTTCTTCATCTTTTTCGCAATATTTTAACGTGTCTTATAGGAGCTTCACTCACTTTCTCTGTTAGGTTAATGACTAGCCTGTAATGAATTAGAAAGTTTAGGAATGGTGTTAACCGACCAGAGGCATTCCCAAAATTTCACAACGCGCTCTAAAAAGTTTAGGAATGGTTTAAGAATTGCTAGAAATTAAGTGAGAAGAACTAAAGGTTGCCAGATTGCTATACTCATTTCAAGAATAATATATTAATATAAGCTTAACATTCTATGTACAGATTAGCTCTCTTTTTTCTTTCCCTCGTGAAAAGGAGAGAAACTATGGGAAAAATCAAGCCCCATTCACGTGCCTCTCAGAAACAAAGAGCTTTCACTCTTGAAACTAGAGAGTGCAACTCAGTACCCTATATCATCCGTATACATGTTTTGGACTTTTATCTTCACGGCTTCAAATATACTAAAGAAGCATGCAAACCTAGAGAAACACATAGAAACATGAACTAGAACTTTCCTATAGAGAAAGATCAAAGTTTTCTGCTATAGCTTCCACACCAGCACACCTATAATGTTTCAAAATAAATTACCGACAACCTTACCACCTTCTTCAGCATCTTTTTGATCAGATGATGCAACAATAAAAGAAAATGAGAAACTAGTGGCGAAACTACAATCATATATTAAACAGCAACTCGAGAAGAATAAATCTCAAAAACATCAGTTGTCTGCGTCGAAATTTGGGAGTAAAGTTCTAACAGGATATTCTTATGGGCAGTAATCCTTTTGTTAAAAATAATAATAGTTTTGTATGATAAAAAAATGTCAAACACAAAAATTAAACAAATATGTATGACTGGATTCCATACTCTATCTGACGAGAAATTTTGGATGGTGGGTTGCAACTTACAAGCTAAACATATGCCATAAGTGAACTGCTTTTTTCCCCTTTGAGAAGATAATATTTAGCTTTCCCGGAACTTTGGGGTGCAACTTGCAAAAGAGAAGGCTATAATAGTTTTAGAATAATAGACAATTAAGTTAGAGCTCGAAGCCAAACTAGAGGAAAAAGAGAGGATTTGTACACAGTGGTTGAGGGTGGTGGAAGTGCATGTAACCTGCCATTTTGCGTCCAACTCTTTTAAAATTTTCCACCTCATTGTGGGTCCCAATTCGACGTGGAAGCAGGAAAGGCATCCAACTCAGCAGGGCCCTACTTGAGGAAAGTGGATGTTTAGATATTTGTTGAACATGGATGCTAGTTTGTAATATGATTGCTTGATTTGTTTAGGACAAATTGTCAACTTTTAGGCTGGACGGTGAAATTTAGCTGCTGCAAAAACATTTTGCCCCTAGCTCTAAAAATGTAGATAAAAAACATGATACAAGAGGGTGGAAGAAAAATGAAAACAACTAAAATTATCAAACTCTACTCCTAGAGGCATTTAAAAGTACTATGCTCCTAGTTTCAATTTACCTCTCCATATTATATTGTGCCTCAATCAAGAGGGGTCCTTCTCTCCTCTAATAGGAAACAATATGGAGCTACCCACCTTATTCATCATAGACAAGAAAGGAGCATGTTGTGTTCATGCATGAAATGAAGTTTCATTTGACATTGTACCCTATTCTTTATGCAGTTGAAGTTCATGCAATCAATAAGCAATCTTTTAGGGGCTGTTTGGTTCAAATGCCAAAATTTTAGGATTTGTAATCTCATGGAGAATTTCAAATCCATAGAGTTTTATACATGCTTTGAGATTTCTAATATTTTGTTTGGTTCAACATTATATAGGAAAGTAAATCCTACAATTTGTAATATCTTGTTTGATTCAAACCCAAATTATAGGATAATAAATTCTAAAAAAGAAGGAGAGGTGAATATAGTTACCTTGGTGAGGTTACCTCCCATAAAAAAATAAAATATAAGGGTATAGAAAGAGGGGTAAGCATACCCATTTATGGGATTTGCCAAATTCTCTCCAATTGAGAGGATTTGGCAAATTCTAAAAATTGGGTGCTCTTTGCACTTTTGAGATTCAACATTCTAAAAAAATTATTGAAACAAACATCAACTATGAAATCCCAAAAAAAAAAAAAAAGAAAAACACTTTTTGATCCTAAAATTTGTAATCCACACCTAATGCCAAAATTTTACTTGAACCAAACAGCCCCTTAAGTTCTCCTAGATGCTAAAGAGAACTAAATTCCTGCATGCCAGCTAGCCTTTTGAGGCTTTAGTACTTCATGAAGCTTGCTACCAAGTTAAAAGAGAGATTAATTTGAAAGGTAGAGGCTTGATCAATCTCAGAGTTGGTACTTTATAGACAAACCCATTTGATAAAAAAAAGGGTTGGATAATGATGAGATTTGTATTGAACTATTATAGTACAAGGTCATTATAATGAGCAGAAAGGAGCATCAAAACAATAATCATGGAATTATGTAATAAGAGTTAAAACCTTTAATGCCTACATAAAACAATTCTGAAATTGAAGCAGTTAACACATGAAACATTCAATATATTGCCTTCAAACGTGTCGAAAATATCAATAGTATATACAGAAAACATGGTTAAATAGATATTACAGAAAAGAAAATTATGATTACGTAGAATAAGGTGCTCATTGAAAAAAAAAAGTGCACATCAGAACCGGATGGTAAATCTTGAGTATTGAATATTACGGCATAAATTTTGCTCGACTGAATCTAGAGTATAAGAAAATGCTCGTTACAGCATAAATTTTGTTTGACATAATGTAGTGTCAGAGAATTCTAGGGACTTGTGAAAAAAATACTAACTGAGAGTATAAAACTTAACTATCCAAATCAAATTTCCTCCTTCAGAAGATTCTAAATGACAAGGAGGAATTATATAGATTAAATACTTAACCTCATTGTATTTAAACTACTCCCATAGATTATACCCAAGATATTGGCTTAGCAATAAACTATAGCGTTCAAAGTACTAAAACTTAAAATAGGAGGTGACCGCAGATATACCATTTCAGAAAGCCACTACCTTTAACTCCCATCACATGCAATTCCTCATTGATTCCCCTCTATTTAAACACCCCCTCTCCCTCTTCCTCTCATCATTCCTCAACTCCAAAACACAAACTCCATTACCTACAACAACTTAACCTTTCACTCAGTTTCAACTTAACCTTTCTCAAACACCCATTTCAAACAAATTCAATTCAATCAATCATGGGTCCTTTTGTGCCTGATAACTATGATTTCCTATCTAGGAGGTGTATGTGGGTGAATGGGCCAATCATCATTGGCGCAGGCCCTTCAGGCCTCACAGTGGCTGCCTCTCTAAAGGAGCGTGGTGTCCCGTATGTTATCCTCGAGCGCTCTGACTGCATTGCATCCCTCTGGCAAAAGCGAACCTATGACCGCCTAAAGCTTCACCTCCCTAAACAATTCTGTCAACTTCCAGGGCTCCCATTCCCTGAATCGTACCCCAAGTATCCTTGCAAGAAGCAATTCATAGACTACTTGAAGTCCTATGTGAAACGCTTTGAAATCAGCCCAAAATTCAACCAGTCTGTTCAGTCTGCAAGATATGATGAAACAAGCGGTCTATGGCGTGTAAAGACCCTAGGAAAAAACCATGAAGAGATAGAGTACATTGGCAAATGGCTTGTTGTGGCTACAGGGGAGAACGCTGAGAGTGTAGTACCTGAAATGGATGGATTGGGGTCATTCGGCAGCCAAATCACCCATGTTTGCGACTATAAGTCTGGTGAGGCTTATCGTGGAAAGAAAGTCTTAGTAGTTGGATGTGGAAATTCTGGCATGGAGGTTTGCCTCGATCTCTGTGATAATGATGCTTTCCCTTCTATGGTGGTTCGTGACTCGGTAAGTAATCCATCAGTTCAACTTTCTAGATTTTTAAAATAATTTTGGCAGTGCCTTTTCTACTTCCTAATCAGGTTCTTGGTTACTTGAACAGGTTCATGTGTTACCTAGAGAAGTATATGGGAAATCGACGTTTGAGTTGGCTGTTTTCCTGATGAAATGGCTACCGTTGTGGCTAGTTGACAAGATAATGCTTGTTCTTGCTTGGTTGGTACTTGGGAACATAGAGAATTATGGGCTGAAGAGACCTTCAGTCGGCCCTTTAGAGCTTAAGAACACACATGGGAGAACCCCTGTTTTAGATTATGGAGCTCTGAGCAAGATAAAGAGTGGTGAAATTGAGGTAGTGCCAGCAGTCAAGAGGTTTCTACCTGGAAGAGTCGAGTTTGCTGATGGTAGAGTTGATGATTTTGATGCTGTTGTCATGGCCACGGGATACCGCAGCAATGTTCCCTATTGGCTGCAGGTAACTTTCCTTATATCTTTCTCATTTTTTTCCACTTTCAATTTTATAATTATTCTAGGAATAGGTTATAATTTAGGTTCTTCTTTATAGAAAATTGTAAAAGAATAGATTAGGTCTTCATCATGTGTCATAAATTTCATGAAGAGTTAAGGTAGTTCGATATGCACACGAACAAGTTGCAAATTGCAAAAGAATAGTTTAGAAGTATTTAGTGACAGTTGGCCGTTAAACTCAAAGATTCTTTTCCTGTGAGTATAGATTGAAAGGAATTGGAATATTGATCTAATCTTGGGCTTGATTTATTGCAGGGAACTGATTTCTTCTCCAAAAATGGATTACCAAAGGCGCAATTCCCAAATTCGTGGAAAGGAAAGTCTGGGCTCTATGCCGTTGGTTTCACAAAAAGAGGTTTAGCTGGTGCCTCGGCTGATGCTGTTAAAGTAGCGAAGGATCTAGGCAAAGCATGGAAAGAGGAAACAAAGCAAGCCAAAAGACTAGTCTCCTGCCACAGGAGATGCATATCACAAATCTACTAATCAACTCTGGAGTTGATTTCTTTCAGCGTCCCCTGAAGTTTTGAGTGAGACTAGTGTCTGTAATGATAGAAAAGTGTGAAGAGAGCCCTCTCTCAGGAGCCCAGATTTTTGATGTATGGGTTTTGCTGTGTGTATATTGAGATGATGAGGCTTTTATTCCCATTTTTTTGCAGATTTGTAAAATATTTCAGATCATTTAGACTCAATGAAAACATCACCATTTGGATTGTAAATCTTAAATGTCTCTCTCCCCTCAAGCATGTGTTTTCTTTTCCCCATTCTTACTTCCCTTGAGTTTTCTTTTTATCTTTACTGCAAGTACACTTGTTATTTTCATAAAGCCTCAGAAGAACTACAGATCACAACTCCTAGAGGATCTGAAGAGATGTTTGCCTTTAATATCCAAAGCTTCCATCTTCCAGAGATCATCGTTTTGAAGTAGTCTTTTTCAGCTTATTAAGAAAGGAGATATAATAGCTTAGTATGCCATTTATGTTTTAGGTATAATGTGTCTTTGGAAATGAATGCAATTCCCTCAGTCAACTTTACATATTGCCGCTTTCTCGGCCTGTATTTAGAGTAATTCTGAGGGAATTTGCTGAGTACCTGACTACGTCCTCTTTACTACGTCCTCTTTCATGTGATCTGTCTTCTAGGTTTGATGACAAGCCCCTCTTTCTTGAAATAAACTCCTGAAGAAATATAAAATTGCTACTGATAGATGAGGATTGATTTCACATTGGCCAGGTGTAAATTGCTCACTTTTTCACACAGCCTTCTAACTGAAATATAGATCATAAGTTCTCAGATTTGTACACCAAATATATCGTTTATTTCAAAGATTGAAATAAATTGCGAGGGATATCATAAAATGAGGTGAACATTGTGGAATTTTATAATATATATTTTAGTTGATGCCAACACATATACTGGATGAGTGTATTTAAACAATCAAAGTCCTGTAGAATGTCATATAGAGAATCATCTATTCTCCTTCTCCCTCCCTTCTTTGTCACACATTCTTAGCTAAAAAGAAAGGAGAAAAGAGCAGAAAAGTTGGCAGTCTAATATTCAAGAACTTGGTGGTTTAGATAGCACAAATGTATGGTCATATATGATGCAATCCAGCTTGTAAAGGCAAATAAACAAGATTGGCATTGTTATCCAGGCATTTTGTATTCATGACGCATAACTCGTTTAACTTAAATCGATCAAACTTGACGAACTAGAAACCTATCAACTGTGCATAGAGCTTGTATGAGTTCATGATGGTCCCCACTAAGATGACCAAAGAAAGAGAAATGTGTGCCAGAAAACTTAGGGAAGGAGACAAACAAAATCTTGTAGTTAAGCCTTGAAATCATTTGGAGTGCTAGGTATTAAGTAACTTAAAAGAATCTATGTTACCAATGGATATCTTCGACAAACAAGAAAAAGCACTGCCAATTAAATTCCTAATAGAACCATGACAGTAGAGTAGACATAACATAAGAACTCTAACCTCCATATAACATGTGGAAGAGAAAAAGACGTTCAGAAATCAAGGTGCACGTTCCATGTCGATCCATTCTGAAGAGACATTGTTGCAATTTACTTCTTATCTGCAAAGTAGAGAGGCATGGTTAATATCAGTTTTAGGGTATCAAACATATTTTCTATGTATACAATATCTACAAAATGTGTATGCAGTATATACTGATGCTGCAACAAATTTCTACGGTACAATTAGAAAAATGTAGGAATTCAAATAAAGGTATTTCACAAATGGGAGACACTGTATACCTAATTAAATCTCAGATGGCTGATTCCATTAGCTGTTTGAGCTTATTTAACATATCACCAAGATAACCGATCAGCTTGACATGACATATCAACCAAACATGAGCAAATTTCAACAATTGGAACAGTCCCATGATTTTTTTTTCTTGCCCACAAATTCTATCAAACAAGATTTCAATTTCTTCTCCCTTTCCATGAATCCCGCATCAACAGGAAATCATCAAGCTCCAAGAGATGCCATCTTTATATCACGACCCATCATCAAAAACACATTTGGCACTGTCCAACCTTCAATATCTAGAATACATATCAATCAAAACATTGCTCAGTGAATTTCCATAGTTCAATTTCATTCTTTTGGCAAATGCGCGAACTTGTTTCCTTTCAACTAGACTCGCGTTAAATTCTCATAGCTAAAAGCAAATTTACCAAAGACACCTTATTAGGCAAAATCCCATTTTGTTACCAAATCATCCACAAAATATTCAAAGCCTTCTCGAACTCCGTGTGCATGTAACCACATCCTTGAGAACCATCCTGTTAGAAACCTAATCTAGTCCAAACTCGGCTTCTTCGTGGCATAATACTGAATCCCTCTCCCACAAAAAAGCAAGAGAAGTACAAATCATGCATGCATCCGGCTTCTTACCATCCACCTAGTTTCTTCAACAAGCTTGCACACCTCCCTTCTCCCCCTCCAATATCGTATGCTCCGTAATAATTGAGTTTCAAGATGCACAACTTCTCACAGGCAATTCATCAAACAGTTTCCGGGCATCAACCGGATATTCACAATCAAACCCCTCAAGTGTGCAGTTATTGGGCGACGGGCAGGTCCGATTCCGGATGGAGAGGAGATGGGCTTGAAGAATAAGCTGTGATTGCAGTAGAAAGGGAGAAAAGGGGTTGCTGAGGGTGGTGGAGTTGGAAAATTTGGCGGGAAAGCGCGTGGAGATTGGAAAGGAAGTTGTTGAAGAGCCTGGGGGTGAGGGAGAGGAGGCTGATGGAGAGTTGCCCGGGGTGGAAGAGCGCGGGAAAAGGTTTTTTTTTTTTTTTTTGGTGAGAAATTTGAAAATTAACGGGAGACTGATTAAAAAAAGCCTCAATTTTGATCATGGGAGCTTTAGAGGAAATTTTCAAAATAAACCCATTTCAATATTTTATCCCAAAAAATGACCCACTCGAAACTTATTTTCAAAAATCGACCCACTTTCTCGTCACGTCAGCCTCGTGGTGAGAAAGCGGGCCGTTTAAAAAAAACTAATTCCTAATTAGTCGGGGTTGCCAACCCCGACTAATTAGTGACCTAATTAGTGGCCTAATCGGGGTAATATCCCCGATTAGGCCACTAATTAGTCGGGTTGCCAACCCGACTAATTAGAAACCTTTTTTAAACGGCCGCCACCTAGGCCGACGTATGAAAGTGGGTCGATTCAAAATAAGTTTCAGTAGGTCGCTTTTGGGATAAAATATATTTTGGGTTTATTTTGAAAATTTCCTGAGCTTTATTTTAGAATTCTGAAAATGTCTTTATATTGGAAAAACTAATTGAATGCCTTCCTATAATAAGAAAAATTAACAAAAATGTCCTCACATTTAAGGGGGAAAAATACTCTCTCACACTTGAAAAATTTAACGGAAATATCCTAATACGTAGAAAAATGTTCGACTTTCTTGGAAAAAATAATCTAACAAAAGAATGGTATGAAATTCTACACGCCTTTTTTTTTTTATAACTCAATATCAGAATTGAACTCGAGACCGTGAAAGTCATATTACAACTTTCCAACCGTCCGAATCACCGTTAGGTAAAATTCTATACGAGTTTCAGCCCCAACTTTTTCATGTAAATATCTAAATATTTGCTAATTTTTAATTAGAAAATATTACCTGACAAAAGAAAATACAAAAATAAAAAATAGAATGAGCCCAAAATCTTATTTCAGTTAAAACTCGCTACTTGCTTTTGTTTATTTTCTCTAGGGGTTTTTCTTGCTTAAAAACCTAGGGTTTTGAGTTCTAGTAGCAGTGGTCGAAGTAAAGGATGTACTCCAACTACGAATCCTACGATGACTACGAAGACGGCTACGACGACGGCGACTGCTACGGCGACGGCGATGTCTATGATGACGATGGCGGCAGCGTGGACGATGAGGGCTGCGATGATGGGGTTGTCGATGACGGCGATCACAATTCGAATGCTTCAGTGGATGTCGATCCTGCAGATTATGGTTCTGATAATGTTGAATTGAATGATCCAAAGGTTATCTTGGATCAGGTGATGGTTCTGATAATGTTATTTTTGTTGTCAAATGTAGATTTTTTTTGTTGGACTTGATCACATTTTTGGCTCTGTAGATTAGGGTTTGATTTAGTTTGGCTTGAATCACTTTACTCAATGCAAATAGCTGAACTGTGCATGTGGAGCAACTGGGTTGGCACAAAACAACCTTGAACTCTGTAAATAATATAAACCCCCCTAAACTTTGGGAAATTTCGCGAAACCCCATGAACTTTGGGGCAAATTTTGTTCTTGGGTTTATCAGGGAAGAGAGGATAGATAGAGAAAGCAGGAAGAAGAAAAAAAAAATTGATGGAGGGACTTTCTTTGATGATTTTCCTGAGAGAGGGTTTGCTTTTTCGGAAAAAAAAAGTAATTTAATTTGTGAAACTTTCCGAAAGTGCAGTAGAGTTCTATGAAACTATCCAAACTTGAGGGGTTTTTCTTTAATTTTCAACGTTCATGCTAGTTTTGTGCAAATTACCCGCAGAGTTTAGCGAGGTTTGTGACGTTCACCCTTCAATTTATTATATTTTGTATGATAAACAATAAAGGCAATATAATGGGAGTGATGAGGATTACGATTATTAATGGTGCTGTTTATAGTGATTTATATGATTACGTCAACACCACCTTGGTTGACTGATGAGATTATGCGTTGTAATTGCTTCAGGATTCTGAGGAAGATGATGGGAATCATGAGGATTATCATTATGATTTGGTTGGTAATGATTCAGATCTTACAGACTTTGCCACTCTTCATGGAGGGAATCAAGTTCATTATTCCTATGATTCAGAGGACACAGAACAGGTGATCGATTCTCATGAACTGTACTGACCTACTGTTTGACCTTAATTAGCAGCTTCAGTAGTCGATTAGCATACTATTCTCTTGTGGTTACTTTAGTTGGTAGCTTAATTTGTCTTCATTCAGTGGTTAATCAAGTTAGATCACATGTGAGCCTATTTTGGCAATTAATTATGGCTTAATTAGTTGTCTTAATTCACTTTATTCAATGTTGTTTGGCATAGAACAAAAAGATGAGGTTGGGTCAACTGGGTTTGGCATAATGCACTCATTCTGACCACATAATTTGATTATGAATTTATCCCTTGCAGATTAAGGTTAATCCATTAGCAAAGGAGGAAGTTGGTCTAACAACATTAGCTCGCTAATGACACTTCCGGTGATAAAGACTATTTGCTAACTATTGGTATACAAATTAATATTAACATTATATTCCACTTATTCTCAATGGTGACCAAACATGTGAATACATGGAACATTATGAGTTGTCATATATCTTGTGTCAAAATGGACACTTGGAATAAGAGCCTGTTTAATCATTTATTAAACTAACTTTAGTAATCAATTAATCTTTTTATTCCTTGATATCCTGTTACCGAAAAATCTATTTTTTTCTAATCAATAAATTCCTGTTACTGAACACGACAAAGAGCACCGGAACTTTTAGGAAATATTAATTGGTCTTTGGAAGAATATCACATACTATTTGTTTAAACTTATTTTATTTGATGTACATTACTTTGGGCCTAGGGGGTGATGAGAATTATGATTATGATTTATGATAATGATTCTATTTAAAGCAATTCATACTAGTGCTAGGTGGACACCAATTTGGCTGATTGCTGAGCTACTAATTGTTATTGCTTCAGGATTCTGAGAACGATTATGGGTATCATGAGGATGATGATAGTGATTTGGGGGATGATGATTCAAGTAATTCAGACGTTGTCACTCTTCATGGAGAGGATCACGGTCACAATTATTATCACGCAGAGGACAGAGAACAGGTGATTAATTCTCATGATATTTCTGTGCTGACCTACTGTTTGACATTAACTAGCAGCTTTATTAGTTGATTAGCATACTATTCATTTGTGGTTATTTTAGTTGTTAGTTTAACTTTTTTTTCATTTGGTTGTTAAATTAGATCACATTTACAGCCCATTTTGGCAATGAAATAATACTTTATTAATTATCTTAATCCATTATTGGGCATACAAGAAAAAGTGAAGTTGGATTAACTGGGTTAGCCTTAATGCAGTTATTCTTATGAAGAAATTTAATTATGCATTTATTCGTTACTGATTAAGGCCAATCCATTAGCAACGGAAGGTGGACTAACAGCATTAGTCCATAATGGCATTTCAAAAGATAAAAAATAATAACATAATATTGCCATATTGGTATCCAGAATAGCATTAACATTCTATTCCACTTATCCTGTTTGGTGACCAAACATGCGAAATATATAAGAGATTGCTTGGTCTGTTAAAATTACTTGTCTTATGTCCGAATGGTAAATCAGAATAAGAATCTGTTTAAGTCATTTAATTAAATTAATTTAATTAAACTAATTGTAGTAATTGATGTATAAACTCTGTAATCTTGATACTTGTTATTTTTCATTATCACCGAAGAAAACAAAGAAGACTAGATTGAGAATCTATTTCTCATATAGAATTTAGAAAATTATTTTAAAATATTATGGACATTAGTAAAAAAAGTTTACGCACCTATATCCTATTTGAACATTGTGGTCAATTTTTTTGTTTTAAGACTGTTAAGGATGAAATTACTGTTTAATATGATAACAAGAGTTACTTCTTTTGTTATACTCTTAGCAACATGAACAATGATCAAGTATTTATTGTTTAAGCATTAATAAATAACTTATTACTAGTTGGAATTTTAAAGATTTTTGAAATCATTGGACTTGATTATCTCAATTACGAAAAATTATTTATCTCCATTAAAAATATTTTATCTTTTACTCATATGTTTAATTATTTACAATATTAATAGTTATATAGTTATCGACAATGAGTTTAACTTGATATTTTATCTTTTACTCATAATGTTTAATTATTTACAATATTAATAGTTATATAATTATGCAACAATGAGTTTAATTTGTTTTCAACTTAGCTCTTCTTTTTAAACTTGTTTCTTCTTATTAACTTACCTTAAAACTCTTAACCTATTATTTTTAATGGTGAAATAATTTCGGAAAGTTTTTTCTTCTTCCCTCTCATCCTTAAAGCCTAACCCTAATCCTAAACATATTTCTAAGACTAACCCTAGGAGGCGGTAATACCCCAACAACTTAATTCTCTTACTTCACATCCTTCCACTCTTTCATCCCCTTTCATCAGTTGCAGGTCCAAACAATAATCATGGGTGGGTTTTGAATATGAAGGAGAGATGGGGGAGAGGGGTTCTTGGTTTCAAAGGAGGCATATCATGGTTGCAACCTCTCTAGCAGAGATGATGGAGCAGGAAAAGAAAGAGAGCACAGGAGGTAGGACAAGGTGGAGGAGAGGAAGAAAATAGCGGAAGGGGAACAATAGATGTAAGAATAAGATATTGCAAATTCTGACAAAAAATTCCCATTGATATGATAGTGAAATAAATAGGATAGTTTATGCAAAAAAAAAAGAACTTTTAACTTAATGCTAGGTAAAATGATTTAAAGAGTGAAAATATGATTTCAGACTTTGATTAAAACATGTTAGGTAGTTAGTTTGTGGGTATTTTCCTGTCCAAAGAAAGAGTTAATGATATTTTTTGATGGTCGCCACTGGTCATGGCAGTTTCTAAAAATTTAGTTTCTACATAAATCTTTCTTTTGGACTGATAGCTGGTCTTTTGCAGAGGGGCAAGGTCTACCTTGAGTTTGATGGTGCTTCAAAAGGAAATCCTGGTAGAGCTGGGGGAGGTGCAGTGCTTAAGACTGAAGATGGAACTGTGGTAGTTAATCAATTTAAAAGCTGTTCTCTTTTCCTTTTAATGTTTTTATTGATTTTGGGTCTGTAATGTTGATACTCATTACACACCCGCACGGAGAAAATGGGTATGAGGTGATAACTCATTTTGCTAAATAAGCTACCAAGGGATTGACTAGTGGTGAGCTAGGTCTACCTTGCTACATCAAAATGTGTGGGCCTCATGACTACTTCTATCTCTTGGTAGCTTATTTTGCTAAACGTGGTACCCTATATATATTATATTCTGTGTGTAACTATTTTCTGTTGAAATGAAGATTACTCGAATACGTCAAGGCTTGGGCACAGCTACGAACAATGATGCTGAATACGAAGCACTCAAGAGTGGGTTGAAAATTGCTCGTGATATGGGTTATGACAGGATATATGTGAAGGGAGATTCCAAACTTGTCTGCAAGCAGGTTTGCCTTTTTCTACTTGTTTTATGAATCATGACTCTGTCATCTTTATTTTCTTTATATTGTATGTTCTCATTTTGCACATAATAAGTTACTAAATTGTCCTATTTAAATCTCGAAAAACTTTTAGGCTCCATTTGGCAAGAGAGTAAAAAAGAACGAGATTAAGTGGATTAATCGATGCTTACTCATATTCTAAACCATTTAAACCAACTGTTTTATTTCATTTTTTTTGTTTGGCTGCAGGACATAATCGATCAGATATTTACTCCATTTATTTCACTTGTTGTTTGGCAACTAAATTATAGTAAGTTAAATAATTGGCAAACTTTATTGTAAATACATAACGGGAATAGTTTTTGCAAGTTTGCGTCCACCTTAATTTTTGGATTAGCCTCAAAATACAAAAGATGACTTGGACCAAGTGCACCCAAATAAACAGATCAATATTTCTTGTTAAAAATTCAACTGATGATTATTCTACTTGGTCGGAAGAGAATCATGTCATTTATTCTGGTTTATTCCGTTACGAAATGATACCTTACTTGGAGGTATAAGCTAATTTGTTTTTTTCCTTAATCCACTTGTATATGGTCCTTGACAACTTTTTAAAAGCTAAACAAATAGGAGGCTAAGAATCAACTTAGAGGGGGTCCCCAATACGATTTAACCTTACTCTGAAAAAAGTTATGGACTTGCACATAATTTAGTACCATTTAAATTTTTGTTTGAAATCAGATAACACACCCAAATCTTCAAACTTCTCACTTCTCTCAAACTGACACATAGAACTGTCTCGAATTAGCAATGCTATTTTAAAATACTAACCTATCATCAAATGGACAGTCAAGTGATTCCACCCACCCATTTTGTCTAAAGTGTCCTTCGCTGAATACCTACAACTTAACCGCCTTACAGATTTACCTTACTTCGCTCCAAAAGAAATGGAAGCTTTAAGAGGGAATATGTTAGATCTACTATTAAGTCCTAATTAGCTAATCATGATTAATTTGTAATTGACCATTCATCTTTAGTTTATTATAGTCTGTTTATGATAATTTCCTATAGTATGCCTCAGACATTGACGTAAACAATGTGCTCGAATCTTGCTAATAAACCATAATTGGCAGTTTTTCTTGCAACAGAACTTTTTCTAAGAAGAAATGAACTTTCTGAACATAAGGATAATATCTAAAACGTTTTTTTTAAAAGTGAAAGAAATGACATTTGATCTCTAATACAGGTAACAGGTAAGTGGCAAACCAGGAATGAAAGAATGGCTAAGCATTGCGATGAGGCACGGCAACTTTTCGATCAGTTCAAAGAATTTGAAATAAGCCATCATCCAAGGGTATGAACGATCTCTCACTGACATCTACATCCATAGATTTTTGTGCTCGTGCTTATGTCAAGGGAAGCCATCGGGTTCAAAATTTTAAGTTTTCTCTTGTCAGTTTTTTTAAAATGATGAGTTTGGATCTTTAGTTTTCCTACCAAGGACACTAGTGGAAATCAAGGTTAGATTTTGTACATATTTGATTAATAACTTTGAAAGTAATAGGTCTTCTTTCCCTTCTAGGATTTCAATACCGATGCTGATACGGAAGCTAACCGAGCTGCTTACCTTCCTAGTAAGTGACCAACCATATCTACTGCATTTCTGCTTTTGGATTTGAGAAATCATGCTTACAAAATTTTTATGGCAGAGGGTCAAATCGAAATCGAGGATAACCCACATTACCGAGGACCTTAATAGTTCGAAAGCTCTACTTAATGCTAATTAGTTTGGATCTTAGCAATAAAAGGACATCTTAGACTTGATGTTGTATCTAGTTTGTATGTGTGCATAATGATGGTATTTAGTGGTATGTAAAAGGATGACTAAGGTGTGGGTTTGTTTTCTCTTCCTTTTGTAGATAGATGGGTAAGGAGTTATTTGCAAGTTTTCGGATCATGGATTTCTTTGTGATATGTTGATATATATATATTTGGCATATGATGTGCTTGTGACATCATGCAACTTACTTCAAAGGTGATTCTGAATTTAGTTTTGCGGGGCTATTATAAAACTTTTGTTAAAGATTGCTCCTGTATTTAACAAATATTGATTGATGAAATTTAGGATTAGTTGAATAATATTCGGGTATTAGTTATATGGACAATGAACCTAAAATACTATACATGAGCATATTTTAATTTTAATGTTTTTGAAAAATAATTAAAATGCATTCAGCAGTATGAGCTAGACTTCATTTTACCAAGGTATTATATAGCAAAACACAATATATACTTGAAAAGCATACACTTCCAATAAATTAGTATACCTAAAACCATGAGAACTCACAGAATTCTGCTAGATACTAGTTGGGATCTGGCGTGTGTTGCACGTGGTCAATTATCATAGGTCTTATTTTTTATAAAACTGTACATAATTACCAATATTTCTTGTAGATATTTACACAGAAAATAAATAAATAGCTACACGTTTTCCTCTCATGACGATAAAGTTGACACTAACAAAATCAAAACAATCCAAAAACATCCAAATACAAACTTAACCCCAATTTCATTATGTATCTCTCGTATGCTTTTTCATTAACCTGAAAAGTACTAATTATGTTAGCAATATATGAAAGAAAAATATGCAACTCTAAGATATAATATAAACAGAGAGGAGAAGCTTAGAGAGCTTGGGAGGAAAATGAATGTGAAAGAAATATAAGTTTATTAAAAATTTAATAAGATGTGATTTTTACTAAGGGCCCGTTTGGTTGGCGTTTCTCTAACGTGAAAGTCACTGCTACAGTGAAAGCAGCTACAGTGACTTTCACGTTAAAAAAAGGCCAACCAAACGGGCCCTAATTGTTTGTGAAGAAGACTAAAAGTCAAAGTCTTTACAAATTATCATTTCATGAATAAATACCAAAAGCTAATCTTGGATAATAAACTAAAATTTATATTCCATCATTCGGAACGTTAACCTGCAATTTATTTTCTGGAAGCTTACAATCTCTCTCTAAACTTTTTGCTCTCTCTGAAGTTTGTCTCTCTTCAATTCCTTGACAATTTGATTATAGCATTTCTCCTATTGTGCGTCATGCACGCAAGTCGCACCAGAAGACTAGTTCAAGTATAACCAAAAGTGTTTTCTCAATACAAGCCCTCAAATTGGGGGACAAGTGTGAAACAACTTCTACTAAATAGGGACCTAATTAACAATTTGAATGATTTGAAGTACTAATTTTCAGACAACTGGTCAACCTACGAGAACCCGGGGCTTAATAGCAATTTCAAATGATTTGAGGGACTAATTCATAATATTAAAACCTCTAAGGGACTAATATAGAAAAGTACCCTAATTAAAACCATGATCTTTGTTTAGTTACGTTCTAGTTTCTCCCTCTAGGGTTTTTCCTGCTCGTAACCTAGCTAGGGTTTTTGAGATCTTGGGGTCGAAGAGAAAGAATGGACTCCGACTCTGAATCCTACGGTGACTCCGACTCCTACGTTAGCGGAGACTACGGTTCCGATGATGGTCATTATCACGGTCATCATTCTTATTACAATAATAATGTAGGTTTTTGTTGTTAAAATTTCGCTTGTTCTTACTTTGCTTGCTGAATTTGATCAAATTTTGGCTATGTACGGTAATGCAATTAGGGTTTTGATTAGTTTTGGCTTGGATCGGTTTACTTGATGCGAATAGCTGAATTGTGTTGTGTGGGGGTTTGACTGGGTCAATACTATTGATGGGTGGAAATTGTTAGGAAATGATAATTGGTATTTTGAAGAATATTACATACTATTTTAGGAGGGATGTTCAAAACCCCTACTCAAATTCTTGTTTGCATGCGCCACAAAATCCGACAAAAATTTTGTTTCGTTGCGCATGAATTTTCGTGGGAATTCTATGCATGCAAACGCGCGGGATTTTTTGGCTCATCCCCAAATCCCTAGTCTGAAAAATGCAGAAGGAATAGTGTACTTGATATAAACCCGGATGTTAAACTTGTTGGCCCCATTTTTTTGAATGCTTTTGTTTGGTGAACAATATGGGCATTACTATGGGATTGGTGAGAATTATGATATGATAATCACGCTGTCTATAGCGTTTTATATGATTAGGCCGACATCACTTTGGCTGACTGATGAGACTATCCATTGTTCTTGCTTCAGGATTATCAGGACTATGAGGAAACTGATTCCTATCAGTCTGAGGAGGACATAGAAGAGGTGATTAATTCTCGTGTGATTTCCTCTGTACTATTCGTTTGTGGATCTTCTGTTAGCTTAACTTTTCTTCATTTAGTTGTTAAATTAGATCACATTTAGGGCCCATTTTTGCAATGAAATAAAGCTTGATTAATTTTCTTAATCCAATATCAGGCATATAACAAAAAGATGTGGTCGGATTAACTGGGTTAGCCTTAAATAAGTTGTTCTGATCAAGAAATTTAATTAATGGGTTTATCTGATTAAGGCTTATCAATTTAACAAGGGGGAAGATGGACTAACAGCATTAGTCTGATAATGGCACTTCAAATGATAAAAAACTATTAACAAAATATTGGTATCCAGAAGAATAGCAACAAATTATTCCACTTGTCCTGTTTGATGACCGAACATGTGGAATACGAGGAGCAGAATGAGTAGTCTGTTGACAATTATTCGTCTTGCATCCAAGTGGTAAATCAGAATATGGACCTTTTAACTTGTTTAATTAAATTAATAATAGACCGATTTGTAAACTTCTTAATTTTTTTTATTTCTTATTAGCTCTGAACAATGCAAAGAGGGCTGGATTAATGGATTATTCCTCGTCCATTTATTTCGAACAGAGTTCATCCAACTATATATGCTGTCTTTTGTTGATCAAAGTATCCATTAAACCAAGGGGTGATCGATATTGTTATTGTCAATGATGTTGTTTATTTCTGTTCATGTGAACTGATAAATTTCACGCAACAGGTCACTGATTGAATTACTTTCTTTCGGGGGTTCTCTTGAATTGTCCTTCAACTTACATTTGGCATTGACTAGTTTTCGTTGTTGATTAGCACAGGCAACGAAGATGGAGCAGGAGAGGGAAGAGAGCATAAGAGTTTGAACAAAGTATAGAAGAGGAAGAAATTGGGAGGAGATGAACAAGAGGAGCAAGAAAATAATGCAAACTTTGTCCCAAAAACCTATCAATGTGCTAAAATAATAGATAGATTATGCCAAAAAAAAAAAAAAACTTTTTACTTGATACTAGATAAAGTGACTAAAAGAGAGACTATACTTTTAACTTCGGTTAAACATTGTCAAGTAGTTATCTATAAGCATAAATTTCATGGGTAGTTTTGTGCTACAATAGAAGTTAATGACAGGATCACCTAATACTCTTGTCACTCTCTTGAAAATTTAGTTTGTACATTTATCTTTCTTTTGATTGATGGCTGTTTTTTGTTTTAAATTGGCAAGGTCGACCTTGAGTTTGATGGTGCTTCGAGAGGAAATCCTGGAAGAGCTGGGGCAGGAGCTGTGCTTAAGTCTGAAGATGGAGCTGTGGTAGTTAATCAATATGATACCTGTCTTCTTTTCCTTTTGACGTTTTTAATTGAGTTTGGCTCTGTAACACTGATAGCTATCTTATATATGTATATTATTGTTTGTGTAACTACTTTTTATTGAAATGAAGATTACTCGAGTACGGGAAGGTTTAGGCACAGGCACGAACAATGATGCTGAATACAGAGCACTAATCAGAGGATTGAAGACTGCTCTTGGTATGGGCTATGATGTGATCCATGTGAAGGGGGACTCGAAACTTGTCTGTAAGCAGGTCTGTCCTTTTTATGTTTGTCTCATGAATCATGACTCTTTATCATCTTTTTTTATGCTCTTTTTTTTTAATGTTATATTGTATGTTCTAAGTTTTCCATAACAAGTTTTAAATTTCCTTTGTAAATAATGAAAAAAGATGTTTTCCCTTATTCTATTTATATTATATGTTACCTAGGTGGCTCATGGTGGGCTAGGGTTTGTTTTCCTACACTCCTTGATTCTCTGTTTTTGTTCATGGTTATATTACTCTTGATTCTCTGCACTTGTTTATGGTTATGTTAGTGGAAGTGCATCTCATAGTTATAACATTAGAGTATTTTGATTTCAAGCCCTTAATGATTATTCATCCAGACCTTGATCCTGCAGCACTTTTAAGCCCTTGATAGTTGCATTTATCCAAACCTTAATCATGCAGCTTTCAAGCCTCTCTGGTTTTCGTAGGGAATGCTCTTCTGTTATCTTTTGGTTAATGTGATAAGAAATCATTCCGGCTGTCCTATTTAGTTGTCCTATATGGTCAGGAGGCGCTCTCTCTATTTTATGTGCTAAACCTTCTTTTTTTTTATGCCTGGATTCTAGCTTGTGAAACCTGGAATATTTGTTAACGGTTCATTTATATAGGGGGTTCTATTCAGCGTAAATGCTTTGTTTATATATTCCCTTTTTTTTTGTGTTTTTGTTTATGTGTTTGTGCATTTGCATTTTTTGTATATAGATGTGTGTTCTTGTGCGCATAAAATTCATCGGCTAAACACTTTGAACTCTAATACAGATAAGAGGTGAGTGGCGCATTAGAAGCAATAGATTGGCCAGGTACTGTGACGAGGCATGGGAACTCATTGATCAATTCAAAGAATTCAACATAAGTTATTGTCCAAGGGTATGAACGATCGCTGACTCCTACATTCACAGCTTTTGTTGTTGTTGTTGTTGTTGCTGTTGTTTTTGCTTATGTTAACAGTAACAGGAATCTTCAGTTCAAAATTTTTAATGTTCTGTTGACAATATGTCGAAAATAATGACTTTGCCTCTTTAATTTTCTTACTGCTAAGAGAACTACTGGAAATCAAGTTTAAAGTCTATATTTGTTTTATTAATAACATTTTGTCGATAGTATCTAAAGATCTTCTTTCCCCTCTTAGAGTCAAAACACTGATGCTGACTGGGAAGCGCGAAGGGCTGTTAATCTTCCTGGTAAGCAACCTACCATTTTTGGTGCATTTCTACTTCTTTATTTAATCTAAGAAACCATGCTTACATAATTTTTTTTGGCAGAGAGGGTCGAATCGTTAGGGAGGACAACTGGGATTAATGAGATTTTAGTAGTTCAAATGCTCTCCTTTCTGCTAATTAGTTTCGATCTTTGTAAATAACTGGTGTCTAGTTTGACTTGTGTCAACTGTTAACTACCACTGATCTAAAGGAGTTTACGGTATTTATTTTGCAGAAATCTGCGTTGCTTGTTTCTTCCTTTTTCGCCAATAGGTAGATGTTTAAGGAGTTATTTGCAAGTTTTGTGATCATGAATTTCTTTTTTGCTTGTGACAAGGTAGTAGTAGTTGTTTTCCCCTTCTTTCTGCATTTCAGGTGAAAATGCTATATAACAAATTAAAAATATCTATGGATTCTGTTGATATGTGTTTGGTATTTATTATGTGTTTTAAACATATTTGGTTGCAATTGAGGGAATGATTTTTCTGCTATTGAGATGACAGTGGAGATGACAATTGAGGAAATGATTTTATGTCATGAAATGAGGAAACTGTTGCATGTAAACTTGAGATTCATTTAGATCTCTTATTTTTAAGCCATTGTAACAAAACTGATATATGGAATAATCCTTGACAAATTTATACAGGACCTATCATAACCTTTGGGTAATTTTTTTCCCCCCTTCCTGTTTACGCTCAGGATGAAATAATAGACGTCATGCTCAAAAAATAAATAGAAGGATTTTACCATAATTTTGACATCCATCTGTTTAATCCCGAAGGGCTTGTATGGTAAGGGGCCCAACTCTATTCCAGGTCGCAGTAGGTGTGGGTCTAGGCTAGTTTTCATGCCTTAAATTTTAGTTCCTATCTCCATATTGGACTTTAACAATGGGCTTATGGGCTTTTAATTGCAAGCAGCCTCATTATATTTAAGATGGGTTCTTAATAGTTTGTCGCGCGTTTGAAGATAGTTTTTTTCTTATGCCAACATCTATATCTATAATAACATATTGTCCAAAAGCTAGGGGAGAATTTTTTTCATTTACCTTTTTTACCCTCTAATAGTCATTTCTCTTAGCATTTTCATTCTTTCTACCCAAAGAGGGCTCGAGGGTATATATGGAAAGTGATGGACCAAATTTCGGCCAACACTGTTCACATTTTTGTTCCTCTTTTCCCCTCTTTACTTCTTCCATATTTACAGTTTTTTTTTTTCTTTTTTCCAGTTTATTCCTTTGAGAATATTTGTTTTATGTTACATATAATTCTAGGTAAGGGAGGTATGGTAGTGGATTTGATAATTTTGTGGTTCTAAGACCTTCCTTTGAGAATATTTGTTTTATGTTGCATATAATTCCTTAACTCGAGATGATTCCAGTTTATTCATCTAGTGGCTTTGATAATTTTGTTTTTGTTTCAGGTTTCTGTAAAAAGAAATTCAAAGCACTTTTTTGCCTGAGATGACCATGGATGAATTGGCAAGATACATCAGTAAGCGTTTGAGCCTAATGCAACAATATGAATATCACAATATTTCGGTTTTTTTTCATTGCTTTATTATCATATTATAATTAGACTCTTAATGGTTTTTTGAGATACATGATATTATTTGTGTCTTGGTATTCTACAGATATATTCTTCAAAGTCGATTGCTTGTCTGCATTTGAAAACTTAAATGTTTCTATATCTCTCTCTACATTAAAAAAATCTAACAATTTGTCATCTACATATGTGTTATGAGTTATATGTACATTGGGGCCTCATTACTTGAGCTTAAATGATATTTCTAGAGTTGCACATGATTTTTCAGTATGGCTTTCTGGGTCTTGAACAAAATCCTTATCCAGGAACTTAGAATGTTAAAATGCTATGAGAAGGAACAGAAAGGAAGTACATTATAGTTATAAGTCATTTACTTTACAAAATGCTAAAGGATTGTAGCCACTCCAACTTAGTGATTAGTTAAGATTACTAAGAATTTCTCAGTTGTTGGTAAAACTGGTGATATAGATTTCATAGTTTTGGGGAATCCCTCTCACGATTGTTTGAATAATTGAATTTTTCTCTTTCCCCTGCGTCACGCGGGGTTATTTGCTAGTACTACATATAAAAGAGGATCGCCTTGTTAAAACTTTTGATTTCCATTTTTGCCCTTATAAGTTTGATAATTCTCAAATATGTCATTAGTTGTAAATAATCATTCACTAATTATATATAACCTCTTATTAATTGTGCATTTCCTCCCTTTTTCAAAACTATTGGTCACACTATTATTTTATTATTTAATTATGTTATTTAATAGTAAATTTGAAATTTATCCCTAATTTTTCTTCACATAATATTTAAAATTCTAGAAAAATTAAAAATAATAAAATTCATTAGGCTTATGCCTTGTGCATTTAGGTCTCACATCTTACTGAGGACTACCTGTTACCTTTCATCTTATAGCCTTTTAAAAGTTTGATAATAGTATGAAAAATAATTTGTATTTATTGTAATTGTAATAGTATTAATAGTATAATAATTTTAACAAGATTTTTAAATTAATAAATTACAATGTAATTTAATAACTATGCAATTTACTAAATTATTTACTAATAGTGTAATAAATTAATTATTAAATTAAAATGTAGTTACTAATAGTATTATAATTATGCTATGTATAATATTATTATATTTAAAAGAGAAGAAATTATTTAATATATTATAATTTATTTTAATAAATTATGAATAAATTATAATAATTATCCAAACTATAATAATTAATCATGCCTCTTTATACACAGTTTTATCATACAATTTATTTATTTAAATAAAATTGTAATTGTTCATAATTTATATTGCTATACAAATCATTTTATTATTTTGCAGCCAACAAAAAAATTTGAAATGCTCTCGTGCAAAGCACGTGCACTAAACTAGTATAAAAAAGATTTTTCTTCCGTGTAAATCAAATTTATATCTTGTTGATGCTAGTTATTAAACAGGGGGTTAAGATATGTGTTTAGGATGAGTAAGGTCCTCTAACTCCTTCAGATATCCAGTCCAATGGTCCGCTGTTCTCTCCTGCACATGGAAAAACTCGTAAGAGGGCGGAGTTGGGTTCTCCGATGGTTCCTCCGACAATCAAGTCCGTATAAAGCTTGAGTGGAGAAGTAGAGTTTAAGTGCAAGAGTTTCTTGGATCTAAAGAGGTGGCCGACAGTACCACCTTCGACTCGGCTATGCAAGTTGTCGGTCGGTAGGTCGAAAAGCGGACGGCTTGTGGAGTCGATCTAAAGAGGTGGCCGACAGTACCACCTTCGACTCGGCTATGCAAGTTGTCGGTCGGTAGGTCGAAAAGCGGACGGCTTGTGGAGTCGATCTAAAGAGGTGGCCGACAGTACCACCTTCGACTCGGCTATGCAAGTTGTCGGTCGGTAGGTCGAAAAGCGGACGGCTTGTGGAGTCGATCTAAAGAGGTGGCCGACAGTACCACCTTCGACTCGGCTATGCAAGTTGTCGGTCGGTAGGTCGAAAAGCGGACGGCTTGTGGAGTCGATCTAAAGAGGTGGCCGACAGTACCACCTTCGACTCGGCTATGCAAGTTGTCGGTCGGTAGGTCGAAAAGCGGACGGCTTGTGGAGTCGATCTAAAGAGGTGGCCGACAGTACCACCTTCGACTCGGCTATGCAAGTTGTCGGTCGATAGGTCGAGTCGCGGACGGCTTGTGGAGTCGATCTAAAGAGGTGGCCGACAGTACCACCTTCGACTCGGCTATGCAAGTTGTCGGTCGATAGGTCGAGTCGCGGACGGCTTGTGGAGTCGATCTAAAGAGGTGGCCGACAGTACCACCTTCGACTCGGCTATGCAAGTTGTCGGTCGATAGGTCGAGTCGCGGACGGCTTGTGGAGTCGATCTAAAGAGGTGGCCGACAGTACCACCTTCGACTCGGCTATGCAAGTTGTCGGTCGATAGGTCGAGTCGCGGACGGCTTGTGGAGTCGATCTAAAGAGGTGGCCGACAGTACCACCTTCGACTCGGCTATGCAAGTTGTCGGTCGATAGGTCGAGTCGCGGACGGCTTGTGGAGTCGATCTAAAGAGGTGGCCGACAGTACCACCTTCGACTCGGCTATGCAAGTTGTCGGTCGATAGGTCGAGTCGCGGACGGCTTGTGGAGTCGATCTAAAGAGGTGGCCGACAGTACCACCTTCGACTCGGCTATGCAAGTTGTCGGTCGATAGGTCGAGTCGCGGACGGCTTGTGGAGTCGATCTAAAGAGGTGGCCGACAGTACCACCTTCGACTCGGCTATGCAAGTTGTCGGTCGATAGGTCGAGTCGCGGACGGCTTGTGGAGTCGATCTAAAGAGGTGGCCGACAGTACCACCTTCGACTCGGCTATGCAAGTTGTCGGTCGATAGGTCGAGTCGCGGACGGCTTGTGGAGTCGATCTAAAGAGGTGGCCGACAGTACCACCTTCGACTCGGCTATGCAAGTTGTCGGTCGATAGGTCGAGTCGCGGACGGCTTGTGGAGTCGATCTAAAGAGGTGGCCGACAGTACCACCTTCGACTCGGCTATGCAAGTTGTCGGTCGATAGGTCGAGTCGCGGACGGCTTGTGGAGTCGATCTAAAGAGGTGGCCGACAGTACCACCTTCGACTCGGCTATGCAAGTTGTCGGTCGATAGGTCGAGTCGCGGACGGCTTGTGGAGTCGATCTAAAGAGGTGGCCGACAGTACCACCTTCGACTCGGCTATGCAAGTTGTCGGTCGATAGGTCGAGTCGCGGACGGCTTGTGGAGTCGATCTAAAGAGGTGGCCGACAGTACCACCTTCGACTCGGCTATGCAAGTTGTCGGTCGATAGGTCGAGTCGCGGACGGCTTGTGGAGTCGATCTAAAGAGGTGGCCGACAGTACCACCTTCGACTCGGCTATGCAAGTTGTCGGTCGATAGGTCGAGTCGCGGACGGCTTGTGGAGTCGATCTAAAGAGGTGGCCGACAGTACCACCTTCGACTCGGCTATGCAAGTTGTCGGTCGATAGGTCGAGTCGCGGACGGCTTGTGGAGTCGATCTAAAGAGGTGGCCGACAGTACCACCTTCGACTCGGCTATGCAAGTTGTCGGTCGATAGGTCGAGTCGCGGACGGCTTGTGGAGTCGATCTAAAGAGGTGGCCGACAGTACCACCTTCGACTCGGCTATGCAAGTTGTCGGTCGATAGGTCGAGTCGCGGACGGCTTGTGGAGTCGATCTAAAGAGGTGGCCGACAGTACCACCTTCGACTTCGGCTATGCAAGTTGTCGGTCGATAGGTCGAGTCGCGGACGGCTTGTGGAGTCGATCTAAAGAGGTGGCCGACAGTACCACCTTCGACTTCGGCTATGCAAGTTGTCGGTCGATAGGTCGAGTCGCGGACGGCTTGTGGAGTCGATCTAAAGAGGTGGCCGACAGTACCACCTTCGACTCGGCTATGCAAGTTGTCGGTCGATAGGTCGAGTCGCGGACGGCTTGTGGAGTCGATCTAAAGAGGTGGCCGACAGTACCACCTTCGACTTCGGCTATGCAAGTTGTCGGTCGATAGGTCGAGTCGCGGACGGCTTGTGGAGTCGATCTAAAGAGGTGGCCGACAGTACCACCTTCGACTTCGGCTACGCGAGTTGTCGGTCGGTAGGTCGAGTGCGGACGGCTTGTGGAGTCGATCTAAAGAGGTGGCCGACAGGTACCACCTTTCGACTCGGCTATGCAAGTTGTCGGTCGATAGAGTCAGCTGAGGCGTTCATCTGGTCAAGGGCCGAGAAATAACGCTTTTCGACTCGGCTACGCAAGTTGTCAGTCGATAGAGTCGGCTGAGGCGTTCATCTGGTCAAGGGCTGAGAAGTAACGCCTTTTGACTCGGCTACGAGAGTAGTCGGTCGACAGAGTCGGCCGTGATGAGGTTGGGGTTACCTCGTTCTTGAATTTGTCTGATTGGTTATAATGTGGGACACGTGTTGGCTTCTCTATGGAGATTAATATTTGTTGATTGAGGGGCTATAACATATATGATTTAAATGTCTGACTAATAGGATGTTTATTTCTGATGTACAGGTATAATTAAAGCATTCAGATAGCGAGGTTCTTATGAAAGATGTGTAAGGTCAAATCCATTTTTATAATTAAAGCTTTTATAATGGCAGGAATAGAGTACAGTGGCATGCAAAACAGCTCTATCTTAAATTTAGTCCCTCTAACCATTAGACCAAAACAGGTTGAACGCCCTTTTTTTATGGGCTGAAACCTGGACTCACGCAGCGGTGTCAAGTTTTAGAAAATCCGCTTAAAATTCGTGGTCGGTGGGATTTGAACCTGGGTTGCTCTGATACCATCTTAAATTTAGTCCCTCTAACCATTAGATCAAAACTCCGAAGTTATGGTGAGGGTCGAGGGTTATAATTTTATATTAATTCTAACACTCTATGCTTGCATTTTTATGATTAATGGTGAAAAAGACCAAAATGAGACCAAAATTCCAAATTAAAACAAGGACTTTCGAAATTCTTCTCTCTTTGTTCTATACTTGCAGGTTTCTTAGATACATGATAAAGGCATCATCTTATCGCAAACACAAAACTTAAATAAGGTTTATCGTGTTCTTCGTTGAAAATGCAGTCTGAAGAAAGTCCTTCATAGCTTTCACCGAAGATCCAGCATTCTCCTCATCCTCTCTCAATGCTTTCCTCATCATCTCCTTAATCTCATTTGCTTTGACCCTCATCTCAAACCCCTTGTTTGTTCCTCCCATCACCAGCTCGATCGCCTTTGCAACTCCCTCCCATCCCTCTCCATTCCTTTTGCAATGTCAACACAGACCCCCACCTCTTCCAACATCTTAGAGTTGTACATTTGATCCCTATAATTGGCCACCCGATAATCGGCACTCCTGACTTAAACTCTCGACCGCTGAATTCCAACCGCAATGACTCAAAAATGCAGCTGTTGATTCATTCGATAGAATCTCAAGCTGGGGAGCCCAGTTATGGACCAAGATCCCTTGATTCCTCTCCTTCATTCGTTCTTCGAACTCTTCAGGTAACCACTCAGGTCTCCATTCTTCATTTATGGCAAATTCTAGTGGAGGTCTGATGACCCAAATGAAGCTTTTCCACTGGCCTCCAGTCCCTTTGCCAGCTGCATCATTTGAGGTGCTGGGATCGAGTTCTGAGAGCCAAAAGATATGTAAAGAACTGAAGCTGGGGTTTTTGAGTTGAGCCACTTAATGCAAAAATTACTATCATGAACCGATGATGAGGAAGCTAGGCAAGCAAGAGGTCCAACACACCAAACAGGAAGCCGAGAGCTTCTTCGAAGTAAACTCAATCCCTCTTTCTCAAACTCCTCAACAGTGTTAACAAGAAAGCTGCTTGATTTGAAGCTAAGAGATAGCTGCCTTCGCAACAAAACAGTGAATGGGTCTGTGCCATCAGTAGGTATGAGGGTGCGCAAGATCATTGATCGGGGAATACTAATCTCGGGGAAGTCCACAAGTGCAAGCTCATCCTCTTCAGAGGAAGCGAAATTTTCGGGAGGATTCAACCAGAGAGAGAAGAAGACGGCAGAGCCATAAGCTCCACTAGTAACAAACACTGAATGAGAAACTCCAAGTCTGTTGGCACTCTCAACTGTCCACCCTAAGAACATATCGGCAATGATGCAGACATTGCTGCGTCCGTGTTTATCTATAAGTTCTGATACGAGATTCTCAAAGGAGGTTTTGAGAGTCTCGGTGGCAGCGAAGAAGTTGAGGTAGAGATGAAGAGGGAGAGACTCGGTGGTCTCGGTGTTAGGAGGGAGACCATGATCTGAGCTAGAGAAAGGGAGCTCCCTGAGTTCGACTGAGGAGTTTGGCGGGAGTTTTGCTCTTAGCTTTTGGATGTTGAGGGGGGTGTTGATGAGGGTGATACTAAAAGTTGAGTGCCTTTGTGATATTAGTTTGGCTAAGGATAGGAAAGGTATGAGGTGGCCTTGTGCCAAGAAGGGAAGAGAACTATGCGTTTGTTTGCCATGCGAGAGAGAAAGAGCTGTGAGAGCTTGGATGAAAGAGGTGAAGGGTGAAGCTTTTTTTTTTTTTTTTTTTTTTTGGTTTTTTCCTGGTGGAAAATTTTGGCAACTTTGAAAAGAGGTAAACGACCGGTCCATACTTCTAACACAATTCCTTTGACATATTTTAGGTAACCTAAACTGGACTGGAGTCTACTTAATTTGAAGAGATTGAAAATGACCTTGGAAGTGCTTTGGAGTTGGAAGAAGAGGACGGTTATCCCATTTTCTAGTAGCTCTCTTTTGATATGTAATTCTTGCTTTGTTGAATATTTCTCACTTCAAGCAGCAGTTAAACATTTTCCTTTTACGTGTTTCGCCTCCATGAAATTATTTATCATTGGTTCGAAATGATTAAAATAGCCAATAATCACGGTTATAAGTCATGAAATCATGAATTTTGGCCTTTGCGAAGCTATTTGCCAAGAATTGAAATGACTAAAATAGCCAAAAATCGTGCGTTATAACTCACGAATTGTGTATTTCCACGAAATTCATGGGTATCGTGACTTTTAGTTTCGCAAAATTATTCGAGAATGGGTCAAAATGACTAAAATGGCCAAAATGGTAATAGCTCATGAAATCATGAATTTTAGCCTCCGAAATTATTTGCAACGAAAATGACTAAAATAGCAAAAATCATGGGTTAATAGCAAAAATTGTGGGTTATACCACGAAAATGTGAATTATACACCGCTAATCTTTTAACAACTGGGTAAGCGACTAAAAATAGCCAAAATCGACGGTACCTCATGAAATCATGAAGTTTGGACTTTGCCAAATTATTCACCAATGTCTCGGCATGTTTAAAAATGTTCAATAGTCATGGGTTATATAGCTCATTAAAATTGTGAATTTTAGCATTCCCAAAGTTATTTACCAATTAGTCGAAACGACTAAAAATAGCTGAAAATCATGGGTTGCAGTTCATAAAGTTATTAACTGATGGGTCGAACTGACTAAAATGGCCAAAAATAGTGGGTTAGAGCTCATGAAATCATGAACTTTGGCCTTCGCAGAATTACGTGCCAATGGGTCGAATCGAATAAAAAATGGCTAAAAAGTTATTAACCGATGGGTTGAACTGACTAAAAATGGCCAAATATAGTGGGTTAGAGCTCCTGAAATCATGAACTTTGGCCTCCATGGAATTATGTGCCAATGGGTCGAATCGAATAAAAACGGCTAAAAATTTATTATAAAAATGGCTAAAAATTGTGGGTTATAGCTCACGAAATCGTGAATTTTGCTCTCCGCAAAATTATTTATAAATAAGTCCAATTGACTAAAAATGATAAAAAATCGTGGGCTATAGCGCATGAAATTGTAAATTTTAGCCTCCATGAAATAATTTGCCAATAGGTCAAACGACTAATAATGGCTAAAATCGTGGGTTAGATTTCATGAACTTGTAAATTTTGACCACCGTGAAATTATTTGCCAACGGGTCAAGACGTCGAAAACTAGCCAAGTTGCTGTGCATTATAACCCATGAAATTGTGAATTTCACCTTCACCGAAATTATTTCCAACTTGATCAAAACGGTTAGAAATGGTCAAAAATCATGGGTTATAGCTCATGAAATCATGAATTTTAGTCTCTGCGAAATTATTTGACAACAGATCAAAATATTTTGGCCTCCATAAAATTATTTGCCAATAGATTAAAATATCTAAAAATAGCCAAAATAATGGGTTATAGTGCACTAAATCGTGAACTTTGGCTACCACAAAATTATTTGACAATGGGTCAAAACGACTAAAAATGATAAAAATCATGGGTTATAGCTCATGAAACCATGAAGTTTTGACTACGCAAAAGTATATAATAATCATGGGTTATAGCTCATGAAATCATGAATTTTAGCTTCCCGAATAATTTACCAATAGGTCGAAACGACTAAAATGACCAAAAATGGGTTATAGTGCATGACATTATAAATTTTGGCATTCGGAAATTATTGTCTAATGGGTCGAAATGACTAAAAATGATAAAAATCATGGGTTATAGCTCATGAAATCATGAATTTTAGCCTCTTCAAAATTATTCACCAACAGTCGAACGACTAAAATGACCAAATTTTTGGTTATAGCCCATGAAATGGTAAACTTTAGCTCTCGTGAATTTATTAGCCAACGAAGTGAAACGATTAAAATGTCCAATAATTACGGGTTATAGCTCATGAAATCATGAATTTTGAACGAAATTAGTTATCAATGGGACAAAACGCCTAAAATGGCCAAAATAGTTGGTCATAGCTCATGAAATCTTGAAGTTTAGAGTTCGATAATTATTTACCAATGGTTTGAAAAGATTAAAATATCAAATAATCATGGGTTATAGCTCATGAAATCATGAATTTTAGTCTCCATAAAATTATGAGCCAATGGGTTGAAATGACTAAAAATGGCTAAAAATTGTTGAGTTAGCACGAAATCGTGAATTTTGGTCTCGCAAATAATGTGCCAATAGTTCAAACCGGATAAAAATGGCTAACAATTGTGGGTTATAGTTCACAAAATCGCGGAATTAAGGTCTTCACGAATTATTTGCAAATAAGTTGAAACGCTAAAAGTAACCAAAATTCATGGGTTGAGTAGGAGAAACTTTTAATTTGTTATGGTCCCAAACAATGGATTCATTGAGTTCTTGCCAATAACCACTACCGTTGTATAGAAACCTTAAACTAAAAGCCCGTCATGAAATCGAGAATTTTGGCATCCGCAAAACTAGCGGTCAAAGCGACTAAAATGGCTAAAATTTATGGTCTCAGAGCTCACAAAATCATGAATTATGGTCTCACCGAAATTATGTACCAATTAGTCAAATCGAAGAAAAATTTAAAATCATGAGTTATAACTCATGTAATCGAATTTTGCCCTCAGAAATTATTTGTAAAAGGTCGAAACAACTAAAAATGCCAAAATAATGGGTTATAACTCATAAAACTGAATTTTAGTATTTGTGAAATTAAAAATCATGGGTTATAGCTCATGAAATCATGAAGTATAGACTCCACAAAATTATTTACCAAGAGTCTCAAAAGACTAAAATATCTAATAATCATAGGTTATAGCTCATGAAATCATGAATTTTAGCCTCAATTTATTAGCCAATGGGTCAAAATGACTAAAATGGTCAAATATCGTTATAGCCCATGAAATCGCGGAATTTTGGTCTCCGCGAATTGTGCAAATGGGTTAAATTGAATAAACAATGGCCAAAATCATTGGTTGTAGCTCATGAAATCGAATTTTAGCATTCACGAAATTATTTGTCAAAGGCTCGAAATGACTAAAATAGCAAAAATCATGGGTTATAGCTCATGAAATCATGAATTTTAGCCTCTTCTAAATTATTTACTAATAGTGTAATAAATTAATTATTAAATTAAAATGTAGTTACTAATAGTATTATAATTATGCTATGTATAATATTATTATATTTAAAAGAGAAGAAATTATTTAATATATTATAATTTATTTTAATAAATTATGAATAAATTATAATAATTATCCAAACTATAATAATTAATCATGCACTCTTTATACACAGTTTTATCATACAATTTATTTATTTAAATAAAATTGTAATTGTTCATAATTTATATTGCTATACAAATCATTTTATTATTTTGACCAACAAAAAATTTGAAATGCTCTCGTGCAAAGCACGTGCACTAAACTAGTATAAAAAAGATTTTTCTTCCGTGTAAATCAAATTTATATCTTGTTGATGCTAGTTATTAAACAGGGGGTTAAGATATGTGTTTAGGATGAGTAAGGTCCTCTAACTCCTTCAGATATCCAGTCCAATGGTCCGCTGTTCTCTCCTGCACATGGAAAAACTCGTAAGAGGGCGGAGTTGGGTTCTCCGATGGTTCCTCCGACAATCAAGTCCGTATAAAGCTTGAGTGGAGAAGTAGAGTTTAAGTGCAAGAGTTTCTTGGATCGAAAATTGCTCACCCTAAGCAGTAGACAATTCCTCTATTTATAGTGGGTTCAGAGGGGCAGATAAGTAACTTCGGCCGAGTCCAAGCGGGCGGCTCATCCAGTACTTGTTTGACAGGTGTCGGCTGCAGAGTGGGGTGAGTCACCCAGGTGTTTAATGTGATGGTGACGGGGTGTGCGTAGCACTGACGTGGTCCGATGAGTCATAAAGACTTTCGGGGCTGAAGGAATGATGACTCTGATCATGCATTTAATATGATGGTGATCGACTGTCGGCGGGAGTTTCGAGGTAACCATCATCTTTTAAATCATCGGGTTGAGGGCCGAGAAGTACCGCCTTTTAACTCGGCTACGCGAGTTGTCGGTCGATAGAGTCGGCCGTGATGAGGTTGGGGTTACCTCGTTCTTGAATTTGTCTGATTGGTTATAATGTGGGACACGTGTTGGCTTCTCTATGGAGATTAATATTTGTTGATTGAGGGGCTATAACATATATGATTTAAATGTCTGACTAATAGGATGTTTATTTCTGATGTACAGGTATAATTAAAGCATTCAGATAGCGAGGTTCTTATGAAAGATGTGTAAGGTCAAATCCATTTTTATAATTAAAGCTTTTATAATGGCAGGAATAGAGTACAGTGGCATGCAAAACAGCTCTATCTTAAATTTAGTCCTCTAACCATTAGACCAAAACAGTTGAACGCCTTTTATGGGCTGAAACCTGGACTCACGCAGCGGTGTCAAGTTTTAGAAAATCCGCTTAAAATTCGTGGTCGGTGGGATTTGAACCTGGGTTGCTCTGATACCATCTTAAATTTAGTCCCTCTAACCATTAGATCAAAACTCCGAAGTTATGGTGAGGGTCGAGGGTTATAATTTTATATTAATTCTAACACTCTATGCTTGCATTTTTATGATTAATGGTGAAAAAGACCAAAATGAGACCAAAATTCCAAATTAAAACAAGGACTTTCGAAATTCTTCTCTCTTTGTTCTATACTTGCAGGTTTCTTAGATACATGATAAAGGCATCATCTTATCGCAAACACAAAACTTAAATAAGGTTTATCGTGTTCTTCGTTGAAAATGCAGTCTGAAGAAAGTCCTTCATAGCTTTCACCGAAGATCCAGCATTCTCCTCATCCTCTCTCAATGCTTTCCTCATCATCTCCTTAATCTCATTTGCTTTGACCCTCATCTCAAACCCCTTGTTTGTTCCTCCCATCACCAGCTCGATCGCCTTCGCAACTCCCTCCCATCCCCTATCCATTCCTTTTGCAATGTCAACACAGACCCCCACCTCTTCCAACATCTTAGAGTTGTACATTTGATCCCCTACAATTGGCCACCCGATAATCGGCACTCCCTGACTTAAACTCTCGACCGCTGAATTCCAACCGCAATGACTCAAAAATGCAGCTGTTGATTCATTCGATAGAATCTCAAGCTGGGGAGCCCAGTTATGGACCAAGATCCCTTGATTCCTCTCCTTCATTCGTTCTTCGAACTCTTCAGGTAACCACTCAGGTCTCCATTCTTCATTTATGGCGAATTCTAGTGGAGGTCTGATGACCCAAATGAAGCTTTTTCCACTGGACTCCAATCCCTTTGCCAGCTGCATCATTTGAGGTGCTGGGATCGAGTTCTGAGAGCCGAAAGATATGTAAAGAACTGAAGCTGGGGTTTTTGAGTTGAGCCACTTAATGCAAAAATTACTATCATGAACCGATGATGAGGAAGCTAGGCAAGCAAGAGGTCCAACACACCAAACAGGAAGCCGAGAGCTTCTTCGAAGTAAACTCAATCCCTCTTTCTCAAACTCCTCAACAGTGTTAACAAGAAAGCTGCTTGATTTGAAGCTAAGAGATAGCTGCCTTCGCAACAAAACAGTGAATGGGTCTGTGCCATCAGTAGGTATGAGGGTGCGCAAGATCATTGATCGGGGAATACTAATCTCGGGGAAGTCCACAAGTGCAAGCTCATCCTCTTCAGAGGAAGCGAAATTTTCGGGAGGATTCAACCAGAGAGAGAAGAAGACGGCAGAGCCATAAGCTCCACTAGTAACAAACACTGAATGAGAAACTCCAAGTCTGTTGGCACTCTCAACTGTCCACCCTAAGAACATATCGGCAATGATGCAGACATTGCTGCGTCCGTGTTTATCTATAAGTTCTGATACGAGATTCTCAAAGGAGGTTTTGAGAGTCTCGGTGGCAGCGAAGAAGTTGAGGTAGAGATGAAGAGGGAGAGACTCGGTGGTCTCGGTGTTAGGAGGGAGACCATGATCTGAGCTAGAGAAAGGGAGCTCCCTGAGTTCGACTGAGGAGTTTGGCGGGAGTTTTGCTCTTAGCTTTTGGATGTTGAGGGGGGTGTTGATGAGGGTGATACTAAAAGTTGAGTGGCTTTGTGATATTAGTTTGGCTAAGGATAGGAAAGGTATGAGATGGCCTTGTGCCAAGGAGGGGAAGAGAACTATGCGTTTGTTTGCCATGGGAGAGAGAAAGAGCTGTGAGAGCTTGGATGAAAGAGGTGAAGGGTGAAGCTTTTTTTTTTTTTTTTTTTTTTTGGTTTTTTCCTGGTGGAAAATTTTGGCAACTTTGAAAAGAGGTAAACGACCGGTCCATACTTCTAACACAATTCCTTTGACATATTTTAGGTAACCTAAACTGGACTGGAGTCTACTTAATTTGAAGAGATTGAAAATGACCTTGGAAGTGCTTTGGAGTTGGAAGAAGAGGACGGTTATCCCATTTTCTAGTAGCTCTCTTTTGATATGTAATTCTTGCTTTGTTGAATATTTCTCACTTCAAGCAGCAGTTAAACATTTTCCTTTTACGTGTTTCGCCTCCATGAAATTATTTATCATTGGTTCGAAATGATTAAAATAGCCAATAATCACGGTTATAAGTCATGAAATCATGAATTTTGGCCTTTGCGAAGCTATTTGCCAAGAATTGAAATGACTAAAAATAGCCAAAAATCGTGCGTTATAACTCACGAAATTGTGTATTTTAGCTCACGAAATTCATGGGTATCGTGACTTTTAGTTTCCGCAAAATTATTCGAGAATGGGTCAAAATGACTAAAATGGCCAAAAATGGTAATAGCTCATGAAATCTTTGAATTTTAGCCTCCGCGAAATTATTTGCCAACATGTCGAAATGACTAAAAATAGCAAAAAATCATGGGTTAATAGCAAAAAATTGTGGGTTATACCACACGAAAATGTGAATTATGGCCACCGCGTAATCTTTTAACAACGGGTCGAAGCGACTAAAAATAGCCAAAAATCGACGGTTATACCTCATGAAATCATGAAGTTTGGACTTTGCCAAATTATTCACCAATGTCTCGGCATGTTTAAAAATGTTCAATAGTCATGGGTTATATAGCTCATTAAAATTGTGAATTTTAGCATTCCCAAAGTTATTTACCAATTAGTCGAAACGACTAAAAATAGCTGAAAATCATGGGTTGCAGTTCATAAAGTTATTAACTGATGGGTCGAACTGACTAAAATGGCCAAAAATAGTGGGTTAGAGCTCATGAAATCATGAACTTTGGCCTCCATGGAATTATGTGCCAATGGGTCAATCGAATAAAAATGGCTAAAAGTTATTAACCGATGGGTTGAACCGACTAAAATGGCCAAATATAGTGGGTTAGAGCTCATGAAATCATGAACTTTGGCCTCCATGGAATTATGTGCCAATGGGTCAATCGAATAAAAATGGCTAAAAGTTATTAACCGATGGGTTGAACTGACTAAAAATGGCCAAATATAGTGGGTTAGAGCTCCTGAAATCATGAACTTTGGCCTCCATGGAATTATGTGCCAATGGGTCGAATCGAATAAAAACGGCTAAAAATTTATTATAAAAATGGCTAAAAATTGTGGGTTATAGCTCACGAAATCGTGAATTTTGCTCTCCGCAAAATTATTTATAAATAAGTCCAATTGACTAAAAATGATAAAAAATCGTGGGCTATAGCGCATGAAATTGTAAATTTTAGCCTCCATGAAATAATTTGCCAATAGGTCAAAACGACTAATAATGGCTAAAAATCGTGGGTTAGATTTCATGAACTTGTAAATTTTGACCACCGTGAAATTATTTGCCAACGGGTCAAGACGTCGAAAACTAGCCAAGCGTTGTGCATTATAACCCATGAAATTGTGAATTTCAGCCTTCACGAAATTATTTCCAACTTGATCAAAACGGTTAGAAATGGTCAAAAATCATGGGTTATAGCTCACAAAATCATGAATTTTAGTCTCTGCGAAATTATTTGACAACAGATCAAAATATTTTGGCCTCCATAAAATTATGAGCCAATGGGTTGAAATGACTAAAATAGCAAAAATCATGGGTTATAGCTCACAAAATCATGAATTTTAGTCTCCATAAAATTATTTGCCAACGGGTCAAGACGTCGAAAACTAGCCAAGCGTTGTGCATTATAACCCATGAAATTGTGAATTTCACCTTCACGAATTATTTCCAACTTGATCAAAACGGTTAGAAATGGTCAAAAATCATGGGTTATAGCTCACGAAATTCATGGGTATCGTGACTTTAGTTTCGCAAAATTATTCGAGAATGGGTCAAAATGACTAAAATGGCCAAAATGGTAATAGCTCATGAAATCTTTGAATTTTAGCCTCCATGAAATAATTTGCCAATAGGTCAAAACGACTAAAATGACCGAAAATCATGGGTTATAGTGCACTAAATCGTGAACTTTGGCTACCATGAAATAATTTGCCAATAGGTCAAAACGACTAAAAATGCCCAAAAATTATGGGTTATAGCTCACAAAATCATGAATTTTAGTCTCCATAAAATTATTTGCCAACGGGTCAAGACGTCGAAAACTAGCCAAGCGTTGTGCATTATAACCCATGAAATTGTGAATTTCACCTTCACGAAATTATTTCCAACTTGATCAAAACGGTTAGAAATGGTCAAAAATCATGGGTTATAGCTCACAAAATCATGAATTTTAGCCTCTTCAAAATTATTTGCCAATAGATTAAAATATCAAATAATCATGGGTTATAGCTCACAAAATCATGAATTTTAGCCTCCATGAAATAATTTGCCAATAGGTCAAAACGACTAAAATGACCGAAAATCATGGGTTATAGTGCACTAAATCGTGAACTTTGGCTACCACAAAATTATTTGACAATGGGTCAAAACGACTAAAAATGCCCAAAAATTATGGGTTATAGCTCATGAAACCATGAAGTTTTGACTACGCAAAAGTATATAATAATCATGGGTTATAGCTCATGAAATCATGAATTTTAGCTTCCCCAGAATAATTTACCAATAGGTCGAAACGACTAAAAATGACCGAAAATCATGGGTTATAGTGCATGACATTATAAATTTTGGCATTCGTGAAATTATTGTCTAATGGGTCGAAATGACTAAAAATGATAAGATATTATGAGTAATAGTTCATGAAATTATGAATTTAGGCCTCTTCAAAATTATTCACCAACAGGTCGAAACGACTAAAAATGACCAAATTTTTTTGGTTATAGCCCATGAAATGGTAAACTTTAGCCTCTGTGAATTTATTAGCCAACGAGTCGAAACGATTAAAAATGTCCAATAATTACGGGTTATAGCTCATGAAATCATGAATTTTTGAACGAAATTAGTTATCAATGGGACAAAACGTCTAAAAATGGCCAAAATAGTTGGTCATAGCTCATGAAATCTTGAAGTTTAGAGTTCGCATAATTATTTACCAATGGTTTGAAAAGATTAAAATATCAAATAATCATGGGTTATAGCTTCGAAAATTGTGAATTTTAGTCTCCATAAAATTATGAGCCAATGGGTTGAAATGACTAAAAATGGCTAAAAATTCGTTGAGTTAGCACGAAATCGTGAATTTTGGTCTCTGCGAAATAATGTGCCAATAGTTCAAACCGGATAAAAATGGCTAACAATTGTGGGTTATAGTTCACAAAATCGTGAATTAAGGTCTTCACGGAATTATTTGCAAATAAGTTGAAACGCCTAAAAGTAACCAAAATTCATGGGTTGAGTAGCAGGAGAAACTTTTAATTTGTTATGGTCCCAAACAATGGATTCATTGAGTTCTTGCCAATAACCACGGCCGTTGTATAGAAACCTTAAACTAAAAGCCCAGAAATCATGAAATCGAGAATTTTGGCATCTGCAAAACTAGCAGGTCAAAGCGACTAAAAATGGCTAAAATTTATGGTCTGTAGCTCACAAAATCATGAATTATGGTCTCCACGAAATTATGTACCAATTAGTCAAATCGAAGAAAAATTGCTAAAATCATGAGTTATAACTCATGTAATCGTGAATTTTGCCCTCTGTAAAATTATTTGTAAAAGGTCGAAACAACTAAAAATTGCCGAAAATAATGGGTTATAACTCATAAAACTGTGAATTTTAGTATTTGTGAAATTAAAAATCATGGATTATTGCTTATGAAATCATGAAGTATAGACTCCACAAAATTATTTACCAGTAGCTCGAAAAGACTAAAAATATCTAATAATCATAGGTTATAGCTCATGATATTATGAATTTTAGCCTCCTCGAATTTATTAGCCAATGGGTCAAAATGACTAAAAATGGTCAAATATCGTGGGTTATAGCCCATGAAATCGTGAATTTTGGTCTCCGCGGAATTCTGTGCAAATGGGTTAAATTGAATAAACAATGGCCAAAATCATTGGTTGTAGCTCATGAAATCGTGAATTTTAGCATTCACGAAATTATTTGTCAAAGGCTCGAAATGACTAAAATGGCAAGAAATTATGTGGTATAACTCATAAAATCATGAATTTTAGCCTCTTCAAAATTATTTGCCAATGGGCCAGAATAGCTGAAAATGACCAAAAACAAAAATCTTGAATTTGGCCTCCGCGAACCTATTTGCCAATGGGTCGAAATGACAAAAAATGACCAAAATTGTAGATTATAGCTCATAAAATCGAGAATTTTTGACTCAACGAAATTAATTGGCAATGGGTCGAAACGACTAAAATTAGCCAAAATAGTCGGTTATAGCTCATGAAATCGTGAAGTTTGGAGTTTGCAAAATTATTTACCAATAGTTCAAAATGATAAAATGTGCAATAATCGTGGGTTATATCTCATAAAATCGTAAATTTTGGTCTTCACGAATTTATTAGCTAACGTGTCGGAACGCTAAAAAATGGCTAAAAATTTGCGGGTTATAGCTCACGAAATAATGAATTCTGATCTCTGCGTAATTATGGGCCAATGGATCGAGTTAAATAATAAAGGTTAAAAATCATGGGTTATAACTCACGAAATCGTGATTTTCGGTCTTTGCAAAAATATTTGCAAATATGTTGAAATGAGTAAAAAAATGCCTAAATCATGGTGTTATGGCTCATGAAATCGAGGATTTTGGCTTTTGTGAAACCAACGGGTCAAAATGACTAAAAATGATAAAAAATCATGGGTTGTAGCTTGTGAAATCATGAATTTTAGTCTCCACGGAATTATGTGCCAGTGGGTCGAATCGAATAAAAATGGTAAAAAATCATGAGTCATCGCTCATGAAATCATGAATTTCGGCCTCCATGAAATTATTTGCCAAAAGGTCGAAACGACTAAAGACATCCAAAAGTCATGGGTTATAGCTCATGATATTGTGATTTTGACCTCCATGAAATTAATTGCCATTGGATCAAAGTCACTAATTTCCCTATGGGTCTAAACAACCAAAGATGGCAGAAAACTATTGATTATAGCTCATGAAATTGTTAATTTTGGCCTCCCCAAACTTATTTACCAATGTGTTAAAACGACTAAAAAGAACTGAAAATCATGGGTTATAGATAATGAAATTGTGAATAGAGTACAGTGGCATGCAAAACAGCTCTACGCTTGCATTTTTATGATTAATGGTGAAAAAGACCAAAATGAGACCAAAATTCCAAATTAAAACAAGGACTTTCGAAATTCTTTTCTCTTTGTTCTATACTTGCAGGTTTCTTAGATACATGATAAAGGCATCATCTTATTGCAAACACACAACTTAAATAAGGTTTATCGTGTTCTTTGTCGAAAATGCAGTGTGAAGAAAGTCCTTCATAGCTTTCACTGAAGATCCAGCATTCTCCTCATCCTCTCTCAATGCTCTCCTCATCATCTTCTTAATCTCATTTGCTTTGACCCTCATCTCAGACCCCTTGTTTGTTCCTCCCATCACCAGCTCGATCGCCTTTGCAACTCCCTCCCATCCCCTCTCCATTCCTTTTGCAATCGCAACACAGACTCCCACCTCTTCCAACATCTTAGAGTTGTACATTTGATCCCCTATAATTGGCCACCCGATAATCGGCACACCCTGACTTAAACTCTCGACCGCTGAATTCCAACCGCAATGACTCAAAAATGCAGCTGTTGATTCATTCGATAGAATCTCAAGCTGGGGAGCCCAGTTATGGACCAAGATCCCTTGATTCCTCTCCTTCATTCGTTCTTCGAACTCTTCAGGTAACCACTCAGGTCTCCATTCTTCATTTATGGCAAATTCTAGTGGAGGTCTGATGACCCAAATGAAGCTTTTTCCACTGGCCTCCAGTCCCTTTGCCAGCTGCATCATTTGAGGTGCTGGGATCGAGTTCTGAGAGCCAAAAGATATGTAAAGAACTGAAGCTGGGGTTCTTGAGTTGAGCCACTTAATGCAATAATTACTATCATGAACCGATGATGAGGAAACTAGGCAAGCAAGAGGTCCAACACACCAAACAGGAAGTCGAGAACTTCTTCGTAGTAAACTCAATCCCTCTTTCTCAAACTCCTCAACAGTGTTAACAAGAAAGCTGCTTGATTTGAAGCTAAGAGATAGCTGCCTTCGCAACAAAACGGTGAATGGGTCTGTGCCATCACTAGGTATGAGGGTGTTCAAGATCATTGATCGGGTAATACTAATCTCGGGGAAGTCCACAAGTGCAAGCTCATCCTCTTCAGAGGAAGCGAAATTTTCGGGAGGATTCAACCAGAGAGAGAAGAAGACGGCAGAGCCATAAGCTCCACTAGTAACAAACACTGAATGAGAAACTCCAAGTCTGTTGGCACTCTCAACTGTCCACCCTAAGAACATATCGGCAATGATGCAGACATTGCTGCGTCCGTGTTTATCTATAAGTTCTGATACGAGATTCTCAAAGGAGGTTTTGAGAGTCTCGGTGGCAGCGAAGAAGTTGAGGTAGAGATGAAGAGGGAGAGACTCGGTGGTCTCGGTGTTAGGAGGGAGACCATGATCTGAGCTAGAGAAAGGGAGCTCCCTGAGTTCGACTGAGGAGTTTGGCGGGAGTTTTGCTCTTAGCTTTTGGATGTTGAGGGGGGTGTTGATGAGGGTGATACTAAAAGTTGAGTGCCTTTGTGATATTAGTTTGGCTAAGGATAGGAAAGGTATGAGGTGGCCTTGTGCCAAGAAGGGGAAGAGAACTATGCGTTTGTTTGCCATGCGAGAGAGAAAGAGCTGTGAGCTTGGATAAGAAGGTGAAGGGTGAAGATTTTCAGCAGTGACGGCTATAATAAGGTTAGGGCCGGCATTGTTTAGTTTGTAACGTTTCTTGGTCAATCTTATGCTTTTCGTCAAGTCTTAATTAGTTTTAATTAGTAGTAATATCATAAGATTGTGTTTGTAATATTATAAGATTCAGTCTTGATTAACATGTTTCATGTTTTATCTTTTATTCTACTCCTTGCAAAATAATTGGATGTTCCATTTGTTTGTTTTTTTCCTTGTGGAAAATTTTGGCAACTTTGAAAAGAGGTAAACGACCGGTCCATACTTCTAACACAATTCCTTTGACATATTTTAGGTAACCTAAACTGGACTGGAGTCTACTTAATTTGAAGAGATTGAAAATGACCTTGGAAGTGCTTTGGAGTTGGAAGAAGAGGACGGTAATCCCATTTTCTAGTAGCTCTCTTTTGATATGTGATTCTTTGTTTTGTTGAATATTTCTCACTTCAAGTAGCAGTTAAACATTTTCCTTTTACGTGTTTCGCCTCCATGAAATTATTTACCATCGGTTCGAAATGACAAAAAATAGCCAATAATCTTGGTTACAACTCGATTTATTAGAGACATGAACACACTTGATGGGGATAGCAGCTGTTAAGGAAATTATTTACTGTTGTCATAAAACTTATGGGAAGAAATTTCGTCTTAAGCTCGACTTTGAGAATGCTTATGACTCAGTCAAATTAAGACTGGTTCTAGATTTTGCAAAGGTTAGTGGTTATTGCCTGACAAGGATGTATTTGAACTCCAACCTGAAGGGTCAAAATAAATTCTCTGTTAGTCCCATTTACAAATGGGTTAACTTCCACCACCTATCTTTTATTTCATCTAACTAATCATCATAAATTTTAAAAGAAACTTTGACATTGTCTACAAATCACTAATCATAAATTTTAAAAGAAACTTTGACATTGTCCAAAAAATTTGACTTCATGGGACTCCAAGTTCCTCTTTCTTCCTTACTGTTACAGGGTGTTACTGTGCAACATTGTTTATTTCTCTACTGCATAATCTTTGAACCCGAGAGACAATTCCAACAATTTTTCAACGAGTGAGGACCAAATTATGCTATCGTTTGATTCCATTTTACCTTCCCTTTAATTTGCAAATAATCAAACCAATTAGATATCTCTGCTATTCTTAACCATGAGAGGACATTCTCGTGCACAACAAATGTTATTGAAGCAGCTGGAAAATCGAGAATATTCTTTGATAAATTTGAAATGATGCCCTCAAAAGAACCCTCTTAAGCACTCAAAACCTGCAGAAAGAATACAGCAAAGGTTCATTTATATCGCCAAAGAAACAATGTAACAGTATAAGTATCAACAAGGTGTTCCAACTAATTTCGACAAGGCTTTGCTCCGCTCTCTCCCTCGCGCGCACAAAAAAAAATGCTAATTTCAACAAGGTGTATCAATAAAGGTTGCCTCATTAAAGTTTGCGAAAGAAATTAAACATGTTGACACTATTTCTATCAATCTGATCTAACATTTATAATGTGTGATTTATCTAGAACAGATAAGCGACATCTCCATATGATAGATAAGTTGATTGTCAGTCTATATCTATCGACATTAATTTGATCAAAAGTTCGATCATTAGATCTAAAATGACAACATAACTTACATCATATTTTTATGTGAATATGGGACAAAGAAATTGCACATCAATGAAGAGATTTGTTTTCGAACGTTGAGATTAAGTAGATTGTCGATACCTCGCGAAGTCCTTTACAACATGCCAACTATATGAATATTTTGGGGTACCATCAGTAGTACGTCTTTGCTGAAGAAATGCGAAAACCGTCAGTTTTGGCTCTAACAAAGAGGTTACAATAAACATCATTTATTGGACATTAGAAATCAGTTTTTGACTTGACACACGAACAAAAAGAGTATACTCTTGTACACTATGTACTATCAGCAATAACCAACTTAATCCACACATTCAAGGAAAATGATAAGGGAAGAAGATCACCCGTAAGACAGCTCGCGTTTCTTGAGTAAGGACGGAAATTGGTAAACTAAAAAAATGAAATGAAATTTTCAAATGAGAACATAATTTTCCACTAAGAACCCTCTTAATTAGATGACTTTAAAACAAGAAATCAATAAAGTGGGAAATAGAGTTAGCTTGAAGTATAGGAAAAACCTGAGAAGGATATGTGAAATGGTTGCGCACTTGGAAGCCCTAAATGCTGCTGCATAATGCCATAATCAAAGAATTCTGGTAAGAGCAAAGGAAGAAATGGACAGTAATCAATACACCACTAATAAGCTCCATGACTATACTTTCTTATTAATACTAAAAAATATGAGAGAAAATAAATCAAATTATTTTCATATTGTTTAATTAATTAAGGAGGCTATCAGACAATGCTAGGTAAAAAGTTCGTCAATAAATTTGGTTGGTTCCTATCGAGTCAGTTCAAGTAGAAGTAAGCTCTATAGCCAGTACAATTTTGACGATAATAATTGGTTATATTGGTTCTCTCTATACTTTTAACATGCGTTTCCATATAAATTAATGACAAAGGAGCCAAGATTTTGCCAATCACTAATATATATAGACACACACAGAAAGATATATGTAATATCTTTGTGCTTACGTGGGTGCGCGTGATCATCATCATTATCATCCTCCAAGTTCTTTCCCCATGGCGAGATTAACTAATGAGAAAGGCAGAGATTCAGCGTATATTGATATGAACTGATCAGCTGAGGAGAAAGACAGGCACATATCATGATGAAGAATTAACTATATCTATGAGCGCAAATATCATATTAATCGATGTTGTATTCCTAAAGAATGTTGGTAATAGTGCATAGAAAATAACTGAAGGTTGAGAATTCTGGTTGGTATTAAACTTCTAGTATAGATAAACGTGGGACTATGTTTGCAGCTTCATGAGGAGTTTATAGACCTAAGTAGCTCACTTGTTGAATAATATCAGTACCTTATTCAAAATATTCTTCAAACTGAACAACGATATAAATTATAATGCCATTTTCAAATATTCTTCTCTGAACAATGGCATTTTTTTCTCGACAAATAGTTTTAATAGCAATGTTCAAAAGTTATAAACAAACTATGACATATGTTTGTAAAAGAAGCTGCTTTCCTCTCTATCGAATTTCATGAGCTCAGTTAGCTTAGTAAAGAATGAATCAATATATCATATCTAAGTAGTACAAGTCTACCAAGAATACTGTCATAAATCCGTTATGGTCATTAAGATGAGTTTCTTTAGTTATGTAGAAATGCACAAATTTAATAACTGAATTAAATAGCTCCCATCTAATCATATATACACAGATTTAATATCCAATTAAGCTTGGTTTTGAATTAAAACAATTAACAACATCATCAAATATATCATCCTACATCAGAAGAAAGTACAGTTTCATATCCATGTTACAATAGTTTATACTCAATATTTTGAGATAATTCAAATATGCAAGTGCACAACATTTAATCAACATAGAACTCCAAATTATATTAGTTAAATAAAAGACAAATCTTTTCTTCACTGCCGTCCTAATAAATAGCAATTTTACAAAGTTAATTGTGAAGCAAATTGACTTGCACCATGGGTAACCTGGAAAAAGCCCCTTCAACTTATAAACTAATCACAAAGGTGATAATGAAATGAGGAATAGAAAATAGAAGATTTATATCCAAGAAATAACAGAGTATCAAATAAGCAGCAACATCTTTTTTGCATAAAAGGGCATGGATATAGAGATGACTCAAGTCGACAATCGCTTACCAAAATTCTTTTCCACGAAAACAAACTTTCAGACAAAAAAAAAACACACACAAAGAAGCGAAAATATGGCACTGAACCGATCCTGGAGGATCATGCATGCTTCTGTCCATGCAAAGTGTAGACTTTCATTTCTACTTTGGCTCTAACTGAGATTGTCTAAATAACTGTGTTAGTGATCAATTGGACTAAAAAGTAGAAGTATTAAGTCTAAAACAAGCAAAATTTACACTTATGAAATTGATCATGATTAATTTTATCTGGAGATTTAAAACAATAGGCATGGAAGAAAGGTAAGAAAGAAATAAACACCATGAACTCTCAATTGTAACCACAATCTTGATGAATCCTTTGTAGAACACCAATATTGCACAAATAAAGCTTCAATGGCAGGCTCCTGACAGAATCACTGTGCAAAAATCTAAATAGAAGCATTAACTCTTGCTTAATAATTTATTTGATAACTTCACTCTTTTAACTAATGGCACAAACCAAAATAAACTAAGGAGGATGTCTTCCAGCAGCACAGATTCGTTGGAGCAATGTATCTTGTCATCAAATCAAAAAACTAAAAAACGTCAACAGTAACAGTAAAATTGTTGAGGAAATTATACTTACAATGGCGGGAAAAATTCTTCGACCTTCAACCATACCCAAGACCTTCAACCATAACATCTTCATTGTAATTGTATTCAAACAGAAGACTTTATTGAATCAATCCATAATGCCTTCCTAAAATACCTCAAATCCAATGGACAGAGAGAAAAGAACATGAGGGCAAAACTGGGGGGAAAATGAGTAATAGTGAGCCCAAATTTAGGCACACACCCTCCCCAATATACCCTCGGATCCGGTTCACAATAGAAGGCAGGGATTGTAGGATAACAGCTTTTAGACAGTGAAGGGAACAAAGAAAACACTTATCCAGCTTTTAAACAACTATGTAGATATTGTTGGCTACTAGATCAATCAGACAGTGATTGCTTCCCTTTCGATACTTTTGAGCGTCTGTTCTTTAATTGTAGATACACTCATCTGTATTATAGTAGTCTGTCATTTATTATCTTTTTTACTAGCATTTAGATCGTTGACATCCAAACATAGTTATTTCCTCGTTATCCATATCTGTCAGAGAAGTGTCATGTGACGTTAATGTGTTGTAAAACAATTCCTGAAATATTTCAGTGTGTTGCAGAGGGACCCCCTATTCCCTTACAGATATTGAACATACACCCCCTTTAGTAATCGTGGAGATACATTGAGAGATAACTCCATTTCGACATCAGGAGATCAAAATGCTAATAAAAAAGTTTATAAGAGTAATAAATGACTTACCCTCCCTTTGTAATGCAGGGAGCGTATCCGCAATTAACCCTTTCTTTTTTTATTTATTCATACAGATGTCTAGGACATTCATTTCTTTCTACTGATGAACCTTATTGGATATCTAGGGTCTTGTCTTAACAGCACATTCAGGTTTTGAGAAAACAATCTTTTGGCCTTGCTCTATTATCGAACTACTCCTTAACGAGACTGGATCGGTGATATTTCACCTTTTTCTTGTTTGGCCTAACTCAACGAAATTGAACTAAACATATCAAATGCTCTTCTATTAACATTGGGTCTCGGGTCATTTTCATGCCAAATCTTGATAATTCAGGGAAAATTTTTTCAGTTTCACCCTTTTCTGGATGAGTAAATGAGTGATAATAGTGAGGTCATAGCCGAAGCAGGTTCTTGCTTTTGAATGTAATCGTCAAGCTGGACATAAACCAGTGGCATAAATAATATAGACGCTGGCATCTTTTGTTCTACTCACTATTAGGAGCCTTGCTGGAATCAGGCACAGGAATAAAGCTAAACTTGCAAGAAATAACAATATGCAGACATTAAATCTGTAGATTTCAGGTGAAAATACGGTTCCATGGTAAAAGTTTTATATCAATAATTCTAATTAAGTAATTATCTTTAGATTTCTTTTGAATAATCTTTGATTACTCAGGCACCAAAAAACCCAAAAATAGTAAATTTTAGACTTTGAGAAATTATTTGGCCAAAATCATGAATTTTTTAATAATCTTTAGATTTCCCAAAGGATCAAAACGAGTATAAATGGCCATAATCATGGGTTATAACTCATGGAAATGTAAATTTTAGACTTTGAGAAATTATTTGGCCACAGGTCAAAAGGGCTAAAAAAAAGGCTAAAAATCATGGAGTATAGCCCATGAAATTGAAATTTTAAGCCTCCCCGAAATTATTTGCCAACGAGTCAAAACGATAAAAAAATGGCCAAAAATCCCGGGTTATAGTCTAAGAAATTGTGAATTTTGGTCTCCGCAAAATTATTTGCCAATGGATCGAAACGGCTACAAATGACAAAAAATCATGGGTTATAGCTCACAAAATCGTGAATGTTGGCCATCGCGAAATTATTAGCCAACTGGTCAAAACAACTAAAAATAGCCAAAAATCATGGGTTATAGCCCATGAAATCTTAAATTTTAGCATTGTCAAAATTATTTGTTAACGGGTCGAAATGACTAAAAATAGCTAGAAATCATTGGGTTATAGCCCAAAATTATGTGTTTTGTCCTCCGCGAGGTTATTTCCCAATGGGTCGAAATGGCAAAAAAAATCATGGGTTATAGCTCACAAAATCATGAATTTTTATCTCTACAGAATTATTGGTCAATGTGTCAAAGTGAATAAAAATGGCAAAAAATTATGGGTTATAGCTCATAAAATCGTGAAATTTGGCCACAGCGAGATTATTTGACAACGGGTGGAAATGACTGAAAATGGCCAAATTTTGTGAATCTTGGTCTTCGTAGAATATTTGCCAATAGGTCAAAACGAAGAAAATGACCAAAAATTATGGGTTATATCTCACAAACTCGTTAACTTTGGTCCCCGCAGAATTATGTCCCAATGGGTTGAATAGAATAAAAAAGGCTAAAAAATTGGGGGATATTGCTCACAAAATTGTGAATTTTCGTCTCCACAAAATTATTTGCAATTTGGTCAAAATGGCTAAAAAGACAGAAAATCATGGGTTATAGCTCATGAAATCGATATTTTTGGCCTCCATAAAATCAATGGGACGAAATGATTGGAAATGGCCAAAAATAATTGGTTATAGCTCACAAAATTATGAATTTTTGTCTCCATGAAATTATTTGCCAACGAGTCAAAACGATAAAAAATGGCCAAAAATCATGGGTTATAGCCCATGAATTTGTAAATTTTAGCCTCCGTGAAATTATTTCCTAATGGATCAAAACATCTTGAAATGGCAAAAAGCCATGGGTTATATCTCAGTAAATCATGAATTTTAGTCTCTATAAAATTATTTGACCACAGGTCGAAATACTAAAAATAGAAAAAAATCGTCGGTTATAGCCCATGAATTTGTAAATTTTAGCCTCCGTGAAATTATTTTTCAACGAGTTAAAATAACAAAAAATAGCAAAAAAATTTTGTTTATAGCTAACAAAATTGTGAATTTTAGCCTCCGCGAAATTACTACCCAGTGGATCAAAATGACTAGAAATGGCCAAAAATCAAGGGTTATAGCTCGCGAAATCGTGAATTTTAGTCTGCAAGGAATTATTTGATAATGGGTCCAAAAAAAAGTAAATGATCATCGATTACAGCTCATGAAATTGTGAATTTTTGCCATATTAAAATTATTCGCCAACTGGTGGAAATAACTAAAAATGGCCAAAAAAACATGGGTTATATTGCCAAAGAAATCGAAAATTTTGGCCTCCTAAAAATTATTTGCTAACAGTTCGAAATGACTAAAAATGGCTTAAAAACATGAGTTATAGACTACAAAATTGTATATTTAGTCCTATGAGAAGATATTTCCTAATGGGTTGAGAACTATAAATGGCCAAAAATCATGGGTTATAGCTCACGAAATCATGAATTTCGGCCACCGCTAGATTATTTGACAAGGGTAGAAATGACTAAAAATGCTGAAAATGAGGGTTATACCTCATGAAATTATAAATTTTGATCCCCACAATATTATTTGGCAAGGGGTCAAAGTGAAGAAATATGGCTAAAAATTATGGGTTATAGTTCACGAAATCGTGAATTTTGGTCGCCGCGGAATTATGTGCCAATGGGTTGAATAGATTAAAAATAGCTAAAACGTTGGGCTATAGCTCAAAAAAATGTGAATATTGATTTCCACAAAATTGTTTGCAAATAGCATCAAAGCGACAAAAAATGACAAAAAATTATGGGTTATATAGCTCATAAAATCGAGAATTTTTCCTCCACGAAACCAATGGGTGAAATGACTAAAAATAGCAAAACAATTGTGGGTTATAGATCACAAAATTTTGAATTTTAGTCTTATGAAATTATTTGCAATGCGCCGAATTGAACAAAAATGGCCAAACATCATAAGTTATAACCCATGAAATCGTGAATTTCGGTTTCCGTGAAATTATTTCTTAGTGGATCAAAATGACTAAAAATTACCAAAAATTATTAGTTATAACTCATAAAATCGTGAATTTTAGTCTTTAAAAATTATTTGACCATGGGTCGAAAAATGACTAAAAAGGCCAAAAATCATGGGTTGTAGCCCATGAAATCGTATAAGCCTCCGTGAAATTATTTGCCAATGGGTCAAAATGATAAATAGCAAAAAATCAATGGTTATAGCCCACGAATTCGTGAACTTTAGCCTCCACGAAATTATTTCCCAGTGGATCAAAACGACTAGAAATGGCCAAAAATTATGGGTTATAGCTCATGAAATTGTGAATTTCGGCCATCGTGATAATATTTACAAATGGGTTGAGACAACTAAAAATGATAAAAAAAAATCATGGGTTATAACTCAAGAAATTAATAATTTTGCTGTCCACCAAACTAGAGGGACGGATGACTAAAAATGGCAAAAAAATCATGGCTTATAGCTCCAGAATTCGTGTATTTTGGCATGTGAGAAATTATTTGCCAACAGGTCAAAACAACCAAAAATTGCCAAAAATCAAGGGTTATAGCCTATGAAAACATTAATATTGGCCTCCTTAAAATTATTTGCTAACAGACCGAAATAACTAAAAATGGCTAAAAATCATAGATTATAGCCCACGAAATTATGTACTTTGTCCTCCGCGAAGTTATTTTCCAGTGGGTCGAAACAACTAGAAATGATAAAAAATTGTGGGTTATAGTTTACAAAATCTTAAATTTTGGCCTCTGCAGAATTATTTATCAATGCATCGAAACGAAAAAAAAGGCCAAAAATAATGGGTTATAGCTTATGAAATCGTGAATTTTAGGCACCACGAGATTATTTGACAACGGGTGGAAATGACTAAAAATGGCCAAAAATCATGGGTTATAGTTCACGAAATCGAGAAATTTATTCTTCACAGAATTTTTAGCAATTGGTCAAAATGAAGAAAAATGACCAAAAATCGTGGGTTATAGCTCACGAAATCGTGAATTTTGGTCTTCGCGGATTATGAGCCAACGGGTTGAATAAAAAAAATGGCTAAAAATCATGGTTCATAGCTCACAAAATTATGAATTTTGGTCTTCATAAAATTATTTACATATAGGTCAAAACGACTAAAAATGGCAAAAAATTATGAGTTATAACTCATAAAATCTAGAATTTTGGCCTCCATGAAACTAACGGGCCAAAATGACTATAAATGGCCAAAAATTATGACTTATAGCTCACAAAATTATGAATTTTGGTCTCCACAAATTTATGTGCCAATGGTCCAAATTGAATAAAAATGGCCAAACATCACGGGTTATAACCCACGAAATTGTGAATTTCAGTCTCTGTGAAATTATTTCACAATGGATACAAACGACTAGAAATGACAAAAAATATTGGTTTATAGCTCATAAAATTATGAATTTTAATCTCTGCAAAATTATTTATTCACGGGCCGAAATGACTAAAAAATGCTAAAAATTGTGGGTTATAGCATTTAAAATTGTAAATTTTGACCTCCACAAAATTATCTGTCAATGGGTCAAAGCGACAAAAAAGGCCAAAAATCCTTAGTTATAGTCCACGAAATCTTGAATTTTGGCATCCGTAAAATTATTCCCCATGAGTCAAAATTACTAGAAACAGCAAAAAAAAATGGGTTATAGTTCACGAAATCGTGAATTTTAGTCTACGACAAATTATTTGACAATGACTCAAAATGAAGAAAAATTGATAAAAATCATGGATTATAGCTCATGAAATTATGAATTTTTTTCAACCGTGAAGTAAATGGGTTGAAACGACTAAAAATGGCCAAAAATCCTGGGTTATAACTCTTGAAATCAATAATTCTTGCATTCGCCAAAGCAATGGGTCGGAGCGGCTACAAATGACCAAAAATCTTTGATTTTAGCTCATGAAATCGTAAATATTGGCCTCCAAGAAATTATTTGCTAACATATCGAAATAACTAAAAATGGTCAAAGATCATGGGCTATAGCCCATAAAATTATAAATTTTGCCCTCCTCGAAATTATTTATTAACAGGCCGAAATGACTAAAAATGGTTAAAAATCATGGGTTGCAGGCCACGAAATTGTATAGTTTGCCCTCCACGAAGTTGTTTCCCAATGGGTCAAAACGACCGGAAATGACAATAATTCGTAGGTTATAGCTCACAAAATCATGAATTTTGATTTCTATAGAATTATTTGCCAATGCGTCGATACGAACAAAAGTGGCCAAAAATCATGGGTTAAAGCCTATGAAATCTTGAATTTTGAGCACCGCGAGATTATTTGATAACGGATGGAATATGACTAAAAATAGCCAAAAATCATGGATTATAGCTCACAAAATCGTGAAATTTGTTCTTCACAGAATTTTTTGGCAATGGCTCAAAATAAAGAAAAATAGCCAAAAATCGTGAGTTATAGCTCACGAAATTGTGAATTTTGGTCCTCATGGAATTATGAGCCAATAGGTCGAATAGAATAAAAATTGCTAAAAATCATGGGTCATAGCTCATGACATCGTGCATTTTGATTTCCACAAAATTATTTGCAAATAGGTTAAATGACTAAAAATGGTGAAATTTTATGAGTTATGTCTTATGAAATAATGCTAACCTTGCAAATTGTTGGAATCATGCACGGGAATAATGCTAAACTTGCAAGAAATAACCATATGCAAACATTAAATCTGTAGATTTCAGGTGACAATACGGTTCCATGGTAAAAAATTTATATCAATAATTCTTTTGAATAATCTTTGATTACTCAGGCACAAAAAAAAACCCAAAAATAGTGTCATTGCACATAAATCCAATGCTAATGTAACTATTTATCTTGTTAACTCTAGATTTGGATTCTTTACCTTACAACTTTGCTAATAAAGAGGTCACTTTCTTCACCATAACAATTCGATAAAGTTCAGACAATTTTATCCATCCTAACATATTAACATCTAATCTCCATGAGTTGAACTTATTTTTATTTTTCACTCAAAGACAAAATCATAATCTGCTGATAAATAATTATGATCTTTATTCATATAAAGTTAAGTATTAAATCTTTGCACAACTCCCAGAAACAACTGATACATGAGCAAGGAACAAATAACTGGTAAGCTGTTAATAATAATATCAAGTGTATAGGCTGTTAATACTAGCAACTATATATACATCCAAGTTTAGGCTGAGGAGACTTGTTGCAATAAACCTACGTATATCTATCATATCTGTGAACCTACCACTTTCAGGAACTCATTCAATCCTCTGGCTGATGATCCATTCTCCTCTCTCAATGCTTCTGTCAAACCTTTCCCTATTGATTTTGCTTTTTTGCTCATCTCTTTCCCTTTCTTCCCTCCTCCCGTCGCGACTTCAATCACACTCTCCACTCTCTCTTTCCCCACTACACTTGCGCTTCCTCTCGCCACTTCAACACAAACTCCAGCCTCCTCCTCCAAAAACTTTGAATTGTAAATTTGATCTCCGGTTAATGGCCATCCGATGATTGGCACACCAAACATCAAGCTCTCTAGCACTGAATTCCATCCACAGTGGCTAAGGAAAGCCCCCACCGAAGAATTTGACAGTATTTCCACCTGAGGTGCCCATTCATAGAGAAGAATACCTTGCTTCTTTTCGCTCATTCTATCTTCAAATCCTTCGGGTAGCCATTCGGGGTTAAAATCGCCTTTTATGTCAAACCCAAGTGGTGGCCTTATCGCCCAGATGAACGGAACTCCGCTTGATTCCAAGCCCATTGCCAGATCCATCATCTGAGAGCAAGAGATTGTGTTCTGAGAGCCGAATGAAACATACAAAACCGAAGCGTCTGGATTTGAATCCAGCCATTGGAATAAGCTTGCTTCAGTGCAATGAGATTCTGACAGGCGAAGCAATGGACCGACAGGCAAAACTGGAACCTGGTCGAGAAATAATTTACGAAGCATGGATAACCCTAGCGTCTCAAATTCCTCTGCGGTGTTTATTAACATCGCGTCTGATTTCTTGCAGTATGAGATTTGCCGTTGCACGAAAATGGACCAAGGGTCCGTTCCGTTGGCAGATAAAAGGTGTTGAGGGAGCTGTGATCGATGAATGTAGATATCTGGGAGTTCTGGCAGCGAAAATTCTATGGAGCTTGTTTTAGTGTGAGGGAGATTTTTCCAGAGAGAGAAGTAAACTGAGCCTCCATAGGCTCCACAAGTGAGAAACACAGAATGGAATATATCGAATTTTCGAGCTACTTCTACCGTCCAACCTAAGAAATGATCTCCTATAATGCATAAAGGCGGGCATCCATCTTTTCGAGTCATGTCGGTGATAAATTCATCGAATTTAGGCTGGAGAGTTTCGGAAGCTCGAAGGAGATTAATTATGAGAGGAAATGGGAGTGAGGCGGTGGTCTCAGTTTCGGGTGGGAGGCCATGAGCAGAGCAATTGAATGGTAGGGATTTTAAATGGATGTTAGATTTCGGAGGGAGGGAGGATTTGAGTCTCTTGATGTTGAGGGGAGTGTTGATGAGGGTGATGGTGAATTTAGGGTTTTTTCGATGGATTCTCTCCGCTAACAAGAGGAATGGTGTGATATGGCCTTGAGCCATGAAAGGGAAGAGGATGATATGATGTTTTCTCACTTCCATCACCATGGTTAATCTCACGGTACCTCACTTCTTCAAATTTTGTATTGTGAACTGTAGGAGTTTGAGGAGACATCTTTGGCCTATATACAAGGAGATATTAGAGCTTGCTTGCCAAATTGTAGAAAGAGAAAAGTTTATAGTTGTGCAAGAAATCGCCTTCTAGTTATGTCGATGAACAATGCATATACTACACTATGAATAACGCAAAATTCGAACTTTTTTCGGTTTATCCATCACGGCACTCTTTTATTTATGATCAATGCAGACTAGCTACCTGCAGAGAGATGCATCATGCATGTCACGCTCCTAGGTGACAGCAAAGCCCAAGTGATCTGTTATCAGAAAGCTTTTCAGGTGAAACTATGCATACAAGTTTAGTTTGCTTGATTAGGGGCACAAGAGTTTGCAATAATTTGTGTACTTGCCATGCAAATGACAGTGACCCTGGCTTAAATTTCAAGTGTTTTGAGGGAACACAATATCGAGTGTGATTTTGACAGGTTTCAATTAGAAATTTGCCACCTGCTGGTGATCATTTTTGAGCTGATGAATCTCATTAAGTATCCAGCTGCCAGCAAAATTACCAAAAGCAACACTTTTTCCAGAAACCATGTTGAGATTTCTTATATCTTTCTTATTCTAGAATTTTTGAGTTAAAAACAAACAAGTCTTATGTTTTAGGCAAAGGGTATTAATTCGCAGGTAACTTTATACACACTCAATCCCCTTCTGGGATTTGATCACAAGAAGTTCCCTGCAAGTTACTATAAAAATTCCAAGGTCTCCATTTAATTGAAGATGAGAACCTGGGTGAATCATCAGGATAACAGTAAACAGAGAAGGGGCAGGTGAGATTTATTAATTGAAAATTGTTTTCTGGAAGCAAAGGTTGGAGTCACATCCTTTTCCCAATTTTTTAGAAGAATATGCTTTGTACTTTTACATTTCACATGAATCGGGCTTGTTTGGCAACTCGCCCAATAACCTCGGTAAGTCCACTAACTTGGATAAGAGTCTAAAATATGTTGGGCGAAAACTTGTACAAGCTTGGACTAGTTCTTTTTAGTTCAAAAAAAGAGCCCTTTATCTAGATTATCTTTGGACCAACCCTAACTTGGTTCAATCCTAGCCCAGTTAAGACCTTAACCGGATTAGTGTCAAGCTGCACTTTGTGCTTTGCTTCCTTTGTGATATTCCTACAGAGCAATTCATCTCTAACAAAAGCTGTCTGTTTCATTGCAGATGGAGACGGTACTATTATTTTTATTTTTATTTTTGAAGTATATGGGACAAGATGTCCGAGATCTTTATTAATTAGAGGAAATAGATACAGAATATACATAAACAGAATGATATGCGTAAAGAGAATGAAGGAGAAGAGAGAGAAGAATTAGCAAGGCAATGACAAACTAATTTAGATTTTTGAATAATGTGCCACCCTGCTCAGCTGCAGATGGAAGACTGTAGCAATTCGAAATTAGAGTTCAAACTGCATATTGTGAAAAACAATTGGTTTATGATGTTGTATGTCGCAACTTTGTATACACTTCTGTTGTTTGATTATTTGGATTATTTTCCCCTGTACATGAAAATGTGCAGAGAATATGGAAGTATATAATAACAAACTCATTAATCATTTCCATCTTGATTCTCAGAAAATGCTCCCTTTGTGGATAGCTTACCTTCATATAAATCAGGAATATGCAAAACATTTTCCATATAGCAAATATACTGCACACTTATAGAACAGTTCATCTCTCTGCAAAAACAAGCTTAATAACTTTTACAACTTTTATATAAGGTTAGGGATACATAATCAACATCAAATCAGAAAAAAATCATTAACATTGCATCACCAAGTTATGTTAGATTACAAGTTTCAATCAGAGAAACAGACGTGTGTAAAAGCTAACAAAATTGTACAATCTCAAGATGCTTGTGTTTTCACATCAGCTTGATTAATCCCATATGCATCGATTTGATCGATAACTATCGTCAGCTAGCATTTGCACAATAGCCTTCGCTAGCCTAGTGGCTCCAGGCCCAGGCCTTAAAACATCCGTAGCTCCCCAAACTGTACATCTATCTTCACTATCTCCACCTAAACACCAACCACCTGGAATTATTTTACCCGGGTCACGATTCAAAATCTCTCGATCAATATGGTCAAGGACCACAGTAGCATCCTTGGAGAATCCAGTGCCAAAGGCTGCACCACTACTTTTTGTCATATTATCAAAATCGAGGAGAGTCAGTATCTTTGGTTCTCGCTTTGGGGGCGTATCCCATTTTACATAATGAAGGTGACTGTTGATAATGGTTCGGTTGAATTCAGGGGAGTTGCACAGGAGAGTTTGGAAGTAGGTCGTGTGTGATGAAACTGTGTTTGCGTAGTACATGAGAAGGATTCTTGGGAGATTATCGACGCCTAGGATGCAGTGTTCGATGAATTTTCGGCTGAGAATGACAGAAGGGGAACCTGCAAAAGAAAGAGAATTACAACCTTGCAACATTCAATAATTTCTAATTGGGTTAATTGTGGATAGATTCCTTGTAGTATCTGGGTTTTGAACTTACTACCCCTCTTGTTTTATTGTTACAGATAGAACCCCCTGGTGAATTTTTTTTCAACTCTTTTACGCTCAGAGAAAGAGAGAATTGTTTTTTGACAAATTAACTCTCTAAGGGTATAAGAGTCAAAACGGCGATAGAGTCTATCCGCAATTAACCCTAGTTCAAATGGGGATGTAGCTACTTATACCTAAAACTTTTTGTTAGCATTTACGCACCAAGGAAAGAAATAATTTTTAGGAATAAGCATTCTCATATTATTGCAAGCGAGCAGTAGCATCTAGCTATTTTCAAAACCTTTAACAGGAAAGAATTTGAGGGGAAAAACAGAGTGCTAAAACAAGAATAAACTTTTGTTACCAACCTGTGAATAACTTATAAGCATTTGGTAGATCTCGCTTTTGTGTTACATAAAACATGTCAGCCTTGGATGAAAGGTAAAGACCAGGATCAACAATGATTGGTTTTAGCTTTCGAGATCTGCAATATCAAGCAAATTTTACTACTTCAAGGACAGTAAATATTAAGCATGCCATCCAAAAAGATAAAGAAAGAAAAATCAAAGAAATGAGGTGGTGTTGACTGTACTCTCTCCATCCAAGATAACTGCTATGCTGAACAAAGTTGAGGTCTCTTGGTAGGAAAGAGAAAACATGAAGAAGGTCTGCAGAGAAAAGAAATTGAACTTGAGTCAAACAGTTCAATGGGAACTACCTGCATAGTATTTCTAGCAAAATGCCAACAGCAAAATAAAAGACTAGCGACTAGATATCATCATATCATTGAACAACGGAACTTTTCTCCAAGTGCCTAACATATGAAGTTCATGTCACCAAGTATTCAAGGCCATATGTAGAGAAGGAATCAACTTTGCTCGATTGAGTTTTCAAGCAAATTATCATTGCTAGCACCATGGTTTTAGAATCCCCTTAATAGTATCAAAACGAGATACAAACTCTATTGACAGGGGATCATCTAACTTTCTTGACAAGCTAATCCCTATCATATTATCAGTTAGTACAACCAAAATGAATGAAGACGAGAAGTTTATGAAGTTACCCATCTTGAGTAGTTTATACAAGGTTTTTGGATGATAAAGCTCATCAATAAAACATATCAGCTAAAAGAAGAGAAAAGGTCTAGTAATAGACACCAGCAGCTTTGTGATTATTTCTTCTTCTGAACAAATGTGTCCAAGAGGAGAATCTCCAAAATTTTGAAGTCCTATATAACCACAGTTTCACCACATTTACGAATTACGGCATTAGAATGAACTGTGAATCTTTTTCTTCTGATAAATATAGATCCCTGTCAATAATGTTTCCAAAATGCTCATTCACAAGCTATTGATATTTAGCCCACATGACCTATTTAGTTACTATCCAACCAGGAGTTAAACCTCTCTATTTTGATTCCAATAAAATGTAGTAATACATCTCTTGAAGGCCAAGTCAATAAGCTAATCCTATTAGACAAACAAAAGCAAAGGGTTTGATGAAATCAGAACATCCCAAAGCCATGAACTTTTCTAATGCCTACGTAAGCTCAGTTGAAGTATAAAGATGAATGCTTAATAGCAATTACCACTAGAAGGCATTGAGCAAGAGGGAGTACTAGAACGGTGAAGTTCCGAAGTGGCAACTGTGATGCATGATAATTAATAACTAGTGTTTAACTTACCCGATTAGCAAAGGTAAAACTGTGTAAGGGTCTCTTGGCGTTATCAACTTGAGCTTAAATCCAAATAATTATCCTCATCTTACCAATTGCAGAAATCACTCACATTAATATCTAATAAGTACCCAACAACGCTCACTTCATCCTATACATTCTTTAAGGTTAGAAAGAGTTGGTTTTAATCTTTAGGTAGACTTGCATATGTCTGATGAGCAGTCCAAGGAGCACCAACCATAGGATGGAGACGACAATGGCAAATATTTCGCTAGATGAAAAAAGAACAGGAAAATTCTCAGGTACAGAGGCATTCTTGATTGTATAAATTAAAAAAGAAAAGATGGTCAGCTTATTTATCATTATGGTTTTGATTTATTCTTCTAGCAAGGGTTTTATCTTGCACACAAACCAGAGGAGAAGATTCAATCAACTCTTTCCACGGATATTACGCTGAATTGTTTAGAAATAGATAGTAAGGAAGCCTGTAAGTTTATAATGTTATTACTGATAAGCTATTGAGTTCTAACAGAATCACTTGAAGTACGGAGCTGGTTCTAAGGGTTTCTCTTTGCTCGTTTGTATCAAAGTACATTCATCTAGAGGTTTCCATTTCTTTTTCTATTCTTCTTCGTCTTCTTTTTCCATTCCACACGAGACGACATTTATGATTTGATCGAAAATGGAGAAAATCATGGGCTATAGTCCACAAAAATTCTGAAATTTTGTAGTATATGCATAGAACATTCTATAAGAGACGACAACTTGTGATTTGGTCAAAAACAACAACGATTATGAGTTATAGTCCACAAAAATTCAGAAAATTTAGAGCACGCATAAGTACTGTATACAGAACGTCAACTTTTAATTTGGTCGAAACAACCAAAATCATGGGTTATACAGTTCATAAAAATTCACAAATTTTGAAGTATGCAAAAGCGAGCATCAATTTATTGTTTAGTAAAAGTAATCACAATAATAAATTATAGTCCACAAAAATTCTGAAATTTTGTAGTATATGCATAGAACATTCTATAAGAGACGACAACTTGTGATTTGGTCAAAAACAACAACGATTATGAGTTATAGTCCACAAAAATTCAGAAAATTTAGAGCACGCATAAGTACTGTATACAGAACGTCAACTTTTAATTTGGTCGAAACAACCAAAATCATGGGTTATACAGTTCATAAAATTCACAAATTTTGAAGTATGCAAAAGCGAGCATCAATTTATTGTTTAGTAAAAGTAATCACAATAATAATTATAGTCCACAAAAATTCAGAAAATTTAGAGCACGCATAAGTACTGTATACAGAACGTCAACTTTTAATTTGGTCGAAACAACCAAAATCATGGGTTATACAGTTCATAAAAATTCACAAATTTTGAAGTATGCAAAAGCGGAGCATCAATTTATTGTTTAGTAAAAAGTAATCACAATAATAAATTATAGTCCACAAAAATTCAGAAATTTTAGTGAAGGAGAGGAAATTGTCTCTTCTACACATACAACGGACGGATCTTCAAAGAGGTCTAGAGAGCCGACCGTTGGGCCGATGGATGCTTATACTGCTAGTGATCCCGAGCTAGCAAAGAGACTGAAGGGAAAGATGATTCAACCTGGAGTGAATAAAGCTTATATGAAGGAGAAGAGAGATTGGTCCACAAACATGTTGCTAGATGGGCATATGAGAATAGCATTCCTTTTCATGCCCTCTCTACTGACTCCTTTATGCGGATGTGCAGCGCTATTGGGGATTATGGACGTACTTACCGGCCGCCTAGCATGTATATGTTGAGGGAGCCGTTGTTGAGGAGTGTTGTGAATGAGACTAGGGACTCATTGAAGGAGCATGAGTGGGGGAAGAGTGGTTGTTCTATCATGACAAATGCTTGGTCAGATAGGAAGATGCGGTCGATTATGAATCTGTGCATCCACAGTAGGCTAGGCACGACTTTCTACAAGTCGATTAAGTGCCCCGGGGACTCGCACACGGGGGGAATATATTTTTGAGTGGGTGGATGCATGCATTGAGGTGACTGGGCCACAGAAGGTCATCCAGGTTGTCACAGATAATACTTCTGCAAATATGACGGCGAAGGAGAAATTGAAGGAGAAGAGGCCGAGTATCTTTTGGACCAGTTGTGCAGCTCATACTATTGACCTGATGCTTGATGGTATTGGGAAGTTGCCAACCTTCAAAACAACTATTGAAAAAGCGAAGACTCGTACCGTCTTCATCTACAACCACCACAAGATCTTGAACATGATGCGCCGCATGTGTGAGATGAGGGAGATTGTTAGACCCGAAGTCGCTCGTTTTGCCACTGCATTCTTGACCCTGCGGAGTGTTCATGAGAAGAAGCTGAAGCTAAGACTCATGTTTTCTGATGAAGAATGGAGAAAAAGCAAGCATTCTAAGACCGCAAGGAGTAGAAAAGTGGAGGCCATTGTCCTGTGTGAAAGTTTGTGACAATCTGTAAACAAGCTATTGAAGATCTATGCTCCCCTTTTTCGCATGTTGAGGGTGGTCGATAGCGACTATAGACCCTCAATAGGATTTGTCGTGGGGATGCTTGAAGACACAAAGGAGGAGATCAAGCTTGTTTTGAAGAAACAGAAGAGCCTATGCAAGTCGGTGATTGATATTATACGTTCCACGTCTGAGACTCGATTGTATACACCCTTGCATATGACAGCTTATGTCCTTAACCCTTACTACTTCTTTCAAGATGATGTTGCTAAGAACTCTAGGGAGGGGAAGAAGGGGTTTCTAGATGTGGAGCTGCTCTATCTCGATGAGGAACACCAAGCTGAGGTTACTAATAAGTTCATGGAGAAGTACAGAGAGGGTAATGGCTTATTTGGTAGAAGTTTGGCGGTGAAATCTAGGCAGAAAGTGAACTTCAACCCAGGTAACTTTAGTTTATAAATTGAATATATCAAATTATCAATCATAAGTTATTTTTTACACTGGTGAATTCAACTGAGACAATGTGTTTGCAGCTAGTTGGTGGTATATGTATGGCGGTGATTGTCCCTTTCTGCAAAACTTGACGATGAAGGTTCTTAATCTCACAAGCAGTTCTTCCGGATGCGAGAGGAACTGGAGCACATTTGGGGGGGTAAATTACATAAGTATCTAAAATTGATAAGATGAAGTTATCCATTTATAACTTTACTAATTTGTTCTTTTCTTCTTTAAAGATTCACACGAAGAAGAGAAACCGATTGGAGTCGAAGAGGTTGGAGGATCTTGTGTTTGTGAAGTTCAATACCAAGCTCAAGCAAAAGAAGAGAGGAGAAGACAAAGACGTGCATGGATCCTAGATGGAGTCCCCTCCGATGACGAGGAAGAGACTTATCCCGGTTCGGGTGTTAGTTTGACGTTGGTGGAGCATGTATCTGAAGCGGCTGAGATTGCGGCGAACAGGAGGGTGAAAGAATAGCAGGAGTCGCAGGACCTTCGATGATTACTAGCGAAGAAGAGTCTCTTGCCTCCAACAATGATGTCACGGACGAGGATGAGGACTTCATGGACATGAACTCGAAGGAGAGCGATCATGCGGGGAAGGATTTCCATGATGACGATGATTGACGATGATTTCATTAGATTATATGATTATCCCGTGCTAGACATTTAGACTATTTGTGTTTTTTTTCCTTCTTGAGCATTAGACTTTTGAGTTTGCGATATTATTTATTATTGCGATGACTTGTTATGTTGAACATGATGATATTTCTTAGTATTTGGTTACTAATTTGGCTATTTAGTATTTATGCATGGTTGATTATGGATCTAAGATTGTTATTTATGTTTTTTGCGATTTTATATGAACTTAATACATATTTTTGTGAATTATTATAATTAAATAAATTAAAAAATAGGCAAATGCTTAGTTGCCTAGGCCGACTCGAGCGCTAGTCGCCTAAATATACGTAACATTAATCTTAAACGATCAAAATCATGGATTATAGTCCACAGAAAATCAGAAATTTTGACTAAGTCTAAAACATTTTTATGTGTGATGGTGATTTTGTCGAAACAGCCGAAATCATGGGTAACAATAGTCCACATAAATTCAAAAATATTGGAATGTGCATAAAAAGTGGGACGGCAATTTGTGATTTAGTCGAGTACGACCAAAATCATGGGTTATAGTCCGTAGAAATTTGGTAATTTGGGAGTATGCGTAAATGCGTAAAGTATTCCACGCAGGACAATGATTTAAGATTTTGCTAAAAATGACCAAAATCATGGACTATAGTCAATGAAAATTTTCAAAATTATATAGTGCATAAAATATTCTATAAGGGACGACTTGTGATTTGGTCAAAAACAACCACAATCATGAGTTATAGCCAACAAAAATTTGGGAAATTTGGAGTACACAAAATATAGTATACGATACATCAACTTTAATTTGGTCGAGACAGCCAAAATCATGGATTACAGTCCACAAAAAATCGTAAATCTTGACCTACGCATATAATATTTCATGCAGGGTGGCAATTTGCGATTTGGTATAAAACAATCACAATCATAAGTTATACTCTACAAAAATTAGGGAATTTTGGAGTATCCATAGTATATTCTATGGTAATTGGTGATTTGGTCGAAAACAGCAAAAATCATGAGTTATTGACCAAAAAATTCGAAAATTTCGAAATATGTCTAATATATTTTATGCGTGACAACTTGTGATCAGGTCAAAAATGGCTAAAATCATAGGTTAGCCCATAGAAATTTAGAAATTTCCAGTGCGCATAAAATATTTTACGCAAAATGGTAATTTACGATTTGGTCAAATACTACAAAAATATGGGCTAAAGTCCACTGAAATTACAAAATTTGAAGTACTCATAAAATAGTATATGTAGAACGAAAACTTGAGATTTGGTAAAAAAAAAGACCACAATCAAGAGTTAATACTCTACAAAAAAAATAGAAACTTTGAACAACGCAGAAAATATTCTATGCGGGAAAACTTTTAATTAGTCGAAAATAGCCAAAATAGTGTTATAGTGCATAGATATTCAGAAAGTTTTGGAGTACGCATAAAATATTCTATCTGCAACAATAATTTGTAATTAGGTCAAAAACATCCAAACTCATATGTTATAGTCCACTGGAAATCATAAATCGTTGAGCACATCAAAAAAATTTGTGATAAAAACTTGTCATTTGGTCTAACAACCAAAATCATGGGTTATAGTCCACAAAAATTCGGGAATTTCAAAGTACGCATGACATATTCCACGGGGAACAAAATCGTATGCAATAGTTTACAAAAATTCTGAAATTTTGTAGTATGCATAAAATATTCTATGAGGCACAACTTGTGATTTGCTCAAAGACGACCACAATCATGAGCCATAGTTCACAAAAATTCGGAAAAGAGTGCGCGTAAAATAGTGTATATAGGACGTCAACTTTTTAGTATGGTGGAAACATGCAAAATCATGGATTTAGTCCACCAAAAATCGTAAATTTTGAATGCGCATAAACATTCTATGCGGCGCGGCAATTTGTGGTTTTATCTAAAAGAATCACAATCACGAGTTAATACTCCACAAAAAATTCGGGAATTTTGGTGTAGCCATCATATATTCTATATATGGCACCATGGCAATTAGGAATTCACTTGCAAACAATCAAAATCATGGGTTATAGTTCATAAAAATTTGCGAATTTCGATGCCTAAAATATTATATGCATGGCAAGTTGTGATTTAGTCGAAAACAGCCTAAATCATGGGTTTTGGTCCACAGAAATTCGGATATTTTGGAGTACACATAAAATATTTTACATACAATGGCAATTTATGATTTGGTCAAATACTACCACAATATGGGCTATAATCCACGAAATTATGAAATTTTAGAGTATGCATAAAATATTCAATGTGGAACGGCAACTTGTGATTTGGTCAAAAATGTCCACAATCATTGACCCAAAAAATGACCACAATCATTAGTTATAGTCCACAAAAATCCGAAAATTTTTTAGTACGCATAAAATATTCTATGTGGGATAACTTTTAATTTGGTTGCAAGCAACCAAAATAACGGGTTATAGTGACAAATATTAAAAAAGTTTGGAGTATGCAAAAAGTATTCTATTTGGGCTGACAATTTGTAATTCAGTCGAACACGGCCAAAATCATAGGTTACAGTCTACTAAAAATCATAAATCGTTGAGCACATCTAAAAAATTTATGCGTGACAACACCTTGTCATTTGGTCGAAAATGACCAAAATCATGGATTATAGTCCACAGAAATTCGAAAATTTTAGAGTTCGCAAAAAAAATTATGCCAAAAGGTAATTCTTAATTTGGTTGAAAATGACCAAAATCATGGCCACAAATTTATGTAATTTTTGTGTATGCATAAAATATTCTATCTGCAACAATAATTTGTAATTAGGTCAAAAACATCCAAACTCATATGTTATAGTCCACTGGAAATCATAAATCGTTGAGCACATCAAAAATTTGTGATAAAACTTGTCATTTGGTCTAACAACCAAAATCATGGGTTATAGTCCACAAAAATTCGAATTTTGTAGTATGAATAAAATATTTTATGAGGAATGACAACTTGTAATTTGGTCTAAAATGACCACAGTCATGAATTGTAGTTCACAAATTTTAGGTAAAAGTCTGCATATATATTTTTATTGTATGCGGGACGACAAATTTTAATTTGGTTGAAAACAGCCAAATCATAGGTTATCGTCCGCAGAAATTCGTAAATTTTGGAGTATGAATAAAATATTCCACACATAACAGCAATTTGTGATTTGGTCGAAAATGACCAAAATCATGGCCACAAATTTATGTAATTTTTGTGTATGCATAAAATATTTAAGGAATTGTTTTGCATGCATAAACAATTCTATGAGGGACGACAACTTATTTGGTCAAATACGACGACAATCATAAGTTACAGTGCACAAAATTTTGAGAAATTTTGAGTACGCATAAAATATTGTATATGGAATGGCAAGTTTTAATTTGTTCATAAACAGCCAAAAATAAAGATACTATTAGATATAATTGATATTTAGATTTATGAGATATTGTGAGATGTGATTAGATGAATAAATAACTCTCTAGTTATCTACATGGTATCAGAGCCTACTCGATCCTAGCAACTTCTCTAATCTTTCTAAATCTCGAGACCGTCGAGGGGGTTTTGCATGGCCTTCATGCTCCCTTTGGCGGCCACGACAATATCTTTCGAGGCTTCGAGGGGGTATCGCTCTGTCATCTTCTGATGGTTGGATGCAAAAGTATGTAGTTGATTCTGACCTTGCTTCTACGGCTGACCCGCCTTGGGTTTCTCGTTCATTAGGTTTCTCTACTGGCTACCAGCCTATGGTTTCTATTAGCTGACTTGCCTAGGGTTTCTACTGGCTTACTCACCTAGGATTTCTACTGACTTATCCGACTAGGATTTCTACTGGTTGTGACTATAATTTTCTGATTGCTGACGTCTTCAAGTATTACAAGTAAAGATGACACTACGAAATCTCCAAATCTCTTGCAAGTTGCAAGTACTTGTTTTACTCTCATTTGTAACAAGTTGGACATATACAGTGATATATGCTCCCGCTTGAGGGGGAGCGTTAGATATTATTGCTATTTGGATTTAGGAAATATTATGAGATATTGTCAGATGTGATTAGATATGATTTTATCTCATACCTATTTTGTAATATTCTCCTAATATCTATTTAAGAGGTTAGGATTAGATGAATAAATAACTTTAGCTTTTCTATTTCTCTGCAGACACATATTTGTACATTTTGAAGTACGAATATAATAATTTATGTGGGTCGTCAAATTTGTAATTAGATCAAAAACAATCACAATCATGAGTTATAGTCCACAAAATTTTGAGAAATTTTGAGTGCATAAAATATTTCAAATTGGATAGCAATATGTGATTTGGTCAAAAGAACCAAAATCATGAGTTATACTCCAAAGAAATGAAGGAATTTTGAAATACGTCCAAAATATTTTACGCATTACAACCACTTATGATTTGGTCAAAAACAGCCAAAATCAAGGGTTACTCCATGGAAATTCGGAAATATTGGAGCATGCATAAAATATTTCAAATTGGATAGCAATATGTGATTTGGTCAAAAACGACCAAAATCAAAAGCTAGTCCATGAAAATTATGAAATTTTGGAGTATGCAGAAAACATTCTATGCAAGACGTGAACTTATGATTTGGTCAACACCGGGACAATCATGGGTTATAGTCCACAAAATTTTGAGAAATTTTGAGTGCATAAAATAGTCGTGGGATAACAAGCTTTAATTTGGTAGAAGCGACCAAAAGAATGGGTTATAGTCCACAAATATTCACTAATTTTGAAGTACGCACAATATATTCTATGGGACAATAATTTGTGATTTGGTCAAAAACAACCAAATCATAGGTTACAGTCTACTAAAAATCATAAATCGTTGAGCACATCTAAAAATTTATGTGACAACACCTTGTCATTTGGTCGAAAATGACCAAAATCATGGGTTATAGTCCACAAAAATTCGAATTTTGTAGTATGAATAAAATATTTTATGAGGAATGACAACTTGTAATTTGGTCTAAAATGACCACAGTCATGAATTGTAGTTCACAAATTTTAGGTAAAAGTCTGCATATATATTTTTATTGTATGCGGGACGACAAATTTTAATTTGGTTGAAAACAGCCAAATCATAGGTTATCGTCCGCAGAAATTCGTAAATTTTGGAGTATGAATAAAATATTCCACACATAACAGCAATTTGTGATTTGGTCGAAAATGACCAAAATCATGGCCACAAATTTATGTAATTTTTGTGTATGCATAAAATATTTAAGGAATTGTTTTGCATGCATAAACAATTCTATGAGGGACGACAACTTATTTGGTCAAATACGACGACAATCATAAGTTACAGTGCACAAAATTTTGAGAAATTTTGATGCATAAAATATTGTATATGGAATGGCAAGTTTTAATTTGTTCATAAGCGACCAAAAATAAAGATACTATTAGATATAATTGATATTTAGATTTATGAGATATTGTGAGATGTGATTAGATGAATAAATAACTCTCTAGTTATCTACATGGTATCAGAGCCTACTCGATCCTAGCAACTTCTCTAATCTTTCTAAATCTCGAGACCGTCGAGGGGGTTTTGCATGGCCTTCATGCTCCCTTTGGCGGCCACGACAATATCTTTCGAGGCTTCGAGGGGGTATCGCTCTGTCATCTTCTGATGGTTGGATGCAAAAGTATGTAGTTGATTCTGACCTTGCTTCTACGGCTGACCCGCCTTGGGTTTCTCGTTCATTAGGTTTCTCTCGGCTACCGACTATGGTTTCTATTAGTGACTTGCCTAGGGTTTCTCTTGGCTTACTCACCTAGGATTTCTCTTGACTTATCCGACTAGGATTTCTACCGGTTGTGACTATAATTTTCTCGATTGTCGACGCCTTCAAGTATTACAAGTAAAGATGACACTCTGAAATCTCCAAATCTCTTGCAAGTTGCAAGTACTTGTTTTACTCTCATTTGTAACAAGTTGGACATATACAGTGATATATGCTCCCGCTTGAGGGGGAGCGTTAGATATTATTGCTATTTGGATTTAGGAAATATTATGAGATATTGTCAGATGTGATTAGATATGATTTTATCTCATACCTATTTTGTAATATTCTCCTAATATCTATTTAAGAGGTTAGGATTAGATGAATAAATAACTTTAGCTTTTCTATTTCTCTGCAGACACATATTTGTACATTTTGAAGTACGAATATAATAATTTATGTGGGTCGTCAAATTTGTAATTAGATCAAAAACAATCACAATCATGAGTTATAGTCCACAAAATTGGGGAATTTAGAGTGTATAATATATTCTGTGTGACGGCAATTTGTGATTTGGTCGCAAAAGAACCAAAATCATGAGTTATACTCCAAAGAAATGAAGGAATTTTGAAATACGTCCAAAATATTTTACGCATTACAACCACTTATGATTTGGTCAAAAACAGCCAAAATCAAGGGTTACTCCATGGAAATTCGGAAATATTGGAGCATGCATAAAATATTTCAAATTGGATAGCAATATGTGATTTGGTCAAAAACGACCAAAATCAAAAGCTAGTCCATGAAAATTATGAAATTTTGGAGTATGCAGAAAACATTCTATGCAAGACGTGAACTTATGATTTGGTCAACACCAGGACAATCATGGGTTATAGTCCACAAAAATTCAAAAAATTTAGAGTACGCATAAAATAGTCTGTGGGATAACAAGCTTTAATTTGGCCGAAACAGCCAAAAGAATGGGTTATAGTCCACAAATATTCACTAATTTTGAAGTACGCACAATATATTCTATGGGACAATAATTTGTAATTTAGCCGAAATCACGGATTGTAAGTCCAATGAAAATTGAAAATTTTTGAGTATATCTAAATTATTTTATATGAGACGACAACTTGTGATTTGGTCGAATACGGCCAAAATCATGAGTTATAGTCCACAAAATTTTGAAAACTTTAAAATACATAGAATAATCTAAGCGTAACAGCCATTTGTAATTTGATTGAATACGACTAAAATCATGGGTTAATAGTCTACAAAATTTGGGATTTTTGGAGTACACACAATATCCCATGGGATATAGTCCATAAAAATTCGAGAACTTCGAAATACGTCTAAAATATTTTAAGCATGATGACAACTTGTAATATGGTCGAAAACAACCAAAATCACGAGTAATAGCCCATAGAAAATCAGAGGATTGAAGTACACATAAATATTCTACACGGGACGACAATTTCATATTTGTTCGAAAACTACCAAAATCATTGGCTATAGTCCACAGAAACTATGGAATTTAAAAGCATGCATAAAATATTCTATGTGATCAGACAACTTGTGATTTGCTCAAAAGCAATCACAATCATGAGTTATAACTTATAAGTCCATAAAAATTCAAAAATTTAGGAGTAGGCATAAAATATTCCATGCGGAACAACTTTTAATTTGGTGAAAAACAACAAAATAATGGGTTATAGTCCACATATTTTTGGAATTTTTTAAGTATGCATAAAACATTCTATGTGGGACAGAATTTAGTCGAAAATAGCTAAAATCCTAGATTATAGTCCACTAAAATAAGAAAGTTTTGAGTATGTCTTAAGTATCTTATGCGTGACATCTTGTGATTTGGTCAAAAATGGCCAAAATCATATGTTATCGTTGACAAATACTCCGAAACTTTGGAGAACGCATAAAATATTCTACGCAGGATGACAATTACTGATTTGCTTAAAAATGACCAAAATCATGGACTATAGTTCAAGGAAATAATGGAACTTGGGAGTATCAGAGTATGCATAAAATAATCTGTGTGAAGCGGTTACTTGTGATTTGGTCAAAAATGACCACAATCAAGAGTTATAATCCACAAAAAATCAAAAAAAATAGTACGCATAAAATATTCTATGTGGGACAATGTTGAAAACAGTCAAAATAATGGGTTATAGTTCACATATTTTGGAATTTTTAAGTATGCATAAAATAATCGTGTGAAGCGGTTACTTGTGATTTGTTAAAAAAAAGAACCACAATCATGAGAAATAGTCGAGAAAATTCCATAATTTTTTCCTATGGAGCACATGTAAGATTTTACAAATAATTTCAAGACAAAGGCTAGATTTGTTCAATAAAAACAAAGAATACAAACTCATTGTACATATAATTTAATAAACTATATAATATATTATATAAATTCCATCAATAGAAAAACTTATACAATAATCACAATGATCATAACATATAATAATGCTTTTCATTACCATTTTGATAACAATACATGGTCATTTTGCATATTTTTATCACAAAACTAACAAGATACTACTAAGTTACAATGATACTCCACCATAATATGATTTTCTTATTTTCTATCCAGTCAAATATGTCTTTCTTAATATACATAAATGCACAAATGTTCACCGTTCATTAAACTTTGGGTTGAATTGGGGACACCTATCAAAATTGAATGGAGCACATATTAAATTAGTGTACCCCATTAATAAAAATTTTAAAATTATCTGAGGGACAAGTGGCCCAAACACGTTGTTGCTACATCGTCATTGGTAATAGCCTCTAAAGTTTTAGGAATTATGGAGTACCCATAATATATTCTCGATGTGGCGACCATTTGTGGTTTTGTCGAAAACACGAATTATAAGTTATAGTTCATAAAAATTTAGGAATTTTAGATGCATAAAATATATTTTTTACGGATGACAATATATGATTTGGTCAAAAAGGCTAAAATCATGTGTTATAGTCCACGCAATTTTATGTGAGATGAATATTTTTTATTTGGTTGAAATCGGTTAAAATCATGGGCTATAGTCCACGAAATTCGAAATTTTATAATATGCATAAAATATTCTAAGCGGGATGACAACTTGTGATTTGCTCAAAAGCAATCACAATCATGAGTTATAGTCCACATATTTTGGAATTTTTAAGTATGCATAAAATAATCGTGTGAAGCGATTACTTGTGATTTGTTAAAAAAGAACCACAATCATGAGAAATAGTCGAGAAAATTCCATAATTTTTTCCTATGGAGCACATGTAAGATTTTACAAATAATTTCAAGACAAAGGCTAGATTTGTTCAATAAAAACAAAGAATACAAACTCATTGTACATATAATTTAATAAACTATATAATATATTATATAAATTCCATCAATAGAAAAACTTATACAATAATCACAATGATCATAACATATAATAATGCTTTTCATTACCATTTTGATAACAATACATGGTCATTTTGCATATTTTTATCACAAAACTAACAAGATACTACTAAGTTACAATGATACTCCACCATAATATGATTTTCTTATTTTCTATGCCGTCAAATATGTCTTTCTTAATATACATAAATGCACAAATGTTCACCGTTCTGTTAAACTTTGGGTTGAATTGGGGACACCTATCAAAATTGAATGGGCGCACATATTAAATTCGTGTACCCCATTAATAAAAATTTTAAAATTATACAGGGACAAGTGGCCCAAACACGTTGTTGCTACATCTGTCATTGGTAATAGCCTCTAAAGTTTTAGGAATTATGGAGTACCCATAATATATTCTACGTGTGACGACCATTTGTGGTTTTGTCGAAAACAGTCTGAATTATAAGTTATAGTTCATAAAAATTTAGGAATTTTGGAGTACGCAAAATATATTTTTTTACGGATGACAATATATGATTTGGTCAAAAAAGGCTAAAATCATGTGTTATAGTCCACAGCAATTTTATGTGAGATGAATATTTTTTTATTTGGTTGAAATCGGTTAAAATCATGGGCTATAGTCCACAGAAATTCTGAAATTTTATAATATGCATAAAATATTCTAAGCGGGATGACAACTTGTGATTTCATCGAAAACGACCACAATCATGAGTTAAAATCCAAAAAAATTCGGGAATTTTGAAGTATGCATAAAATATTGTATGCGAGACACCTTTAAATTTGATTGAAAACAGTCAAAATCATGGCTTATAGATTTATAGTTCACAAAAATTTGAATATTTTGAATTACGCATAAAATATTCTATGTAGGACAGCAATTTATGATTCTCTCAAAAACCAAAATCATGAGTTATAGTCCGACAAAATTTGAGAATTTTGGAGTTCCCATAGTAGGCTCTATGTTTGACGACAATTTGTGATTTGGTCGTAAACAGTCAAAATCATGAGGACGAATGGCAAGATATAAAGGTCTATTATTCCTCGTCCATAAATATCCAAAATTTTAGGCCTAATACCACATAGATAGTTTGAAACGTATAGGAATAATGATCGATTTTTATAGTCCATGGAATTTAGGAATTTTAGATGCATAAAATATTTTACGGGAAGGCAACTTGTGATTTCATCGAAAGCGACCACAATCATGAGTTAAAATCCAAAAAATTCGGAATTTCGAAGTACGCATAAAATATTCTACGCGGAATGTATATGGCTTGAAATATTCCTTCAAGCATGAGAATTTCAAATTTCTAGAAGAAACTTAAATGACATCGAAGTACTAAAAGACATATTTGGCTAACTTAATATCCTAAAAAACATAAAAGTCCATGCAATCAGATTGACTACCCTAAGGATTTTGCGGATAACTTTCTCTAGAGAACTATGATTTATGAACAACGAGATTCATTTGAAACTAGACTCACTAATTTTTCTAATGCTTCATACAGAGTCAACTAGAGTCTCCTGGAAGAAGTTATGACTGAAACAATTAAGACCATGTGCGCAGTCCAAAGAATCTAAAAATGAACACACACTATCGTTTGCTCTGCATCACTCCACGGTTGGAAGAACACTTGGTGATTCCGGTTTTGCATTCGAAGGAAGTCCGGTGGAATTTCTCGGGAACAAAGTCCCTAAATTCATTGTAAAGGGGTTCACCGGTGGACTAAGGTCAATCCTATTATTGTGCATTTTTGTTCACAACCAAAGCATAAACCACACAATTCTCGAGATTCTCTGATTTAGTGGTTCGAAGTAATGCTTCACCACCTCTTTTGGAAGATTTTGGAGTAAACTCCAACTTCAAAGGGACTAAGGTGACTCTTACGGTTGAGAATAAAGGAGTATTTGTGTACCCATCATGAAGAGTCCCTTCTATCAAATTGTCATGGCCTACCCACTAATATTTGGCCAGCGCCCATAGGCAGAACATCACACCATACATCATGTTTATAAGTTTTACCAATAGAAAACTGAACTAAGCTTCTTCTGATTACCTTCATAGGGTCTCCTTTCTTAAGCCACTCGACTTTGTAAGAATTTGGATGATCTGCTTCAAGCTTCAATGTCTTCACCATGTTAGAAGCAACCAAATTAGTACAACTACCACTGTCTATAATAATGTTGCAGACCTTGTTATGGGCTATAGTCCACAAAATTCAGGAATTTCAGAGTACGCATAAAATATTTTACACGGGAAGGCAACTTGTGATTTGGTGAAGCGGCCAAAATCATAGGTTAAAAGTCCCTAGAAATTGGGTAATTTTGGAGAACACACTAAATATTCTATGAGGGGGAAAACTTGTGATTTCATTGAAAACGATCAAAATAACGGGTTATAGTCCATAAAATTTCGAGAATTTTTGAAGTAAGCATAAAATATTATATGATGGAAGAAAACTTGTGATTTCATTGAAAACGATCAAAATAACGGGTTATAGTCCATAAAATTTCGAGAATTTTTGAAGTAAGCATAAAATATTATATGATGGAAGAAAACTTGTGATTTCATCGAAAGCGACCACAATCATGAGTTAAAATCCAAAAAATTCGAATTTTGAAGTATGCATAAAATATTCTACGCTGAATGTATATGGCTTGAAATATTCCTTCAAGCATGAGAATTTCAAATTTCTAGAAGAAACTTAAATGACATCGAAGTACTAAAAGACATATTTGGCTAACTTAATATCCTAAAAAACATAAAAGTCCATGCAATCCAGATTGACTACCCTAAGGATTTTGCAGATAACTTTCTCTAGAGAACTATGATTTATGAACAACGAGATTCATTTGAAACTAGACTCACTAATTTTTCTAATGCTTCATACAGAGTCAACTAGAGTCTCCTGGAAGAAGTTATGACTGAAACAATTAAGACCATGTGCGCAGTCCAAAGAATCTAAAAATGAACACACACTATCGTTTGCTCCTGCATCACTCCACCGGTTGGAAGAACACTTGGTGATTCCAGGTTTTGCATTCTGAAGGAAGTCCGGGTGGAATTTCTCTGGGAACAAAGTCCCTAAATTCATTGTAAAGGGGTTCACCGGTGGACTAAGGTCAATCCTATTATTGTCTGCATTTTTGTTCACAACCAAAGCATAAACCACACAATTCTCTGAGATTCTACAGATTTAGTGGTTCGAAAGTAATGCTTCACCACCTCTTTTGGAAGATTTTGGAGTAAACTCCAACTTCAAAGGGACTAAGGTGACTCTTACCGGTTGAGAATAAAGGAGTATTTGTGTACCCATCATGAAGAGTCCCTTCTATCAAATTGTCATGGCCTACCCACTAATATTTGGCCAGCGCCCATAGGCAGAACATCACACCATACATCATGTTTATAAGTTTTACCAATAGAAAACTGAACTAAGCTTCTTCTGATTACCTTCATAGGGTCTCCTTTCTTAAGCCACTCGACTTTGTAAGAATTTGGATGATCTGCTTCAAGCTTCAATGTCTTCACCATGTTAGAAGCAACCAAATTAGTACAACTACCACTGTCTATAATAATGTTGCAGACCTTGTTATGGGCTATAGTCCACAAAATTCAGGAATTTCAGAGTACGCATAAAATATTTTACACGGGAAGGCAACTTGTGATTTGGTCGAAACGGCCAAAATCATAGGTTAAAAGTCCCTAGAAATTGGGTAATTTTGGAGAACACACTAAATATTCTATGAGGGGGAAAACTTGTGATTTCATTGAAAACGATCAAAATAACGGGTTATAGTCCATAAAATTTCGAGAATTTTTGAAGTAAGCATAAAATATTATATGATGGAAGAAAACTTGTGATTTGGTCGAAAATGATCAAAATCATGGGTCATAGTCCAAAATAATTTTGAGAATTTGGGAGTACACATGATGTATTTTATGCATGACAATAATTTGTGATTTGGTCAAAAACGGTCAAAATCATTAGTTATATATAGTCCACAAAACTTTGGGAATTTCAGAGTGAATGTAAAATAGTAGCGTAACGACAACTTGTGATTGATCGAAAATGACCAAAATCATGGGTTATAGTCCACATAAATTCACAAATTTTGGAGTACTTATATTCTATACGGAATGACAATTTCAAATGTCGTCAAGAACCGCCAAAATGATAGGTTATAGTCCACAGAGATTGGGAAATTATGGATTATGCATAAAATATTCTATGTGGGATGACAACTTGTGATATGGGTTCTAGTCCATAGAGATTAGCGAATTTCAAACTACGCATAAATTATTCTATGTGGGACAACTTATGATTTGGTCAAAAAATGGATAAAATCATGGGTCATATCCACAAAAATTCGAGAACTTTAGAGTACGCATAAAATATTCTCTACAAGATGACAATTTGTGATTGGGTCGAAAATGGCTAAATCGTGAATTATAGGTAACAGAAATTTGTAAGTTTTGGAGTACGCATATTACATTTTATGTGGGACAAAAATGTGAATCTTGTTGAAAAAAGTTTTGCCATTTTAGGGATCAAAATCTTGTGCAATTCAAAAGGAAAATTTGAAGGATGAGAATTAAGGCCTTTCCGTTTGTAGAATTAAAGATCTCTAAAGTTAGAGGAATAGCAAAATACCAATCATAGCATGTCCTAGCAAACAATGACATTAAACTTTCCTACAAGATTGGAGAGTTTACTTTTAAATTCCATTATGCTTGTAGACTGTCGAGGTCAGCCTTGTCAAAATGGAAAGATTGTCACAAATGCTACTCAAAATGCCCATGCACAAGCCAATTAGTAATTTGTATAGATCCACATAGACCAAAATGCAATTTTTAATAAGAAAAATCAAAACATTCCAGAACTAAGGCCCTAATTCCTTATATTTGTTTCACCCACCAATTAAAACCTTGATCCAAAATTCTCATTTCTCACTAACATCAAAATGCACTACAACTACTTATCAAAACACTGACATTATGAGTAATAATGTGTGATACACAGCAATATTTCCACATACATCTAACCGCAATCGGGAAAATCAGACCTTCAATCGATAAATGGAAATGCAGTGGGTTCAAATGGGATCAAGCAATTTGTAAAAATAATGCATTTAAAAGAGATTATATGCGAAAGCCCTAGAAGCTTACCATCTTGAGTAACCAATGGATAATCCTTGACATCCAAATTCACAAACCAATCCCAGCCCTTGCCAACCCTGAGCAACAACGCCGCCCCGTGAAGCACGGCCGAGAGCGCCGACGATCCGCCGCCGTACGCGAAGTCGGCTTTGCCGATGACGTGGACGTTGCCGGCGGATCTGAAGGCGGGAACGGAGCGGACCTTGACGGCGAGGGCCTCGCGTTCCTGCTGGGAGGCGAGGAGGTCGAGGTGGAGGAGGTAGAGGTTGTGGGGGTGGTAGAGGGAGTTGAGGAGGCGGAGGAGGCGGTGGGCGTCGCCGGCGGTGGCGGAGAGGAGGTAGGCGAAGGACGGGGGAGGGGGAGGGGGAGATGGAGATGAGGAGGAGAGAGGGAGGAGAGAGAGGAGAGACAAGAGGATTAGGGTTTTGGATCGATGATAAAGATGCATTCTTTGATTCTAGAGAGAGAGAGAAAGCTTGTTTGTTGCGATCGGGGAGATGAAGAGGAGTGGGATATCGCTGTCAGACGATTTTTTAGTTTAATTTTTCAGTCACTTAAGTAGGAGTGTTAAACCGTATCTGTCCGTTAGGATACAGATATGTGGTTACTCAAATCTATAACCGATAGGATATAGTTACAAATATAGTTTTATAGTGAAATATTCGGATCCGTATTCGAAATATCCAAATGCATATTGGTCATACTATTACAATAGGTTTAACCCTTAGATTATGGATTTGAGGTTAATTTTGACGACCAAGATGTCTAATCTTAGTTTTTCAAATATAATAAACATATTAATGAACTCTTTTGTATCACATGAACTATATCTTTTTAAATATTATCTAGTTTTCTCATATCCGTTTTTTGTCCGCATGCATATCCGCTTATATACCTATGTGTATATCTATATCCGTATCCGATTTTACCGGATACGAATATGAATTTTCCTTGGGGATGTATATCTGTAACTGTATCCATATCCGTGATGGGTAAGCGGATATGGATATGATAAGTCATATATGAGCTGTATCCAGACCAAATGCACCCCTACCCTTAAGTCTTTATATTTTGATGCTAGTACTTCAAATCATTTAAATTGTTAGTAGGTCCCAAAAATCTTCTAAGTTATTTCACATGAGTCCCTCTAAATTTTTATGGACTATAATCAATGTTTTTGGTTTTTTTTCCCTACAAAATCACAATTTTTGTCTCGTATAGAATATTTTATTTGTTCTCCAAATTTACAGAATTTTTATGAACTATAGCTCGTAATTGGGGTCATTTTCGACTAACTAAGATATTGTTGTCCTGCATAAATTATTTTATGCGTAATCCAAAATTCTGGAATTTATCGGACTATAAGTCATAGTTTTGATCGTTTCGACTAAATCACAAATTGTCGTTTGACATAGAGTATTTTATGTGTACTAAAAATTTTCTAAATTTCTATAGAATAAAATATATGGTTTTGTCCGTTCTTAACCAAATCATAAATTGTCATCGGCAGAGAGTATTAGTCACTTTCAACCAAAATAACAAATAATCCATGATTTTAGCTGTTTTTAACAAAATAACAAATTATCGTCCCGCACAAAATACTTTACGTGTATTTCAAAGTTGTCGAATTTTTATGGACAATAGCCCATGATATTGGTTATTTTTTACCAAATAAAAAAAATTGTCCCACTATTTTTGTATTTACTTTTTTTTTTTTTTTTTTTTGTGCATACTTTAAAATTTTTATTTTTTGACCTATAACCCCTGATTTGGTCATTTCGACCAAATCACAAATTGACTCTGAGCAAAGAGTATTTTATGGGTACTAAATATTTTATGATTTTTTGTGGAACATAACTCATGATTTTGGCCGTTCTCAACCGAGTCACAATTTGACATCCGCGTAGAGTATTTTATGCATACTCAAGGATCTGTGAATTTTGTGGACAATAGCTCATGATTATGCCCGCTTTTTACCAAGTCACAAATTATTTTGCATTGAATATTTCTATGCATACTCCAAAATTCTTGAATTTATGTGCACCATAAACCATAATTGTGTCTGTTTTCAATTGAATCACAAATTGTCATCCCTATCAAATATTTTCACCTATTTTATAATTAACACATAATTTCAACCGTTTTCGATCAAATAAAAAATTGACATCCCACGTAGAATATTTTATGCCTACTCAAAAGTTTTCTTACATATGTAAACCTCCATTATGAAAATAAATGTTAACTTCTATTTATAAAACTGTATACATGCATAAAAACTTTTATGCAACTTTTAAAATATGCAATCTGCTGTTAAGTATATAACCTACGAACTTGATAATGAGTATTTGCCTTCCCGCATAGAGTTCTTTGTTAGGACGTAGTCCGTACAATAGCTCTTGCTTGAGTAATAACAAACTCTCATTTGGTATTAATATTTATTTGAGATGATATAGTACAGGTGAAAACATGTATACTAAAAGTGTACGAGGTGAAACGACGCGAAAATCAGCACAAAAGCTAATTTCAGCCTTGGACCCATCGATGGGCATCAGGAACCCATTGATGGGGTAGAGGTCATCGATGGTCTACAGGAGCAAATTGTAGATTTCCAGAAATAGAAATTCAACCCATCCATAATTTATAGGTACCCATCGATGGTGCTCAGTGACCCATCGATGGTCGTGAAGGCCCGTCGATTATTACGTCGGTTGATTGCGGATTTGATGATTTAATCACAGCCGTTCATTAATCCCTTTCATCTCCAACTTCCACTATGCTTAGGATATCTCTTTCCTGGTTGATTAAATGCTATATAAGATTGAAAGAGATAAATTTGAGGAGAGGATTCTAGGGTTTTGAAGAGAGCTTGAAGAAAGAAATTCTAGGGTTTGTTTGTGGAAGATTGAATTGGTGTTTTGAACGCCCAGAACCTCAACAAACTCTTTCTCGCCGCGCTCATCATCTTCGGATTATCTCAGCGAGGATAGTTGCCTTGGTTTCATTATCCACACCGTTCGTCATCAAGCTTCACTTTGATTCATCGAAGGACGGTTTGTTAATCGATAAGGGATGTAAAATCTTTCTTATTTTATGTGCTTAAACTGTATTTGGTGGTTTGTTTCAAACTTATTTTTACGGCGTATTCAAACTTATTTTTAGGTGTTACTCATTGTGGAGAATTAATTTAGATGACTGGTTTCGAGTAGATTTCAGTGTGCGGTCTTTGTTGCGATTCAGGAGAACTCTTGACATAGTGAGGAAACCCCTTCATGAGAAGGAAGAGTGGATGTAGTATTATTATCCGAACCACTATAAAATTTTTGTGTCCTTGGTAGCTTGTTTTTTGCTTTTATTTTATTTATTCGCTGCTTATTTTGTGTTTTTAGCGAAAAACAATAGCAATCATATTCATCGTCCTCTAGGCTAACATCGTAGATTCAACATTCTTATGCGGTGAATCTCTGATGCGTTATTTGAATGCGAATAGGGATCCCCTCAAAACTATCCGCATGCGAGCGGATGGCTCTGATGTGCACATGGGGAGGGCAAATTTCACATGACGGCTCAAAATCGCCTGCTCACATACGGTTGTGAGGGGTTCCGAACTCTACAATAGTGCCCCCTTACTCATGCTTAAATATCGAAATAATTGAAGGAAAAAAAAAAGGAATATATTTGAGAATCTATCAGTCTGAATGAGACAACAAGTGTGACCCCAATTGGACTGAACTGGGAACAAAAGTAATTAAAAAAAAAATAGATTCTGGTCATAGTCCGCTGATTTCTCTTATACTTAGAAATTTAACAATGATTTCTCTTGTAATTAATTGCATGCTATTATACAAGATCAGCATAATTTCAGGATATAGGCAGTTTATTTCTCTAGCTAGGAGATCTACAAAGGTCAAGAGTTAGCTCAGTATGATCTAACTTTAGCACAAACTAATTGTTTATATCTAACTACTACCAAATACATATACAAGTACACAAGTTGATGTAGACAAAAATCTTAATCCCATTTCATTTGAGTATGATAAATGAAAATTATTAATCAACATCATGCAAAGTTTGGGAGCTTCGTTGAAGTGAATCTTCAAACTGCCAATTGTGGGATGAATTTTGCGAAAATCCAACCAAAAATGAGATTTTTTTGGATACTGAATATTTGAGGGTGAAAATGCTTACTCGAAAGCTACAATTTACTCTATCACTTTAAAACATCATAGAATAGAGGAATAGCTTTCATAACTGGCTCTTATTATTTACTTACGTAGACATGAAAGGATGAGAAACGTTCCATTTTCACCTAAATATTTATGCAATATATATAAAAGAGATTGATTGCTTGTATCTTAATTAGATGTGAATACATAAACATAGACAAACAAAAGACTAAATTTCCTCATTAGAAGTAAAAGACATAGTTGCAACCTTTTTGAGCTGTAAAAGATATTCAAGTCAGCAACTTTAATCGGGAACCACGAACATAAGTTGAAAATGCCGAATGCCCCAAACTATAGTTGAAAATTGCAAAATTTTAAAACGGAAATAAACAATTATAACTACAATTATATGTCATCGTAATTACATGCAACTGACATTTGTATCGTAACCACAATAACGTCAATCTAGATAACTCCTAAATTTGCCCAGGGTGAATCCGACTAGACAGAGACAATATTTGTGGTCATTATTCATTGGTAAAGTAAACCATGCTTTTAGTGGGTCCAAAATGACACCCATAACATTGTAGAACATAGAATAGAAATATGCTCAATTGTCCATTTCATGAACATATCAACGCAAGTTGACCTATCCCATGTGCACATGATATGAGCAACTCAAAAGATGATATACATTAACGTTTATCCCAATATATCAAAGGTCTCTATCTACTCTTTTACTATAAGAAAAGAGGCCGGTACCTACTTAGGACAGTTGGAGAATTTGTAGTTCGTGGATGCTTAAAAAATATTATCACAAAATTTGGGGATAAGTCATGGAAGAAAAAAATGGATAATTTTATTAGATAACTATGGTGAAAGTGAAACTTCAAGACTTCCAAACATTATTATGTATTTTTAAATTTCCTTGTTGCTGCACCAAAATTCTACACTTTCAATGGACAAATGAGGACAAAAAGATGTTTTAGTAAAAGTTTGTCAAAAATAAACTCCATATTCATAATACATTATACATGGTTTATATATGTGTCGATGTTAGATATCAGATAAAGAAATTTAGTGTGGATTATGGAGAGTTTTAGAGTTACTCAATCTTCTTTGATGATTAATTATTGAGCAAATGATTCAATCCTGCACATAAACAATATCTAAGAGGGTCGGAGTTGGGTTCTCCGGGGGTTCCTCCGACGGTCAAGTCAGTATTAATCTTAAGTGGAGGAGAAAAATATGATTGATGTGTGTTATATTGCAAAAGATTGCGTACCTCCAGACAGTAGGCAGTGCACCTATTTATAGTAGATACATGAGGGCAATTGTGAAACTTCGATTGAGTCCAAGCAGTCAGCTTATTCAGCTGATATTTTACAGGTGTCAGCTACGGGTGGTATGAGTCACCTTTGTGATTAATGCGATGGTGACAGGGGAAGTAAGGAGCTAACGAGGTCCGATGAGGCATTAATATGCTATAAAAAAATTTTTATAAGAAAACCTGTCTCAATTTTGATTTATTTTTTGGGATTTTTATAGAAAATATCTTTAAAATAAGGTCATTCTATAAAACCACATTTAATTTTCAATTTATATATAAACCACATTTTGAATCAAATATATATATATATATATATATATATATATATATATATATATATATATATATATATATATATATATATATATATATATATATATATATATATATATATATATATATATACCACATTTAAAAGCGTTTTTGTTGCAATCAACCATCCGGACTCACTTTTAAGTCAAGTTTTTCGATTTTCTTTGCAATAATTAGTTGTCAATTACTAATTCTTAATGGATGTTAGGTGGGATCGATTATTAAAAAAATTTAACTAAAAAGTTGACCCAGGCAGTTGATTGTAACAAAAAACGTTCGAGGTTTATGTATTAGGTAAACATCAAAGGTGGCATTTATAAAACAACCCTATTTTAATTTTTAATGGTGACTTCTACGAAAAAACTCTTTTCTTCTCTATTGATTTATTTTGAAGAGATTTTCTATAAAACTTATGAGTCTTCTATCAGTGTACCTCTATTCTCTACACTGAAAATAATGAGAAGACGAAGAAACCCAACTTACAAACCACCTAAAATAGAATTGAAATGGGAATTCATTGGCTATGAACAAATGCAGAGCCAGGGGGCAGAGGGTGGCCTTGGCCCCCTGGCTTTTTATAAACATACATAAACACAATATAGGATTATCTACATTTAGTCCCTCAAATCTATCATATTTGAAAGCAGTTCCCAAGTTTTTCATATTTAAAGTAGTCTCCCAATCATTCATATTTTGAAAATCTTTGAAGAGTTTTAAAATCCCCTAGTTACATTTAACACCCAAATTGTTAACAACAGGTAGGTGGTTAATGAAGGATGGGTAATTATTGAGTTACCAAATCAACCAAAATAAATATGAAAATCAACAAAAATCAAGTTCAAAATTAATGGATTTAGCTCTATTTTCACATAATCTTCTCCAATTCGTGCTCTAGCAAAGTTTATTACAGAATTTGTATGGGTATAACTGCATCACACCCAAAAATATTAAATATGATGAAGTATTCCCTAAATTTTGACAAGGTTCTATTAGAGGGAATAATTTCAAATTACTTTAAAGATATGAAGGATTAATATGGAAAACTCTATATATTTACACATATCATATTTTCATGTAATTTCCTTTGCATTACAAGTAAAGTAGGAGATGGTGTTTCAACTTTCATGTATTTTTGTATTTAACATTAGAACTGTTAAATGCGTTTATATTGTCACGTGGTTTTACAGTTTGTGATGGAATTGTGAATTGGGGATTCTTTCATTTGTCACATTTTTAATATGAAACTTTAGAAAATTGAAGCATGTTGATTCATTTGTCACGGTAGGTACATAGGCTAAAATGATTTAAGCATTAACAAAAATAATTTTTATAAAAATGTTTACTTTCGATTCTTCTTTCACCTAGTTACATATTGAAACTTTATTAAATATTGTCGTACTTGATTAATTTTTGGTTGATGTATGATCGTTGTACTTTGGCTCCCCTCGGGAAAAAATCCTGGCTCCGTCACTGAGCAAGTGACTCATCAAAGAGTTGATGATTGGTCTTCATCAATACACGTTTGTAGGCCATGCTCACATGCACATTGACAATAATGCAAGCAAACTTTAAAGTAAATATTAAAAAGATGGTTCACTCATAGCATTATATATGGCTAGAGATTTTCTTAAAGCCATGGCTAACTCAAAATTCAATGCTCCTCCTAAAATTTAGGGATATTTAAGCATGGTGAAGTAAACAATGTGCATGGGCACTAAGCCAAAAGGATAGACTATGATATGAAGATGGAAAATGAAAATGACGTTTGTAGCTTAGAAAGAGATGTACATGCCAAGTGTTCGGATGATTTAGACCTATTAGTATAACATGCAAAACTAAATAACAAATTATTATGATCAATCAGTACACAATAAATAAATGTCATATTTTCAATAAATTTATCCGCTCACTAAATATAAATTCTTGACGATCTTCTCACCACCTGACAATCTTCTCACCACCATCCATTATCAATTCCTCCATTGTACAAACTTTTTCGGCTATATAATCCTTGGACATTTTTTAGACCAAAATTCACTAGAACTCCTCAAATTTATAGAACCAATAATAGAACGAAATGACATTGCCATTTCCTTAGAATTCCAACCAAGATCAATGACCAATAAAGAAACACATAACGCGTTCATATAATCGATCTCATGGTTTTGGGTCCAAAAGTAATTTTGCGATATATTTTGTTAGAGAGATTAAAAAGGGATTAACTCTTGTTAAAACTCTTAACCTACTTGCAAACAACACCTTAATTAATCAAGGTTAATCTCCCTCACAAAGACCATAAAACCACAACAAACACAACCAACCCCACCTACACAAAGATTGTGACCCACCCATTAAATACTCTTAGGGGTCATTTTTTACCTAACATAACATCATTATGTATTTATGTGATTCTTTCTTTGGTAAAACCAATGACATCTTTCCAAACCCTAACCCTACAAACAACTACGCTACAACCATTTCTTTTCACTAAAAAAATAAAAATAGGAAAATAGAAAGCCCAAAAAAAGGAAAGGAAAAAAAAACTAAAATCAACCCATAAAACAACTACCGCATATATATAGCACCAAAAAAAGCCATATATTAAAAATTCCTTTTCCTACTCTAATAACTCCCTACCTAAAATAAAAATTCCTCCTAAAAATAGCCATCCAAAAGGAAGAAATTTACAAGATTGCCATCGGCCGCCGCCGCCCTCGATTCCCCGGCCGCCGCAAACCCATCCTCATCTCCATAATCCCCCGCGTAGAGTTCGAATGAACCGCCGCCGAAAAAGTCGGGCTATTCGCCGGCCTGTATTCGGGAAAAAGTCGCCCCTTTTTAAACCGAACCCCGCACGCATTACAGAGCGTCTTGGGCCCCTCCGGCCCCATCCGCCACTGCGGCGTCGCCTCCGCCTCGCAGTGCCGGCACCTCCGCCTCTCCTTCTCCGGCGGCGCCGCCAGCGCCGCGGCCAAACGAACCGGCGGAAAAATCCGGCGCTTTTTTCGGCGAATATTACTCCGGGCCTTGACCGGCACCTTGAACGACTTCGGCAGCACCGAAACGGGACTCGCGTCGGTGATTTCGAACGAGGTCTCGAGCGAAGGGAAGGCGTCCTTGTTCGAGAGCCACTCGAGCTCCTCCTCTTCGTTTAATTCGTTTAGTTCGTCGCTGGCCGGCGAATTTTTCTCCGGCGGCAAACCCTGAAATAAAATGAGTAAAGGAATCATTTTTATGGGGTTTTGAGGGGAGAGAAGAAATGGGCTAGGGTCAGAAATGGCGACACTTAACGGGAATGGCGTCGACGGAGGAGTCGAGGAGGTCCTCGAGCAGGAGAGAGCTAGGGTTTATCAGGGCCGTTTCGATCCTCTCGCAGGGCTTTTGAGGTGGGTTCTGGTCGATGAAATCGAGGAGGCGGAGCTCGTCGGCGATCGCCGCCGCTTCCAGTGGCTCCACCATTTTCGGTTTCTTCAAGGGTTTTTGTGTTGGATTCTGTGTTGAAGAACAGTGTCCTTCCACTGAGGATAAAAAGGCAAATAAAAGAGATGGGTTTTTTTGTTTATAAACCCAGAGATTTGTCCTGATTTAGTTTTAAGCCCATTCACTTTTTAAAATTGGGAGAGATTTGATTTGTTGCCGGTTTGGGGTTTATGATTGGTTCAGAGGATCTGAGTGGATTTTGACTTTAGCGGGTTCGGGTCGGGTTTGGATGCATTGGATTCCTCCAGGTGAGTGTATCATTTATGGTTAGGTACATCCTTGCACTTGCTCTGATCGGAGAGAAAATGAGAGATAGTACACATGTTACCGTTAGATTGATCGGAATTCTACGGATTAGGAAAATGGTAACTACACTACACCCCCTTGCACTATACTTTGCACTATACTCACAAAGAGTGGGATCATGATCACTCACCATCTTGAAAGTTGTAGCGATGAGTCATTATGACCCTACCCTTGTGTGAGTGTAGTGTAAAATGTAGTGTATGAGTATAGTGTAGTTATCATGACCCGACAGATTATACTCGAATGGTTGTCTTTTATTCTCAAGGAAAGAATAAGGCACTTATGTCAGATACGTGTGTATGGAAATATTCTTTACTGGCTAATGGTTTTATGACAAAGGGAGCTCGATTGCAGGGCATAGAACTCGGTCTTTGGGGCTGAGCCTTCTTCCGAGCTCTCTGCTTGGAGTTTTGTCTCGCGAGCTCTCTTTGAGAAGAGTGGGAATCGACCTAATTAGTATTTGTCTATTCACGTGTTGGTTACGTGAAGAAATATTGATGCTGATGTGACATATAAAATATTTCTACGATATAATAGTAGGTAATTAATTTTGTAAGATATATGGATGACCGTGACTCTATATTTAGGGAGGAGAAAGGAAAACAAGGATTTATTGGAATTTGAAAGCTAAAGCCATCCAATCTAGCAATATCATGCGCATGAATGAAAAGTAATTTTGTATGATTACCGCTGCTTTTTCTATTTTCTTTCCGTTTCTTTCTTTTTAAGGAAAAATGTCAATAATACACACTTTGGACTCTTTCACTTGTTGATACAATTTATCCCATGCTTGAGGACTTGTAATAACTGCAATCAACCAACCTTTGCTATCAACTAACGTCATGGATATGGGCAAAATGTTATATGATCTCATTGAAAGTAAACTCTAGCTTGCTTATAGCAAAAAATAAAAAATCCTACTTTGATTGCTTCTCTCTTGTTCTTGTCAATCATTTTGTCATACACGCACCAAATTTTCTTGTCAATGCAAGGCATATTTACTTCTACATTTTTTATTGTCCCATATGTCTTTTGCCTTTTTTTGTTGAGAGAATATGCCTTTCTATGCTCTGCATTTCCCTTTCCTCAAATGATCTCATCGAGTAATTTTGATTACTTGAGATGTCATTTTCTATATAATAATGGTTGACTAATACTTTTAAAAATTGTGAATCATTCCAAACATAATACTATAATATGACCATGCATCAACGTAATGGTTGTACTTTTTATCAAGACAACTTGCTACTCACTCGTTAAACAATAATCAGTTATCAGTTGTCAAGTTATAATAGAGATATATATGTCGTTTGCATAAGAGGGCTTTTGAAAGGTTGGGTTAAAGCCCATTGCCAAATATTACAATCAAGTATAGAATAAATTTGGGCTAGCACCAGTCCATGTTACCAATTGGGCTATAAGAAACCCATGTATTAAATTGCACTTTCGGCCGGATCAAAACACTAAAAACAGGGCGAACCAGGTCAACAAACACCTGGTTCAGTATTTTTCTAGTTATCCTAAATTCAAATGGAGAAATTGTCACTAAAACAATATTTGTCATATAAAATTAGAGTGTGTTTGTCAGTCACCCTAAAATTAGGTCAGGGTTTATCCTAACCTATTTTCAACTAAATTGATTTTGTTTTGGTCTATGGAGAAGGTGGTTCAAAACAAAATCAGTTTTAAGTGCTAAATCCGGCCTTAGGAAAGCTGGGCCAATGCTAACAATTCTGGCTCTATTTTAAGGAGTTGCCAACCACACCCTTATACTTGATGGGAAAAAGAGTTTAGCTTTCAAGCCCCCGGGCATGGCTAAGGGGCACCCTCCAATGCACGGCCTCAAGTATTTCAGGAAATTAAATTCCTATAGGCACTCCCTAGAAGAGTCGAACCTGAGACCTCGGAGTACTACTCATAAGTAGCTTACCAACTCGGCTAGGCCCTCTTAGGTATTCAGCTTTCATCTTTATCTGCATGCCATTAGTCATTTGTCTCGGATGCATATTCGGACATTACTGAAAAGCTTTCAAATGACCTAGCCTTTTTTTTTGTAAGCGACAAATAACGTAACGTTGTTCATACCATCTGCATATTTGTAAATTAGATATTGAAAATACGTTTAGTTTATCAAAATATTCAGAATCAAATTCATCACGGTACTTGTATGAAGTATCACTTTTCATCGCATCCAACTACTGAAGTTGTGGTGCCTAGTGAGTTGGGATTAATAAAATTATTACTTAATTTATATTCACAGATTGAGCAATCTTTCCATGGGACAAATATCTAGTTAGAACAATATCTATTTTGTTAAATCTGCTTTAAATTCGTGGGTAAAAATCAAATATGAATTGCTATGGTATCATGTCTCCATCTAAAAAAACAACTCAAAATTAGAGTTTTTATATTCTAACTGTCTGTTTGCATCTACAGGTATAGAAGAGAGTGTTTTATTCATACTAGTATTCAACCCGTGCAAAGCACTTGAAAATTTGAATTTGAATTTACTGTAGCTGCTACAGTAATATTTTTTTTGAATTAATTGTGGGAGAGTGCCCGAGAGATTTACTGTTTTATGTTACTATAGCATTTACTGTAGCTACTACAGTGTTTTTTGAGGTTTTACTTTTATATGAAAAGTAGTTGATAAACCACCTTTAAAATTCGGTGAGATATGAAAATCATCATTAAGGTTCAGTTAATCCAGAAACCATCTTTAAAGGGGATTCTCATAGCAGTCAAACACATTAACCTATTTTCTAATAAAATCTTAATTGAAATTCTCATGCCCTTTGAAAACATATGTGCGCTGTGTCTTCTTAACCAAAATTTTAAGGAAAATTTGGGGATTTTTCAATAGAAACTACACCAAAAAATATGTTAACAGTTTATTGCTATCGGAACCCTTTAAAAGATGCTTTATGTTTTAATTAAATTTTAATGTAGTTTTAGCATACTCATCTTATTTTAAAGATGATTTACGTGATAAGAACCTAGAATTAAAGCAAAAGTACTCGTCATGAAAAAAATCCAACCTATATAAGCTCACGTTCAACATTCTTTCAAAATTCCAATATCTGCTTTATCCTTGACCTCATCATCAAGGCCTAGTGAGCGCTCAATTCAATATATGATTGCTTCATGTCAAATTCTCCTAGAATAGGCAAAACTAAACAAAAGATGAATGAAGAAACCCACCTCCTCCTCTTATTAAGTCGAAGACAAAGAGCAACAAGCAACACGAGTCAGCATGGGCCACACGTGCGTCATCTTGAGCTAGGGCTACACATATAGTGGCCAACGCGCTGCCCTACCCTAAAGAATATATAATATGTAGACTCCAAACTAAGTGGGGATCACTAGATATATACAGATAAAGATTCAAGGCATTTGTTTCTCCAAGTTTAGAGGGGTAACATTGGGGGTGTTATCAGTCCAGATTAGGGGTGGGCAACGGGACGAGCTCGTCCCGCGGCCCAGCCCGCGCGGGCCTGGCGGCGGGCCGAGATGGCCCACGACCCGCATCGAGACAAGCGTGCTGGGTTGTATCGCTTGGTAGCGGGTTTAGACCTCGGCCCAGCCCGCTCGCGGGACAACATTAGGCGGGACGGCCGGACGGGTCATGACACGTGCCGGCCCGCTCGACCCACCATATTTTATTGTTTATTTTTTAAAATTTTATAAATATTTTTTAGTTTTTTAAATAGTTTTTAAGCATTGTTTAACACTTAAAAATTATATGTAATTAATTAACAATGCAACCATTCTAGAAATAAAAAAAAATTATTAAGTAAAACTATATATTTGTGTAGAATGACAGAGAGAAACATCGCAAACACAGAGATTTTACGTGGTTCAGAGCAAGTCCTACTTAATAAATAAAATCAATTGAAAATGATATAGAGGTAATTGGAGGTAAATTACATTAAACCCCATGAAGTTTAAGCGTTTTGCATTAAAACCCCATGAACGTTCAAAATCGCACTAAACCCTCGATAACTTTTGGAATTGTAGAAAACCCTAATAACTTTCAGGTTTTGTAGATAACCCCATAAATTAGAACAATTAAACCCCAAAATAAAAGCTATTTTGAAAGTTATTATGGGTCTAATATAATTTATTTAAAATATGTTGTGAGTTTTCTACAAAAGTTATTGGGGATTAATGTGAATTTGAAGTACATCGGTTTGAAAAGGTCAAGACTATATCCGCACTAAGCGGAAATGGATACGGTTCGGATGTGTTACTTATCATATCCATATCCGCTTTTAAAAATAGATACGAATATACATCGGTTTGAAAAGGTCAAGACTATATCCGCACTAAGCGGAAATGGATACGGTTCGGATGTGTTACTTATCATATCCATATCCGCTTTTAAAAATAGATACGAATATACATCGGTTTGAAAAGGTCAAGACTATATCCGCACTAAGCGGAAATGGATACGGTTCGGATGTGTTACTTATCATATCCATATCCGCTTTTAAAAATAGATACGAATATACATCGGTTTGAAAAGGTCAAGACTATATCCGCACTAAGCGGAAATGGATACGGTTCGGATGTGTTACTTATCATATCCATATCCGCTTTTAAAAATAGATACGAATATACATCGGTTTGAAAAGGTCAAGACTATATCCGCACTAAGCGGAAATGGATACGGTTCGGATGTGTTACTTATCATATCCATATCCGCTTTTAAAAATAGATACGAATATACATCGGTTTGAAAAGGTCAAGACTATATCCGCACTAAGCGGAAATGGATACGGTTCGGATGTGTTACTTATCATATCCATATCCGCTTTTAAAAATAGATACGAATATACATCGGTTTGAAAAGGTCAAGACTATATCCGCACTAAGCGGAAATGGATACGGTTCGGATGTGTTACTTATCATATCCATATCCGCTTTTAAAAATAGATACGAATATACATCGGTTTGAAAAGGTCAAGACTATATCCGCACTAAGCGGAAATGGATACGGTTCGGATGTGTTACTTATCATATCCATATCCGCTTTTAAAAATAGATACGAATATACATCGGTTTGAAAAGGTCAAGACTATATCCGCACTAAGCGGAAATGGATACGGTTCGGATGTGTTACTTATCATATCCATATCCGCTTTTAAAAATAGATACGAATATACATCGGTTTGAAAAGGTCAAGACTATATCCGCACTAAGCGGAAATGGATACGGTTCGGATGTGTTACTTATCATATCCATATCCGCTTTTAAAAATAGATACGAATATACATCGGTTTGAAAAGGTCAAGACTATATCCGCACTAAGCGGAAATGGATACGGTTCGGATGTGTTACTTATCATATCCATATCCGCTTTTAAAAATAGATACGAATATACATCGGTTTGAAAAGGTCAAGACTATATCCGCACTAAGCGGAAATGGATACGGTTCGGATGTGTTACTTATCATATCCATATCCGCTTTTAAAAATAGATCTGAATATACATCGGTTTGAAAAGGTCAAGACTATATCCGCACTAAGCGGAAATGGATACGGTTCGGATGTGTTACTTATCATATCCATATCCGCTTTTAAAAATAGATACGAATATACATCGGTTTGAAAAGGTCAAGACTATATCCGCACTAAGCGGAAATGGATACGGTTCGGATGTGTTACTTATCATATCCATATCCGCTTTTAAAAATAGATACGAATATACATCGGTTTGAAAAGGTCAAGACTATATCCGCACTAAGCGGAAATGGATACGGTTCGGATGTGTTACTTATCATATCCATATCCGCTTTTAAAAATAGATACGAATATACATCGGTTTGAAAAGGTCAAGACTATATCCGCACTAAGCGGAAATGGATACGGTTCGGATGTGTTACTTATCATATCCATATCCGCTTTTTAAAAATAGATACGAATATACATCGGTTTGAAAAAGGTCAAGACTATATCCGCACTAAACGGAAATGGATACGGTTCAGATATTAGAGAGTTAGATACGGATATTTAGGAAACATATATGAATCAGATATGACAAAAATTACGTACGATTATAATATTTTGCAATAAAATATAACTCAAGATTGCAATATTTTGATTACTTTTAATTTTCAAACACAATGCACAATATATACTAACAAGATAATTCAATTAGACATTAATATAAAGATCAAAATACTTATTTGTGTCGTTTTCGAAGTTGCAGGCAAGGAAATAAACGACAACTGAAGCAAGTTTTCAGATCTGATCCAAGGCATTGATGGATACAATCACAACAACAGCAACAACAACAACAAAAAGTTTACAATCACAAATTAAACAAAAAGATAAAATTTTAAAATAAATTAGGATTTTATATTTTACCAAGCAAATTAGGGTTTCAAGTTCCCCTTGTTGATGGATGATGGTTAAGGAGAAGGATCATCGGAGATTATTCGAATTGATGGTCGCCGGGGAAGGAGTTGAGGAGGAGTGGCGAGTTGTGACTTGTGAACAATTAGGTTTGAGAATCACTTGGATTAGGAATTTGGATATTTAGAAAACGGGTCGGGTTTGGGCTTCACATGGATGTTTTGAAAGGACCATGTTTTGAAAGGACCAAATCCAATTGCTTATGTTGTAGTTAAAATTTTCGGATATCCAAACCGTTTCAGATATTTCGACTAACTATTCATATCCGAAACCATATACAGGGGGGAAAAAAATCCGAACGTATATCCGAAACCGTATTCGTATCCAGCCGGGTTTCACATTTTCTTTACCATACCCACATCTGTTTTGGATACGGTTCGGATGTGTTACTTATCATATCCATATCCGCTTTTAAAAATAGATACGAATATACATCGGTTTGAAAAGGTCAAGACTATATCCGCACTAAGCGGAAATGGATACGGTTCGGATGTGTTACTTATCATATCCATATCCGCTTTTAAAAATAGATCTGAATATACATCGGTTTGAAAAGGTCAAGACTATATCCGCACTAAACGGAAATGGATACTGTTCGGATATTAGAGAGTTAGATCACGGATATTTAGGAAACATATATGAATCGGATATGACAAAAATTACGTACGATTATAATATTTTGCAATAAAATATAACTCAAGATTGCAATATTTTGATTACTTTTAATTTTCAAACACAATGCACAATATATACTAACAAGATAATTCAATTAGACATTAATATAAAGATCAAAATACTTATTTGTGTCGTTTTCGAAGTTGCAGGCAAGGAAATAAACGACAACTGAAGCAAGTTTTCAGATCTGATCCAAGGCATTGATGGATACAATCACAACAACAGCAACAACAACAACAACAAAAAAGTTTACAATCACAAATTAAACAAAAAAGATAAAATTTTAAAAATAAATTAGGATTTTATATTTTACCAAGCAAATTAGGGTTTCAAGTTCCCCTTGTTGATGGATGATGGTTAAGGAGAAGGATCATCGGAGATTATTCGAATTGATGGTCGCCGGGGAAGGAGTTGAGGAGGAGTGGCGAGTTGTGACTTGTGAACAATTAGGTTTGAGAATCACTTGGATTAGGAATTTGGATATTTAGAAAACGGGTCGGGTTTGGGCTTCACATGGATGTTTTGAAAGGACCATGTTTTGAAAGGACCAAATCCAATTGCTTATGTTGTAGTTAAAATTTTCGGATATCCAAACCGTTTCAGATATTTCGACTAACTATTCATATCCGAAACCATATACAGGGGGGAAAAAAATCCGAACGTATATCCGAAACCGTATTCGTATCCAGCCGGGTTTCACATTTTCTTTACCATACCCACATCTGTTTTGGATACGGTTCGGAAATATCCCGACCACTAGGTAACATATAACATGATATGCTATTTTCAAACATGCAAACATGCATATGACCATGTGGAACTATTAGGAACAAAGGTCAATTTTTATTTCCTTTTTGACAAGGGAACCTTAGCCAGCGAGAGCTGGAACCAAAGTGGCAAACAAAGTTCGAATTCTCTAGGAACCCTAGAATATAAATTGGTAAGATATGTATAACCGTAAATATGGGTAATGTGTTGATGGAAGTGTAAAAGGACACATATCGAGATTAAGGGTACTATACATAGAAAACAATATTAAACAATAGTAAACATGAGATTAAAAGGACACATATCGAGATTAAGGGTATGCGTAGAAAACAATAGTAAACGTGAGATACATGAGATTTACCGAGATTCGGAGCAAATTCTGTGCCCACCTACAACAACAGATGATCCGTTTATTTTTCAAAAAATATAATAAGTGAGAAGATTGGAGTAAAATATACAATCAGAGAAGAGAAATTAATACAACATTTTATTGGTTTGTCAAAGACCCATGAAAAAGAACTGACTAGAGGTCAATCTATTTGAACTCAACTTATCGAAAACGGTTGATCCTATTTCACTGATTAGTCCGAATATATTTAACTAGTACAATCATTTTAAATATATTATATGATATTTACTCTTTTTATTTTGCAAAATGAGTCGACAACTCATATCCTGCAAATATGGTCAACAAAATCCTCCAGCTCCTCCTCCCTCCTCCCACACTCCCTCATCACCACCCCAACCTCCTCCGCCCTCCTCGCCGCCGCCCTCCCCTCCTCCCCCTCCACCAACCTCCCTATCATCTCCCGTATCTCCGCCGCCCCCACCACCTCCCTCCTCCTCCCCCACTCCCTCCCCACCACCCCCGCCCCGACCACCTCCGTCACCAGCACCGCGTTCCTCGGCTGGTCAGAATGCATCGGCCACGTCAGCATCGGCACGCCGAAGCTCAAGCTCTCCATGCACGAGTTCCACCCGCAGTGGCTCAAGAACCCCGCCGTCGCCCTGTGCGCCAGTATCTCCACCTGCGGCGCCCATCCTCGCACCACCACCCCCTTCTTCGTCGTCGAATCGATCGCAACATCTACGACTTCCTTCTCTCCCTCTGCTCCGTCCTGAGCGTAAATGTCGCCCCTGTCTGCGTCTCTGACGACCCAGACGAACCTCCGCTCGCTCGATTCCAGCGCTTTCGCCAGCTCCGCTGTCTGCAGCTCCGACAACGATGTGATCGTCCCGAAGGAGATGTACAGCACGGACTTCTCCGGCTGGCGGTCGAGCCAGGCCAAGCATTCATGGTCGCGTCGACTGCGGACGTCGATCGGATTGAGCGGGCCGACGGCGAAGACTTTCTGGCCCGTCCAGTCGGGCTGGAGGGCGAGCCTATCGATGAACTCGCCGTCGATGGCTCGACAGGTGTTGAGGATCCGACCCCGCGCGTGGGCGGCCATTTTGTGCTGGGTTTTGATGAACTGCATGAACTCTTCGGAGAAGCAGCCGTCGAAGTTGAGCGTGGGTTGGTGGTTCTGGGCACGGCGGTCGAGGCGGAAGAAGAGGGAGGTGGTGGAGGAGGAGGAGGAGGAGGAGGAGGAGGAGGAGGAGGAGGAGGAGGAGGAGGAGGAGGAGGAGGAGGAGGAGGAGGAGGAGGAGGAGGAGGAGGAGGAGGAGGAGGAGGAGGAGGAGGAGGAGGAGGAGGAGGAGGAGGAGGAGGAGGAGGAGGAGGAGGAGGAGGAGGAGGAGGAGGAGGAGGAGGAGGAGGAGGAGGAGGAGTTGGTTGAGGTGGCCTTGGGCCGGCAAGGGGAGGACTACTACTGATATTGGTTTGAGTTCCATATGAGAGAGAGAGAGAGAGAGAGAGAGAGAGGTGATGGTTTCATGTTGTGTTAGCATTTTTATAGCCTATAGGCTTAGAAAAGATGCCAATTTGAACACTTTTTAGGACAGGGACAAAGCATGTTGTGTGAAAGAATCCAATATAGATATGGTCCAAATCCATTGAAGTATTTACAAGAAATATTCTTTTTTTTTATTATATATATTTTTGGTTATACAGGAATGTAAAAAAAAAAAAAAAAAAAACTACTCTCAAGCCCCGAGGGAGCGCAACTTCTAATATTCGATCAATAATTTGGCTACTGATACGAATTAGAAGTTCTGTGAATATTTGAACAGCATTACTGGCATAGACACCAATGTTTGGAAAACTATCGGCAACATTGTTCTCTTCTTGAAGAGTATGCGATAGCTTGCACTCCCAACTCTGATCGATCCAGCGTCGAGAGTTCTCAACAATGGCTCCGAGAGAATTAAAGCTTATATCCCCTTGAGTGATTAGATCAATAATGCTCAAGGAATCTGATTCATAAGTTCAAATTATTAGTGTCAAAGGGAACCTACCAATTATATACATCAAAACTCTATAGTTGAGCTCTTCATGATCAAATATCTGGAATAAGAGCGCTTTAAAAATTTGTTGGAATCAGTAGTGTTTTAGAAACTTTGCCATTAATAAGATTCGAATTTCAAATAATTCTTAAGATTGAATAATATTTGATTAATTTAATATTACCGAACAAAAGATGGTGTTAAGCCTTGTAATTAAGATTGAAAATAAGTCATTATTTTGATCTCAAGAATCTTTTCCTTATCCAATTACAAAATTCAATGGATAATTTGTAATTTTTAAAAATATAATCTCATATGGACTCCAAGCTTCGTGGGCTCCAAGATTGTGGTCCACAACTGTATATATCACTTAAATGACAGGCACAGAAGATGTACTATCTTGAAAAATAATTAAATAACATTGGTAGCCAAATCAAATTAGGTAACTGTCTTAAATAATATATTTGTTGGCCTATCGCGAGAAAAGACTGAAAAGCACATTGTCGACCAGCGAGATCGCCTTCCTGTGTCTTTAGACGCATTTTGAGCAGAGTTTGATGCTACGTATTGATCACGTGTGATGATCCAACATCTAATTAACAAAATAGTAAAAATGTTTCTTGTCTCCTTTGGGCATCGTTTGGCAAGGGGTCGAGGGGAATGACTAAATTAGTTAACCCTTCACGAGAGGTTAAAAATAATTTATTTCTGTTTGGATTTTATAGTTAAGATGGAGGGTTAAATTTTTTGTGTTTAGCAAATAAAGAAGGGTTAAAGAGGTTAGTTGTCATAAATATCCTAAACTATATTCTTTTTAAAAGTTTTCAGAGGGAGTAACTCTTACTCCTCTTTTAACAGATTTATTAACCCCTCTAAATGAGGGGTTATCTAACTTTAACACTTATAAAGGGTTTGTTAACCCTTTGACCAAATTAACCCGTTTGGATGGTTAAGGAGGGGTTAAACCCCTTTAACCCTTCTCTTAACCCCTTGCCAAGAACAAATTGAATTTGTACTGTTGCTCTTTCAACCCCCATGCATAACCACTAATATTAGCAATACAAATAGATTTCGGATTTGTGAATGGAAAAGTCTCACTAAAAGAGAACCTACTATTGAATGTACTAGGACCACTTTGAATATTCTCATTATGGTTCATAATTAATATAAACTTGTTTAGTTATGGTACTCTCGGGCGTGCTTAGCAACTCCTTAAAATAAGTGAAAATATGGTTAGATAAAACTGGGCCAAAGCTGGCCCAATTTTTCTATGACCAAAATTGGTCTTTAAACTGATTTTGTTTTAGACAATTTTCTTGATCTTTGAGCTGATTTACTTTTAAACAAGGCGCAAAAAAGAGATAGATATGAGGGTCGACCTCATATCTTATGCATATTCTAAGTGATGAACGACAAATGACCCTCTCCTCGTCCTCATCCTCATAGATTTGTAAGGGAAAAAGGGAGGGGTTTCATCATACAGCTAAGTCGGGTATACTTTTTCTTTTTGGCTTGAACGTATCTTATGCACATCATCACGTTGGATAAAATTGATATGATCCCAAATGTTTCATAAGAAATAAACAAACATATATATATTCTAATCACATCAAATCCTTTTATAGAAAGAAAAAAAAATCCCTTCCTCTAGAAACAACCCCTTAGGTATTCATATTGCGGCTTGATACATACAACTAATTATTATTAAGGGCCATGCCAACGCTAATCCTTGCTAGTGGATGCTCAATAAATTACATCTAGGCATGCGATAAGTTGAATTAAATTTGATGTGGGTATCGTCATTGCCGACACTAAAAGTTCTAGCGTTGCATAAATAAAGGCCGCCCTCCTTTTAGCAACTGCCGTTACTTTCATAGATATCCGCGGGGAAAACAAGTAGATCTCACATCAAGAATTCTATCACAACCAAAATCTTCTACCAAATTTCTGCGTTTGCTTTAGGCTAAATGTCAGAAAACCCCCCTTAACTTTGGACAGTTATCGGAAAACCCCCCTTAACTTTCAAAATATCAGAAAACCGCCCTTAAGTATTAGGATTATCACAAAACCCCCCCTTTAATTTTTAGATTTTATCAGAAAACCCCCTTTAACTTTGAGATTTTATCAGAAAACCCCCTTAAATTAGGGGGGGTTTCTGATAAAATCTCAAAGTTAATGGGGGTTTTCTGATAACCCCTAAACTTAAGGGGAGTTTTCTAATATTTTCAAAGTTATGGGGTGTTTTCTGATAATCATCCAAAGTTAAGGGGTGTTTTATGATATTTAGCCTCTGTTTTAATGAGAAGCTATCGAGAAAAACGAACAGATTCCGCCGTAAAAAGTACGGAAGTCCAAACTGAGGATCAACACGTGTCTAAAACGCGGATCAAAACAGTGTATAACTCCCGAAGCTTCAACAGAGCTTTGATGCTCCAACAAGAATGGAAAAATACAAGGAATTACCTCATAACTTGCAACTACACAAACCACTTGAAAATCATTTTCTAACAAAGAATTCAACCTATATGTACAAAGATTTCCAATATGTATATAGAATGTTGAACAAACCAATCGAGGGATGAGTGGTCTTACACAAACTCTAATTTCTTTCAACTTTTCCTCTCTCTTATAAAGTTACAAGACTCCACACTTATGAGAAATTTAGAGTTATTAGCCCTCACTATTGGGATTTTTAGATCTCATAAAAAGCCTAAAAATCACCAAACGCAGCAAACAGAATCACACACAAGATTTAACGTGAAAAACCTTCAACATGGAAAAACCACGGAATCAAAAACAATCCACTATCACCTCCAAATTATAATCTTTTGCACGGACAAAGACTGCAAAACCCTCTCTCATAATACCCTTGAATCCAGTTATACCCTCTGTTCCAAGAATATTGTAACTCTCTCCCTTTTCCTAAAAAACCTTAGAATAGGATAACTTATTTAAAGACATCCCTAACTTGTCCACTAAGTCAACTTGACCTCCAAGAAAACCATTAAGACTGGGCCTAGCCTTTAAATCCTGTTCTAACTTGGAGTTTGAGTCGGCACCCAAACGCTCACTTCGTAGCTTTCCCTCAAGTCATTAATCATCACGACTTAAGTCCAAATCTAAATCCCATGGACTTATGTTATTCCTTGACTTTAAGTCATCAAGAAATCATATGTCAGAATTCACTCATGGATATCGACCCAAACCCAACAGATCTCACATCAAGAATTCCGGCAGACCCAAAAATTTTCTTGGCCAACATTTTTTATCGTCGACTAACTTTGTAACGTCATATAGTCACTAATGTTCTTAAAATTAGGGACAATGAAATCACTCAATAATTGAGTTTTGTTTGTCGATGATTTTGTTTAAGGTAATAAACAATAAAAACACGTGCATAAACAGATTGACAACAACACCAATTGAGAAAAAAAAAAAAAAAAAAGAACGATTAAACAAGGAAAAGAAAGATCGGTGGGTCATAATTAATTTAGGTATAACTAATTAATTTAGGTATAACTTTTGTAATTAAGGAGCTGGCCGTACGTGATGTCATATCAAAAAGAGGAGTGGGAAACTTTGATTACCTAATTTCACAATCTCAAAATGTGCGCTTGTCGACAAACAACGTGGCTTAAAGAATATATCTAAGGAATTAAAGTAAAACTTAAAAGGAATAACGGAGTTTTAAAGAATATAAACCTCTCAAACATTCCAATATGCGAGCATAATGTTCTCAACTTTAAAGAAGTCAACGAAATATATAAACCCCCACGTTTGTAAGGACTCCTAAAGGCTTGCATGCGTATAGCGTGTTTTGGTAGAATATGTACTCGACTTTTAAAATATCGTAAGATAATGTTTTAGCTTCGGCCTTGGATGTGGTAGAGATCAGAAAAGTTAAAAATTTTAATAAAGATTGCTAAGCTTGAAATTTTGATAGAGCTTCAAAGGCATATTCATCTAGTTAAAGGCCTTAAATCCAGCTCGTATAGTTGCTAAATGAATTTCTCTCAAAAAAAGAATTTCTCACTTTAGGAAGGAGCCCAAAAGCGGATATAATTATCAGCCCAAGCCCAGCCCAACATATAAGAACCAAGGCCCAATAATACTATGAGTAAATAGTTTCTTTCCCTTCTAAAACTAAACTCCATCCTAACACCAGATATGAGAACTCAGACTTTATTTTACATTTTTTAAATCTTTACGTTACAATATTTTCTCATGCATATCACTGTTCTCACTGACTCGAACGAACGTCCGAGGGGCTTTTGTTGGATCCCAACCCCTCGAACCGCCAACGTCTTTCCTGTAAGCGTCGGTCATTCGATCATCGGGGCAGCGACGTTCCGAACCAGCTAGCCCGACTTCTCCAAAAACCTCTCGTTTCCAACTTCGATGCTTGAGTTTTGCAGCTATGTTTCTCGCGGAGTAAATTGCGGATAACTCCCCTCATCTATATGGTTTCCTGTACTTGTCATCTCAAAACTATTTTATTAGAACTTAACGCCTCCAGATAACCCCCCAGTTATGAATTCAGGGGTGCTAAGTGCAACAGAAGGTACAGATGAGGGGGTTATCTGCAATTTACTCTCTATTGTGTTTTTAAAACCACCCTCAACGTCCGGAGACAAGAAAATGCTAGCATGCGATCAATCTCCATCCTGCACTCCCTCATCCTGCGCTCAAAATCCCTCAACCAAGCGAAGCAGCTCCACGCCCAAACCCTCGTCTTCAACCTCTCAACCTCCCCTCTCCTCCTCTCCTCCCTCATCCTCTCCTACTCTCTCTCCGGCGACCCCTCCTCCTCCCTCCTCCTCTTCTCCACCTCCCCTCCCCTCCCCCTCCTCCACAACTCCCTCATTCGCGCCCTCTCCGTTGCCCACCTCCCCATCCTCTCTCTCCTCACTTACAACTCCCTCATCCGATCAAACCTCGTCCCCGATGACCACACTTACCCATTGACCCTCAAAGCTTGCGCAGACTCCAAGTCCCTTCACAAGGGTAAGGAGCTGCATTCCTCCATCACCAAGCTTGGGTTTGACTCTGATACCTTTGTTGGCAATACCCTTTTGAGCCTTTATGGCGCGTGCGGAGAGTTGTGCGATGCCCGCAAGGTGTTTGATGAGATGCGCCACAGAGATGTTGTGTCGTGGAATTCGATTGTTTCGGTGAATTTGAGCAATGGGTGTTGGTTAGATTGTATGGGTTGGTTTAGAAGGATGGTGAGGTCGAGGATTGAGGTCAATGAGGTGAGTGTCGTTAGCGTTCTGCCTGCTGCTGGGGCGACGGGGAGCGAGGGGTTTGGGATGGGGGTTCATGGGTTTGCGATGAAGCTCGGGTTGGATTCTCAAATTAGGGTTTTGAATGCGATTGTTGATATGTATGGGAAGTGCGGAGAATTGGACGGTGCAGTTAGGGTTTTTTGCGGGATGAAGGAGAGGAATGATGTGTCGTGGAATTCAGTCATTGGCAATCTTGTTCATGTTGGTTTGTTCGAATATGCGTTGAGAGTGTTTAGGGATATGCTTGTGAACGATGAGGCAAAGCCTAATACCGTTACTATATCGAGCTTGCTGCCTGCGTTGGTCGAGTTGGGGTTGTTTCGATTGGGGAAAGAAGTTCATGGATATTGTGTGAGGATCATAATTGATTCCGATGTATATGTTGCTAACTCTCTGATCGATATGTATGCAAAGTGTGGGTGTATGAACAAGGCTTCTGATGTTTTTGACAGAATGAAAAATAAGAATGTGGTATCGTGGAATGCTATGATCGCCAATCTCGCACAGAACGGTGCTCATTTAGAAGCCATCGAACACGTTATCCATATGCAGAACAACGGGGAACGCCCAAATTCCGTGACGTTTACGAATGTTCTTCCTGCTTGCGCTCGAATATCTTCTTTAAACAAGGGGAAAGAGATCCATGCATTGTCGATTCGTGATGGTTCGTATCTCGACTTGTTTGTTTCGAATGCTCTGATCGATATGTACGCAAAATGCGGAAGATTGCATATCGCACGACGAGTTTTCAAGGTTTCTGATAGAGATCAAGTCTCTTACAACACTTTGATTGTTGGGTACTCTCAGAGTTCGTGTTGCTCAGAAGCGCTTCATCTTTTCCTCGAAATGCAACTCGTGGGTCTTCGACACGACGTTGTTTCCTTCATGGGCGCCCTCTCAGCCTGCGGCAACCTCTCAGCATTCAAGCAGGGCAAGGAGATACACTGCTTGTCAATAAGGAAGTTTCTCGATACCCACATCTTCGTCTCAAACTCGCTCTTGGATTTCTATACAAAGAGCGGGAGAATCGACATTGCAAGGAAAATCTTCGATAGGATCCCTAGAAGAGATGTAGCTTCATGGAACGCGATGATTCTAGGATACGGGGTGCAGGGTGAATTAGAAATGGCAATAGGTTTGTTCGATATGATGGAGAGCGAGGGTATAGAGCATGACCATGTGTCGTTCATTGCAGTGTTATCAGCCTGTAGCCACGGCGGTCTAGTAGAAAGAGGGAAGAAATATTTCGAAAAGATGCTGGCACGGAATCTAAAGCCGATGCAGATGCATTATGCTTCTATGGTCGATACTCTAGGCCGAGCTGGGCTATTGAAGGAAGCCGAGGAGTTAATAAAGGGGATGCCGTATGAAGCTGATTCTAATGTTTGGGGAGCATTGCTCGGGGCCTGTAGAGTTCATGGGAATATAGAGATGGGTCGGCGAGCAGCTGAGAGGTTGTTTGTACTGAAACCGGAGCATTGTGGGTATTATGTTTTGATGGCAAATATGTATGCAGAGGTTGGGAGGTGGGAGGAAGCAGACAAGATCAGAGGGCTGATGAGGTCGAAAAGCGCGAAGAAGAAGAACCCTGGATGCAGTTGGATTGAGGTTGGGGATGGGGTGCAGACGGAAGGAAATGTGGACGAAAGGATGCAGTCCTGTAACTATTTGATGCTCCGAAACAAATGAGTAAGCTGGAGGTGGTGTGTTTCTACATTTGCTTGGTTGGTGCGTTCATCTCTTCTGTCAGCTATGAACTGAATATGTTGATGATCTAGACGGTTGATGGATGCCTTCAGCACCGTCAGAGAATTGTCGAGATTGGAAATCATGATCAGCATCACAACCTTTAATAGAATCATATACTCGTTCACCTCTTCGCCATGCAGCGATTTCTTCCCGTTGATATCGATCACAGTCGATAATGCAACCTCCAGCTTGTTGCTCAACTTAAGAAGAGGATCAGTGAGCCAGAAAACTAACAGCATAGCAAAACAGTGGCCTGTTAGGAGAGCTTGAAGCGGAACTACTCCCACATCAACCGAGCCGATATCAAGAAGAAAGAACGAAGAGTCCATTTCATCAAGATAGGAGGCAAACTGTGACAAGTTGGTGGATGAGTACATTAATTTTTGTGTTTGTTATCTGATCAAGTGTGGATAATGAAATGATATATCTACATAAATTATTGCCGTGTATTTATAAACAACCTCTGCTATCAAATAACTAGCACAACGATGACCACCCACTAAATAGCCATAGTTTATTATAACCACTAAATATCAACTTTGCCCACTTGCATATATTATGAAATGAAATAAAAGAACATAAGCCCCATAAACATAAAGCTAAACGTAATGGGAAACAAAGGGTAACGATTAGAAGATTAAGATACCGTTTTCGCTAATGATGCCCTCTAGTGAAGTAAAAAGAATAAAAATAAATAATAATAATAATAATAAATAAATAAAAGAAACTGAAAGGTAAGTCCATGATGGCCTTGCAAGAAAACTATATGCAATTGGCATACAATATTCCCCTACTTTCTTCATAAGCATAATATGATTAGTCCTAAAAAGATGTGAACTTGACCACCAAAGAATGTTGAAAGCCACTCAATGATTGTGCTCTATAATTCAGAAACAAGCTTTACAATCATCTTCTAATGCAAAATCATAAAGGCATAGGAAGTTTTATTGCTCAATGTTCTTTTTGTCTTAAGAGATCACATAAGAAAATTTCATACAAACTTTTACCAAAATTAATTACAATGCCTGTATGAAAATAACACCATAGCTATGCGTTTATGGCAATCTAAGCAAACCCTGTAGCCTTAGACGAGCCGATAACAACAACAAGAAACTTCCACCATCACCCCCATGTAACAAATGTAACATATAACAATCATGATAATTGTTCAGAAAAAATAAACTCAGAAGTAAATAATGTTTCACTTTCAAGATGTGTTTCATCTTGGATTCACTAGATCAGAAGAAAATATGTATGACAACAGACAGAAATTTATTATACCAAATGGCTTATGTAAATAGACATGACACCTAAACTACAAAAAAATATTATATGTGAAGAAAATTTGTAGGCCTACCTATACAACAATGAAGTAGGTAAGGGATTAGCAACTTGTTTTACTTGACTAAAGCTCCAAAAGGATATAACTCCACTGAAACTGGTGTTTTTATCTTCACTGATGTGCTTGGCATGCAGTTCATCTCTCTATTGATGTGCTCAGCGTGCAGTATGCTTGATTGTTCACTGAAACCACAGAATCATATCGATTCTCAACGTCACTCTGAAATATTTAGCTCAAACAACGCTCAAGACTGAGGCCTCTGTTCATTTTTCCAAGAATTCTTTGCAGCTTCAGCAGACGAGCTGCCGGAATCTCCATTATTATTAGCATCCTTTGGTTTCGAAAAGAAAGGATCCCATTCATGAGCCCCAACCTTCTGCCCTTCCTCTAACAAAGCATACTTCCAACTATTCTCCTCGATAAAATCCTTGTCTTCACGGTCATCAATTATCTCCTTCCTCAGTTTCGTAACTTTATCAATAATTGCTTGCACTGAAACATCAAATGCATCCTTAAGAGACTCCAATTTAGACCTAGGATCAGCATATATAAGCCTAGGTATGAGACTTATCACTTCCTCCCTCATCTCCTTGACAACATGATCAGGAATTTGCTTCAATCTCTCCTCAATACTAACACCCTTCTTTCGAATATCATCTTCCGGGATAAACACCGAATACTTTGAGAAATTTTTAGGAAGATGCCAAGTATACTGAGTGTAAGCTGAACCGGGATGAAAGAACACAGGTATACATCCAGCCAACATTGAATCAAATGCAGATCTCCGTGTATATGAATCCCCTTGAGGTTGCAAGCAGAACAAAGAGCTCTGGAACATTTTCATTATACTGCTTGGAGAATGGCACTTGCTCTCCCCAAAATCACACTCCAAAAGCTTACCAACCTTAGAATTCCTGCATTGATCGATAATTTGCCCTCTTATAGATTTCGGGTTATCAGGGCGAGGAGCCCCAGCAAACGAGAAGAGCCATTGTCTCTCCAATTTCCTCATCCGATCTTGCCATACGAACACATCATCGTCCTTTGATGGATGGAAATAGGTCGGATATGGAATTCCAAAATCATTAGCATTCCAAGGACTAGATTCAACAACCAACATTGACATGTTTTTGGCAGCCGGTAAGAACAAGAGCTTGTTCCCCCAATCAGACTCAGTATCAGATAGCCTTCTAAAATCCCAAGTAATTCTCCCTGCAACCAAGAAATGATCCCTCCCGCCCATAACTTTCCACTCGGGTCTCTTCATAAGCCAATCCACCAAATCAAGAGAGGCCGCATCCCTCACCGAGATGTTATACCCCCAAAGATACCGAGCTATATCAAACCCCGCATAGAACGGCACAAAGACCGCCGCAGCAATAGACGAGTCCTTGGTCAAGCACTCATACTGCTTCATCCGATTGCTAAAGATCACATCGACAGCAAATTGATTGGTTGCATACCAACCGGTGTTAGAGAACACACCCTCGACATTCTCAAGGGGAGGACCGAGACCAGCATTGGTCGTAAATTTACACATGTTGGTCCAAAGGCTAAGCTTTCTGCATTCTGTGAGCATATCTTCATTGAATCTTGGCGGTAAATCATGAACATAAATATAACGGCCACCACAGGGATCAGTCTTATTCTCAGCAGTCTTAAGGGCTCTCAAAAAGGGGAAATCCTTCTTGGGTTCTTTTTGGGCATTCTTCTTCAAAATGGATCGGGGCGGGACGATCGATCGAACCGGGTTAACGGGTTTGCTTTGTTTCGAGGAATGTTGGGTTTCAGAGGGAATTGAAGGGGAAGGCAATGAGGGTTTCAGGGTTTCAGGGGAATTTCCACTGAGAACAGCGAAATGGAAGTAAAAGATCAAGAACCAGAAAAGGGCAAGTACAGAAGCGAGAAGGCAAAGGCGAGATCGAGGGGTGTTTCCATTGGATTTCTCCATTCGCCTTCTCATCTAATTCTAAATCAAAAATTGGGGAAGAAAATAACAAAGGCGCCAACTTTTTATTATTTTCTCATCAAAGATCATGAAATCCCCAATTGGGTGCCAATATCTAACATTAAAATTGGTAGAAATCACAAATTGGGCATCAAAGAAACCCTATATGGCTATGATCAGAATCAGTGGTATTGGCGCAAATGAACAGCTCTAAAAACGAAATTTTTAGCACAAATTAAAATAATTAAGCAAATTATCAACAAAAAAAAACCCCTAATTTCGACGAGATACGAAGACTTACAGAGAGAATCGATAAAGCTTATTTAAATAAAATTAAAAGTTGAGGCTGAATTTAGAAGGAAGAGCAAAAATAGGAAGAAACAAGACGAGACTTTTATTTGCATGGAAAATATTGACGGGCAAGCGCATGTTAGCATATGACCAAGCCTAGTAGGACCCACGTCCAGATGATTCTGTGTAAGATTATTAATATATCAGTTTAATACACATTAATGAATTTCGGGTAAACTACACTTCAACACCCCTAAAGTTTACCAATATGGCACCAAAATACCCTCACTTTTAAACCAGCAAACATAAATGTGACGTTAATAAAATCCGTTAATTTACATTAATGCCCCAATTAAATTCACCTACCCATGTAGTGGTCGTAGTGGTCATAAATTTGATAAAGTTTAGAGGTAAAGGAGATGCTCATAGTACCACGTGGCGTCCAACAGAGAATATTTGCCGAATATTCTAACGGCAGCTAACAGAGGGTATTAACGTGACATGATTAGCCGGCAACACAAAGATATGATTAGCTCCCTGTTTAATGGTAACCTGTATGATAATTGTGGGATTATTACAAGATATAGATGGAGACCAGGTGTACGTTCAAAGTGGTTAAACTATTTATTGAATTATTAGCTATCATGTGTTTATGATCTACGTTAAGTAATCTATTTAAGTAATGGCGACCAGATCCACAATTATTGAATAAAAACTTGTTTTCATTACGATGGATGGATCCTTGTTGTGTTCTACATTTAGGACTTTAATGTCGTCACAAAGTTCAATTATTAGCAAGGGTATTTACTTCGTGTAGGATTTATAGTAAAAATTTAGACAATATATGATAGGAAAAACATATACAAGACAACATGGATGTGTCACCATTGTCCCGGCACAAAGTTTTCCGGGAACAAATAATTCATATCAAAAGTTATGATGAGCATGGTCTACATATTTATATATTTGATTCATGACTTCACATTCAAGTAGTTGCCATGTGAATTGGGTTCCATAACAAATATATTCAATCATTTAGGAAGTACAAATTTTGTTAGATCTTCTTTATACTTAATATTAGGATTTTATCATTTTGAGATGATGACAGTGGTAATGATTGATTGAGTAATATGATGATGGCCCATGTGAGAAAGCTCGGAATCTTATTCTCACTAGAAACTTTGTCTAATGCCTCCTCATCTCCTCATTCATTTCTTGAGAATCTACTGCTGTTTGCACCTCATGAAGAGCTATATTTACTCCTACCATTTAATTTGTGAACAGAAGTTTGATGTTTATGATTTACTCAATGATTAGTATTAGCATACCACATCAATATTAATGAACTGTTTTCAATCACAGCGAAGTATAGGAAACATAATGAGATAATATAACTATTTTCATTTCATTCTCAGGTTGTACATGTCAACCAAAGGCATGACGCTACTTTTTACAGATTTAAAAGGAGCTTTACACCACAAGGACAACAAAATTGGTGTGAAACTCATGACTAGTGAGCTTGCCATATGATTCTCAATAATTACAAAACACAATCTAGTACTAAAAAACATCTGTTTGTATGCAAAATGACTTTGAGGCAACACTGTACTACTCATTGGCGCAAGCTAAGGCTTTCCAAGGTGAGATTAGATGTGGTCCCAAAGTTCCGATGCTTACCGTCTGCTTTGTTAGCGAGTCTAAAGCCCTGAAGGGGCAGTTGGTTGATCAGAAGTGTCTCGAGTTGGCTTGCGATGCTCTTTCCTGGCACTAGTATGTACAAGAACAATGCACTCTTCATGCCTTCCTTTGAGCGATGAGCACCAATCCTACCAATTAGATCATCCGTCTGCAATGAAACATAACTTTCAGAGACCCACAAAAAACTAGGGCTAGCTGCGGATAGACCTCCTGTGCTATCGCTAAATTGAACTTACTACACATATAGCTCCATTATTGCAGATAGGCCCTCCAGAGTGAAAATTTCGACCCTTCTCTGGGGGTCTATCTGCAACAATAGAACTATTGCGGCAATTATCCCTAATACCAAAATAAGAGCTAAGATAATGTAGAAGTTACCTGCCCAACGTACAATTTCTTATCAGATCTGAAGAGTATATAAATGCTTGAAGCGCCAACGGTCGAGGGAGGAGGTTGTTCCCTGACACCAATAGGAACACACATTACCTCCACAAGCTCCAACATGTTCTTCTTCTTGTAAAGCTCTATTAACTTCTTCTGGCAAATTATGGTAACAGCTCTTTCAACTTCCTTCTGGAATAACTGCATGTTCCCAAAAGTTGATCCTCCAATAGTCCGCAAAGAATAGTCTTCATCGAACACCTTTAGATCAGATTTCGAATCTAAATCTATGGACCCGATTGCCTTCGTGTTCATTGAAAGGTACAGCTCCTCAGCCCTCCTGATGATTCTCTCAGGAATACCTTCACCTAGGGCAGTTTCAAAGGCAAGACTTTCTCTACATACACCATCAATTAACTTCCACGTTGGTCTTATTTTTCCATCAACAATCTCTGTTCCCATTGCTTTGTGCACAGTGTTTTTTGTGGCTAACGGCAAATCGAAAATGCCATGTAAATGGGTTGAAACAATACCCATGCAGCCAATTTGATCAAGAGTTTCAACAATGCTACCAGCAATGCAAGTTCCTTTTGCAGTTTCAGTGCCCCTACAGATTTCGTCCACGAGAACTAGACTCTTTGAAGTAGCTCCACTGACTAGTGAGCGTATCTCGGACATTTCAATCTAAAGAAAATGCTTCCGGATTAGATAAATGTAAGAGAACATTTCATGCACCAACCTAAGAGAACATTTCATGCACCAACCATATCAGAATTACCAGATATCGGATATCCTACAGAAGCAGCAATATTTGTTATGTGGCATGAGAAATGATGGATGGTTCAACTTATGGTATAACATATAACTTTTCCAGTACAAGATTTTATTTTTCAGATTTTCTAAATATTTACCCTGTGTATCCAGTACAGACATCATGCAAACATTATTCATCTGCAATCTATTCCTAGCTGACATTATAGACCTCTTTTCCCCTTCCCGCTCTGCAAGCTGTAAAGCATGATATAAAGATGGATTCAGAGTATCTCTTGTCCTTCTCTTTTAACACAAGAAGCATCTCTATCCCACAGAACATATAACAAAAATGCTTCAAGTTCCCTTTCTAAATTGTTTTCAGTTTTGACTTCATATAATCTTCCAAGCATGTACATGTCAAATATTCCACCATTGTGGTTATCTTATGCTTGTGCGCACTCCAAAGAGGTTTGTTCCTAACCCCTACGTTATCTTCAAATTGAAATTTGGCGTGATGCTTATAGTGAAGAAGCCACTCATAAAATTGTTGAAAGCAAATAATTCAGAAACAATTCTTCACGAATTTATACATTGATACAAGAATTGAAATTTTCTTATTACCATTTGAAGCATGCTAAATTGATTTGGCATGTATCATCTAACTTGACTAACTGTAATGGAACATACATTACGGGAGCATCACGCTACACTATGTATAAAGAAAATGTCGGCAGCTTAATTGTTCATAATGTAAAGAAGAGCCTGCAGGTGACAATCCTAAAACTAAGAACATACATTACGGGAGCATCACACTACACTATGTATAAAGAAAATGTTGGCAGCTTAATTGTTCATAATGTAAAGAAGAGCCTGCAGGTGACAATCCTGAAACTAAGAATGTATAACTAAACAGAATTAGGAACAAAATAAGAAGCAGATGAAGAACTCAGCACCTGAAATGAGCTCTTTCCATCAGCAGGACTATCATAAGCTTTCATGTGCAGCATAATAGAATCAAAATGAGGAATAGTAGCTGACTCAGCAGGTACCATGAGTCCACAGATCCCAAGTAATGCAGCAGCACATATCGACCGAAGTAAACTAGATTTACCTCCACCATTTGGTCCAGTCAAAAGAAAAGTTGATTCCATTCTGACAGTATTTTGAATTGCACTACCTTGTGCAACATCAAACCAATAAGGTGATAGACCTGTTAACTCGAGTGTCTCAGCCATTTGAGCTGAGCTTTCATCCTGCAATTTCACAGAACTTTTAGACTGCTTTGAACTTCAAAAACCTAATAACATTGAGACAGGTGAAATTATTTATATAACTCTGCTTGAATTGAAAGTTATTCTAGGCATTATTTGTTAGATGCCAAATACCACATAAAAGAATAAGATATGAACCTTCAATCATGAGCTAAATACTTCAAAACCTCTCAATTTTCAGCAGTTATCTTATAGATCATTTAAGCATTTCTAAAACAATGCATATAATTTTTGGTTCGATCAAATTATTGTAGATCATAGATCTAAGCATGTTGCAAGTTTCAGCTGTTCAATATGTGGCTACTTGATCCATAGGCAAGAAAACATAAAATCTCCTACCCTCCCTCATTGTACCTTCGAGGATTCCTTGTACATTCAAAAGGATTTAGAGCACAATTCTTCCAAAAAGAAACAATCAGTGGAATATACAAATCAAAATCACTTTGTTCCCTACTACTACAACACAATAAGTTCTTACAAATAAATTTTGATATCCAGATATATTAAATGGTGATTTAATTGCTAACAGATGGTATATAAATGGCTATAGGTTGATGTAATCTAGGTTAAAAGATTTTTTAAAAATGCATATAGGTAAATGATTGGTTAAATTTTAAATAGAGGGTTCAATACTAATTTTGGCTATTGGATCACTTCAAGGTTTACCCATATGCTGATGCTTTATCGACTCAAAGTGCATCAATGCAAATAGTGGAAAGGCATGTCCGTGGCACATAAATGGATAAGAAGTTTTAAGATGTTTTGTAAAGAGTACACAGATTAGCAGTCATCGCTTGGAATATAATGTCAAAAAGTAAAAATCAGTTCTCTTGGCTGAGTAAACAATACTATCTCAGTATCATTTAAAAACTTTGCTTCTTCGAACATACTCTTTCACCTCTAGTATCAGATACTCCTTCCACACTTTTGTTGTAATTTATCAAGCTGTAGAGTTTTAAAACAATACCTTGCACTTAGGGATCTTGTATAGTTCAGGAAAACCCATTCCCTCCTTCGACCTTCACTGGAAAAAGGATTATCCATAAGACGAGTCATGCTAAGAAATTTCAAGGAAACTGTATCCACAAATTCTGGCATATTACTTACAACTTTTCTGTTTTCAGGCGGCAAAATAAGGATTAAGAAAATAGAAAACATGCCCTTTTTGCTGTAGTTTAATCATCAAGTAATTTAAACTAATCAAACAATGAACCCATACACACACACACACAGATATACACACTGATGCACAAATACATATGCCCCAAAATATATTGAAAGGAAAATTACACAGAAACAATGAATATATAATAGTTGAAACTAATTTGCAACAATTTACCTAACATGACCGAAAAGTGATTTAGCTATGACAAGCAGCATGGAAGAGAACACAAGGACATTTATTTTTACTTGCATTTCTGCAGAAAGCCCTCTTAATAATTCCAGCACTTTAACCTTTGCCATTTCATTGGCTTCATGATACCTAAAATCAGAGTAAACCAATATAAAATCATCAAATCCCATTTAACAACCAACAATAAAAAGAAACAGGAAAGCTGGAGGTCAAGTTTAAAGCAACAAGATCCAACAATGTAATCGCACCTGGTTAATGCATTATCAACATTGTTTGTGGTAAACCATTCCTCTCCAACCTTTCGCCCTTTCGAATCTATGGCAGACCTGAGTTGCTTGATTTGTTCTTCCCCAGGGGTATTGGCCCATACAGATGGCATAAAACGTTTCCCCTTAAACCAAACAGCTTCATGTTCTCTAGCATAACATACTTCACCCTTAGGACCTCCCAGAGAAGACATGATTGATTTCACTCTTGACACAATTGGGATGAAATCTTCCATAACCTATAACAAAAGACCGGTATATTAATAAAAAGTGAATAAAGCAAGAACTACAAAGAATCAATTGAAAGTCATAAAGAAAATGTTGGCAGCTTAATTGTTCATAATGTAAAGAAGAGCCTGCAGGTGACAATCCTGAAACTAAGAATGTATAACTAAACAGAATTAGGAACAAAATAAGAAGCAGATGAAGAACTCAGCACCTGAAATGAGCTCTTTCCATCAGCAGGACTATCATAAGCTTTCATGTGCAGCATAATAGAATCAAAATGAGGAATAGTAGCTGACTCAGCAGGTACCATGAGTCCACAGATCCCAAGTAATGCAGCAGCACATATCGACCGAAGTAAACTAGATTTACCTCCACCATTTGGTCCAGTCAAAAGAAAAGTTGATTCCATTCTGACAGTATTTTGAATTGCACTACCTTGTGCAACATCAAACCAATAAGGTGATAGACCTGTTAACTCGAGTGTCTCAGCCATTTGAGCTGAGCTTTCATCCTGCAATTTCACAGAACTTTTAGACTGCTTTGAACTTCAAAAACCTAATAACATTGAGACAGGTGAAATTATTTATATAACTCTGTTGCGAATTGAAAGTTATTCTAGGCATTATTTGTTAGATGCCAAATACCACATAAAAGAATAAGATATGAACCTTCAATCATGAGCTAAATACTTCAAAAACCTCTCAATTTTCAGCAGTTATCTTATAGATCATTTAAGCATTTCTAAAACAATGCATATAATTTTTGGTTCGGATCAAATTATTGTAGATCATAGATCTAAGCATGTTGCAAGTTTCAGCTGTTCAATATGTGGCTACTTGATCCATAGGCAAGAAAACATAAAATCTCCTACCCTCCCTCATTGTACCTTGAGGATTCCTTGTACATTCAAAAGGATTTAGAGCACAATTCTTCCAAAAAGAAACAATCAGTGGAATATACAAATCAAAATCACTTTGTTCCCTACTACTACAACACAATAAGTTCTTACAAATAAATTTTGATATCCAGATATATTAAATGGTGATTTAATTGCTAACAGATGGTATATAAATGGCTATAGGTTGATGTAATCTAGGTTAAAAGATTTTTTAAAAATGCATATAGGTAAATGATTGGTTAAATTTTAAATAGAGGGTTCAATACTAATTTTGGCTATTGGATCACTTCAAGGTTTACCCATATGCTGATGCTTTATCGACTCAAAGTGCATCAATGCAAATAGTGGAAAGGCATGTCCGTGGCACATAAATGGATAAGAAGTTTTAAGATGTTTTGTAAAGAGTACACAGATTGCAGTCATCGCTTGGAATATAATGTCAAAAAGTAAAAATCAGTTCTCTTGGCTGAGTAAACAATACTATCTCAGTATCATTTAAAAACTTTGCTTCTTCGAACATACTCTTTCACCTCTAGTATCAGATACTCCTTCCACACTTTTGTTGTAATTTATCAAGCTGTAGAGTTTTAAAACAATACCTTGCACTTAGGGATCTTGTATAGTTCAGGAAAACCCATTCCTCCTTCGACCTTCACTGGAAAAAGGATTATCCATAAGACGAGTCATGCTAAGAAATTTCAAGGAAACTGTATCCACAAATTCTGGCATATTACTTACAACTTTTCTGTTTTCAGGCGGCAAAATAAGGATTAAGAAAATAGAAAACATGCCCTTTTTGCTGTAGTTTAATCATCAAGTAATTTAAACTAATCAAACAATGAACCCATACACACACACACACAGATATACACACTGATGCACAAATACATATGCCCCCAAAATATATTGAAAGGAAAATTACACAGAAACAATGAATATATAATAGTTGAAACTAATTTGCAACAATTTACCTAACATGACCGAAAAGTGATTTAGCTATGACAAGCAGCATGGAAGAGAACACAAGGACATTTATTTTTACTTGCATTTCTGCAGAAAGCCCTCTTAATAATTCCAGCACTTTAACCTTTGCCATTTCATTGGCTTCATGATACCTAAAATCAGAGTAAACCAATATAAAATCATCAAATCCCATTTAACAACCAACAATAAAAAGAAACAGGAAAGCTGGAGGTCAAGTTTAAAGCAACAAGATCCAACAATGTAATCGCACCTGGTTAATGCATTATCAACATTGTTTGTGGTAAACCATTCCTCTCCAACCTTTAAGCCCTTCGAATCTATGGCAGACCTGAGTTGCTTGATTTGTTCTTCCCCAGGGGTATTGGCCCATACAGATGGCATAAAACGTTTCCCCTTAAACCAAACAGCTTCATGTTCTCTAGCATAACATACTTCACCCTTAGGACCTCCCAGAGAAGACATGATTGATTTCACTCTTGACACAATTGGGATGAAATCTTCCATAACCTATAACAAAAGACCGGTATATTAATAAAAAGTGAATAAAGCAAGAACTACAAAGAATCAATTGAAAGTCAAAAAACAAAAAAAATTGTAAACAAAGAAGAGAGCAGCTAACAGGTATGACCATTCCAAGGAGTAGGGGATACTTTCACAAATCAACATCGGACTTGTATGAATAAGAGGAAAGACAAACATTCGAGAAATGAATACCTTAGTGCCCAAAGGTATAACTGATCTATGAACTTGAAGTAGGAAACGCTATCCGTTTAGTTTATAAAGCCTTATTCCAATCAAGTATACATAGAGGAAAGAGAGGTATCACACCCCAAAACCTCCAGGTCAGCTACAGAAGAAAGAATTATAATATAAAATATCTGCAAACATGAATTCAAGAGACAGTTCGGAAAATTTATTCCACTTAGCTTGTAGGCCTTATATTGTGGATAATGTATCTTCCACCATTTGTTCCTTCAAACATGAATCTCCACCATTCTTTTCTTCCTTCTATACAGACTCTTAGAAAGGAGAATTTTGAACAAATGCTTTGGTTGCATGACCTTAGAGTACATGTCAAATATTCCACCATTGTGGTTATCTTATGCTTGTAAGACTCCAAAGAGGTTTGTTCCTAACCCCACGTTATCTTCAAATTGAAATTTGGCGATGCTTATAGTGAAGAAGCCACTCATAAAATTGTTGAAAGCAAATAATTCAGAAACAATTCTTCACAATTTATACATTGATACAAGAATTGAAATTTTCTTATTACCATTTGAAGCATGCTAAATTGATTTGGCATGTATCATCTAACTTGACTAACTGTAATGGAACATACATTACGGAGCATCACACTACACTATGTATAAAGAAAATGTCGGCAGCTTAATTGTTCATAATGTAAAGAAGAGCCTGCAGGTGACAATCCTAAAACTAAGAACATACATTACGGAGCATCACACTACACTATGTATAAAGAAAATGTTGGCAGCTTAATTGTTCATAATGTAAAGAAGAGCCTGCAGGTGACAATCCTAAAACTAAGAACATACATTACGGGAGCATCACACTACACTATGTATAAAGAAAATGTCGGCAGCTTAATTGTTCATAATGTAAAGAAGAGCCTGCAGGTGACAATCCTGAAACTAAGAATGTATAACTAAACAGAATTAGGAACAAAATAAGAAGCAGATGAAGAACTCAGCACCTGAAATGAGCTCTTTCCATCAGCAGGACTATCATAAGCTTTCATGTGCAGCATAATAGAATCAAAATGAGGAATAGTAGCTGACTCAGCAGGTACCATGAGTCCACAGATCCCAAGTAATGCAGCAGCACATATCGACCGGTAAACTAGATTTACCTCCACCATTTGGTCCAGTCAAAAGAAAAGTTGATTCCATTCTGACAGTATTTTGAATTGCACTACCTTGTGCAACATCAAACCAATAAGGTGATAGACCTGTTAACTCGAGTGTCTCAGCCATTTGAGCTGAGCTTTCATCCTGCAATTTCACAGAACTTTTAGACTGCTTTGAACTTCAAAACCTAATAACATTGAGACAGGTGAAATTATTTATATAACTCTGCTTGAATTGAAAGTTATTCTAGGCATTATTTGTTAGATGCCAAATACCACATAAAAGAATAAGATATGAACCTTCAATCATGAGCTAAATACTTCAAAACCTAATAACATTGAGACAGGTGAAATTATTTATATAACTCTGCTTGAATTGAAAGTTATTCTAGGCATTATTTGTTAGATGCCAAATACCACATAAAAGAATAAGATATGAACCTTCAATCATGAGCTAAATACTTCAAAACCTCTCAATTTTCAGCAGTTATCTTATAGATCATTTAAGCATTTCTAAAACAATGCATATAATTTTTGGTTCGATCAAATTATTGTAGATCATAGATCTAAGCATGTTGCAAGTTTCAGCTGTTCAATATGTGGCTACTTGATCCATAGGCAAGAAAACATAAAATCTCCTACCCTCCCTCATTGTACCTTCGAGGATTCCTTGTACATTCAAAAGGATTTAGAGCACAATTCTTCCAAAAAGAAACAATCAGTGGAATATACAAATCAAAATCACTTTGTTCCCTACTACTACAACACAATAAGTTCTTACAAATAAATTTTGATATCCAGATATATTAAATGGTGATTTAATTGCTAACAGATGGTATATAAATGGCTATAGGTTGATGTAATCTAGGTTAAAAGATTTTTTTAAAAAATGCATATAGGTAAATGATTGGTTAAATTTTAAATAGAGGGTTCAATACTAATTTTGGCTATTGGATCACTTCAAGGTTTACCCATATGCGTTGATGCTTTATCGACTCAAAGTGCATCAATGCAAATAGTGGAAAGGCATGTCCGTGGCACATAAATGGATAAGAAGTTTTTAAGATGTTTTGTAAAGAGTACACAGATTGCGCAGTCATCGCTTGGAATATAATGTCAAAAAGTAAAAATCAGTTCTCTTGGCTGAGTAAACAATACTATCTCAGTATCATTTAAAAAACTTTGCTTCTTCCGAACATACTCTTTCACCTCTAGTATCAGATACTCCTTCCACACTTTTGTTGTAATTTATCAAGCTGTAGAGTTTTAAAACAATACCTTGCACTTAGGGATCTTGTATAGTTCAGGAAAAACCCATTCCCTCCTTCGACCTTCACTGGAAAAAGGATTATCCATAAGACGAGTCATGCTAAGAAATTTCAAGGAAACTGTATCCACAAATTCTGGCATATTACTTACAACTTTTCTGTTTTCAGGCTGCAAAATAAGGATTAAGAAAATAGAAAACATGCCCTTTTGCTGTAGTTTAATCATCAAGTAATTTAAACTAATCAAACAATGAACCCATACACACACACACACAGATATACACACTGATGCACAAATACATATGCCCCCAAAATATATTGAAAGGAAAATTACACAGAAACAATGAATATATAATAGTTGAAACTAATTTGCAACAATTTACCTAACATGACCGAAAAGTGATTTAGCTATGACAAGCAGCATGGAAGAGAACACAAGGACATTTATTTTACTTGCATTTCTGCAGAAAGCCCTCTTAATAATTCCAGCACTTTAACCTTTGCCATTTCATTGGCTTCATGATACCTAAAATCAGAGTAAACCAATATAAAATCATCAAATCCCATTTAACAACCAACAATAAAAGAAACAGGAAAGCTGGAGGTCAAGTTTAAAGCAACAAGATCCAACAATGTAATCGCACCTGGTTAATGCATTATCAACATTGTTTGTGGTAAACCATTCCTCTCCAACCTTTCGCCTTTCAATCTATGGCAGACCTGAGTTGCTTGATTTGTTCTTCCCCAGGGTATTGGCCCATACAGATGGCATAAAACGCTTCCCCTTAAACCAAACAGCTTCATGTTCTCTAGCATAACATACTTCACCCTTAGGACCTCCCAGAGAAGACATGATTGATTTCACTCTTGACACAATTGGGATGAAATCTTCCATAACCTATAACAAAAGACCGTATATTAATAAAAAGTGAATAAAGCAAGAACTACAAAGAATCAATTGAAAGTCAAAAACAAAAAAATTGTAAACAAAGAAGAGAGCAGCTAACAGGTATGACCATTCCAAGGAGTAGGGATACTTTCACAAATCAACATCGGACTTGTATGAATAAGAGGAAAGACAAACATTCGAGAAATGAATACCTTAGTGCCCAAAGGTATAACTGATCTATGAACTTGAAGTAGGAAACGCTATCCGTTTAGTTTATAAAGCCTTATTCCAATCAAGTATACATAGAGGAAAGAGAGGTATCACACCCCAAAACCTCCAGGTCAGCTACAGAAGAAAGAATTATAATATAAAATATCTGCAAACATGAATTCAAGAGACAGTTCGGAAAATTTATTCCACTTAGCTTGTAGGCCTTATATTGTGGATAATGTATCTTCCACCATTTGTTCCTTCAAACATGAATCTCCACCATTCTTTTCTTCCTTCTATACAGACTCTTAGAAAGGAGAATTTTGAACAAATGCGCTTTGGTTGCATGACCTTAGAGTACATGACAAATAAATAAGCTTCTCCATCCACATATGGCCTTCTAGGAGTTAAGAAAAATCTATCTACAGGCCATAATATCTATTGCAGGGAATGTAGCGCCAATTGTAGGAGATAACACAATGAAATGTGTTTTGGATAGAAAATCATTCATTTTAATGATTCCTAACATACTCATATCACAGTTGTAAAATGAATGGCCATTTGACATACAACAAAATGGACCATCTGATAATTGTGTGAACTTTTATCTGAATACAATTCAGGGCGTGTAATCAAGATGGATGATGTGGATCACCAATTAAGATGGTCAACAGTGTAATTTTGGTTGGTAGGGCAAACTTATCCTCGATAAAAATATTGCACATCCTTCTGTATTCTCATCCTCAATGAAGCATCCCCACATACTTTGTGGACTAATTTCTCACCTAGGCCTTCCTAGTTTTATCAGGCAACCATCTTGTGCCGGTATATTTTACTTTTCTTACTTTGGCCTTTTTATTGCATGGCTTCTGAATAGCATAAATTGCAAGTAATGAAAATTTTTCATCTGGATGCATAAAAGATAGCAGCATGGAGAACCTTCTACCTCTCCACATCATCTACCCAATACTAAGCTTGCAAGCCAGATCCAGGTTAAAGAAACTAATTGTATTGTTATACATCTTGTATTTAATTTGTCTCTGGAGGCAATTAAAACTTCTAGTAAAAATAAAACTATTCATCTTTATTTTCCCCAAATGTAATGTACTCTGCCTTTGATATGCTATTTTCCATCCCATTATCATCCATGACATTCTTCAATACTTTTTATTTCAATATTTTCTCACCATTTATAGTATAGCTTCAACCACTTTTTTATAAACCAGCTAATGGTATTCATCTAAAAGGGTGTACACCATATTACCTCATACCATATTTACATATGCATCCTAGATAATTCTAGAGAATTATGGACTTAAGTGTTACCATTGATGTAATCTGAAAATGCTGGACTTCAAGGTGGTATTCTTGCAAGCATAGTCAATTGGCTATAATGATTTTCACTAATTAAACAGCTTGAAATAATTTTCCGTAAGATTATAAGCAGTTATTATAATGATTAAGGAAAAAAGATGATGCACAAGGAACATCAAATAGAAGCAGAAATCCAAATTCGTAGTGAGGGACTTAGGTAAGCCTTCAACCAACAATGCAACAGCAGCTTCCATTTACAGATACCAAACCGAATAACATATTCTACAAGGCTAACTAGAATTTTGAGTACCTTATAGTTACATGATTATTCATTTATGTACCCTATAAATTTTCTTGACATCCTTATTGCTTCTTAAACTAGCACATTACTACCTTCCATTTGTTAAATGTTGGAATATTACCGTTAAACTGAGATTCGCCTAAAATTTCCATGTGACTTGCACATGATAAAATTTAGCTCATTATATCCCTAAAATTGGTTGAATTAACAACTTTGTGGAAGACAAAGTGGGAGAAAATAGGGTTGAAGATAGGTGTCTTAGTTACAACTACCAACTTTAGGGGTATAATTGGAAACATAAAAGAAGAACTGCAAGTTCAATTGGAAATCTTCCTGTAAAACCTACTGCAATAGATAAGGATTGGGCAGCCCGCTCAACTTCTGCAAAAACATCCTCTGCATGGATCCTCTTCACACGACCTCTCCATGAAGATTCCATATCCTCGAAAAATTCACGGGGAACATATTCCGGGGAACTTATTTCCTGATCTGTTTCACCACCAAGAGATATTATCTCACCTATTCTTTGAGAGATCCACCCACACTCCGTTACCTACAAATAAAATCACGAAATAAATTTCTAATAGAAGATTAAACTACAATATTAGCTGATTAAACCATTGAAGCACCATACAGCAAAAAAAAAGGGCAGTCTTGAATTGCGATGACAAAAAAGGTATACTAAGTCAAAGCATGTACATGTCGTCTAGTGATATGCTGACTCAGTAAATCTTTGAAGAAATAAAAACTGACAGTACTGTAAAAGAGAAATAATGTAGAGATCTATCACCAAGCCCAGTTGACTGAAGTGTCACACGTGAAGTGTCACACAGTTCTAGGAATTAAGGTGTAAAAGAGAGATTAGATCAGTAGCTGTGGACTGACCAAGGAAACACAGAAATTTAAGATCCAATATATTCATCAATGTAGAATTCTATCATCACATCCAGTTAACTCAAGTGTCACACAGTACTTTTCCATACTTTGTCTAGCCTGCAAGTATTTCTATAAACAATTTATTTACGTCCAGAAAAGTTAAAGATAAATTATGTGAAAGTCTAGATTAAAACTATCATCCAAGCACTAAATGTGGAGGAAGGTGCACTCTGGAATTAGATCTTGCAGTATGTGAAACAGTATAAAGATAATAATCACGCAAAAATAAATAGAACTGAAGTTCTTTGATTGTATCTTCAGAGCATTTGATTTATAACCAGATTAAATCAGATATTAAGATACAAAAACATACCAGCATCTCATATTCAACTTTCAGCCCAGTGGACACCCAAGTTGGTTCCAATAGTATATGTAGAATAGCTGATAGTTCAGAATTCCTATGCATCTGCAGAATTTCATCGGCGACATTTTTTATTCTGCAGAACTCAATATGATTAGCCTCCCTAGATTCCAGCAATCGGACAAGCTGCAAGATTGAGCAAACTCCAGTTTGTGACAACCAAGGTAGTACTAGTATAAGTGTCTAATAAACACCGACAATGATAAGAAAATATATCCAGAGGTTCAGTGACAAAAACAAAAAAACTACAAATATAAAAAGATGTTATAAAATATGGTGTTCTAGTGATTAGTACTTAATGGCGAGCCCTTTATAAAATATACTAACAAAAAACATTACTATGAAAGATCACATTGTACTATATGCAGGACTCTTCAACATATACACACATAATGATTTATGCTTAGTCAGGGTTTATAAAGAAATTTACTGATCCAGTATAAATAGCAAGATGTGATGCAAAGCAGGCCTAACTTAAGATATAAAAATCTAATTTCATTCTTTAAGAATAGAACCTTGGCAGCTGATACACAAGTAAACTCAGGGATGGAACAAGTCAAAGTGCTCATACTCCTGCATACCCCTGCCAGAAAAAGGTTCAAGTTAACTAAAATACTTGGAAAAGAAAAAGAAAAGAAACCAGATTATGACATAAGCAGTAATGATCTGAATCAGAAACAACTGTATACAAATAATGAAGTACTTTAACCATTAAATTCACCAAGTCTCAAGTCTCAACATAATTTTTAATCTTTAGAGTTTTCATTGGCCCGAATAATGACATAAATTCAATTGCTAGTAGAAACTGGCATTTTCTCCCCCAAATAAAGAATGAGAAATAATGGAGATGAAAGCATCCTCAAAGTGTGAAGTAAAGAGAAGAAATACTTGAAAAAGATTTAGAGAAGACAGAAGAGTAAAAGAGAGGACATCAAGAGAGAAATGGATGCACATGGTTTCTTCTTTCTCCAAATACTTAATCAACAATAGTAAGTAATTGCTTTGACTAGAGATATTAAAGTGTACTTACGCTGAATTGCAGAAGCAACCGCATATGATGGAGGGTTAAGAAGAAGATCCCTTAAATACCTGAGAAATAGAAACCAGCCTCGTACATAACAATAAACAAATGCAATACATTGATGGACTAGAAGATTGAGAATTTAGAATAAGTTTGAAACAAAAATGTCATTTAATTAGGGATCAGAGCCCAAACCTAAATAAGTACACAGACATGACAGTATGTTACATAAAGCAATACACATGAATTGACAGAAACATGAAGACACTATGAACTTTTATAAATCATGCAGTAAACCCAGCAGAGATCAGGTCGCTGTCCATGTTGAAATGTCGTGTTCTGAACTTAGTATTTATAACATGATTTGCAACAAGAAAAACATGAGGTGCAATTTGCAGGACGAAAAATCACATGATACAGCTGTGAAGAAGAAAACCTTTTTACAAACACAAGACACTTAGCATGTGGTAAGATGGTGCAGGAAAGTTGACAATTGAACAAAGTAATGTCAATATCAATATACATCCCCCCAAGAAAGTAACCTTGAATAGAAGACTATCCAAGGAAAAAAAGTTAACAGTTATTGAATATCAAACATCAGTGACAACAGACAACCTAGCATCATTTAAATTAGATACCATTTAAAAAAAATATTCTGAGATCTTTTATCACACGAGGCTAAAGATGTATGCTACAAATACGACGAACAAGAGTATCCAATCATTATAAAACAAAGATTTCATAAAGGATCAAAAAGATCTTAAATGATTTGAAGTTGCTGACAATTTAACAAAAAACTAGAAAAATCAATTTGAGCATTCCCATCATCAAGCATAAAATTAAAATTCAATTCTATATTATGTTGCAACAGCATCATCACTATACTGTGAAACAAAAATGTAGTATCAACAAAGTTAAGAAATAAAGGGGTCATAAACCTTAAGCTAGATACAATTTTTATGAATTATGGACTAGCATTATTTATCCAAACGGTAAATAAAGATGCAGGGGATGTTAAACGCACAATGCTGGAAGACCGGTGCAGTTTGAAGGAAGCAACACTTTCAACAAGCTAGGTATTCCCTCTGTCGGTATCACTCCTAGAAGAAAATGTTTAAATAAATCAGGTAGTATTATAGTATTGCAGCTGGTGCAGATATATAAGTAAGAGTCTTCTCTAACCAATTTGAGTAGCAGTCCCCAGGTACAAAGGCTGAGGTCTTCTCTCCGAAGAAATACTGACATTTCGAAAAGCGGCTTCTTCATTCAGACCATAAATTTCTCTTACCTAAGTAAAACCAAATATGTCAACAATCAGATTTTTAACTTTTAGCTACATAATATAGCAAAAAGAAATGGCGCCATATTTAGAACTTTTTGTCAAATGATCATGCCACTACACCAAAAATTTCAAGTTGTGGTGAGAATTGAGGGTTATAATTTTATACTATAATATATGCCCGCAAGTTGAGCACCCTTTTAAGGGCCAAAATCAAGACTCACACAGTGATATCAACTTTTTTAAAATTCACTTTAAATTTATGACCAGTGGGATTTGAACCTAGGTAGCTCTGATATCATGTCAAAGACCCAACCACTGCACCAAAACTCTGTGGGAGGCTTGAGGGTTATGACAATGATGTCAATTAACACGGAGGCATTTGTAAAGCAGAAACAAAACAACAAGACTTTCCAACGTTTCCATTTATTTAGAGCAAGCACCCATTGTTCGTTTGTCTAATGAAAGTGAAGAGGCGTATCATGAAAATTGGAACAATCAGATAACGATCAGGAATAATCCAAACCTCCCTCCTCTCACATGCAAACGCACAAAGGCATCAAACACACACACACACAAGTAGGTAAATAGTGCTTGCTATGTTCCTTTGTATTATATAGACATAAGAAAGAGTACAGAAGAAACAATTAGCACAAATATAATTACCGTGCACCAAGGGAAATATGCCATTATACATATGCGGTATGAAAGAGTGTCTTACTTGAAGATAACAACCAAAGCTTGATTGTCAGGGTTGTAATAATAGATATTTAAGAATGACGTTTATCCACAACAGCCAACTGGTAACATAATGGAGATAAAGAGAAGAAAAAAAGAGAGGCAAATGATAAGAGAATCAACATCCATCATTATCATCTGGAATGCCGCTTTCTGAGCACTAGAAGAAGTTAAGAAAGCTCAAAATAATTGACCAAGTGTCAAAAGAGAGTGTCAACCTGTTCAACCATCTATTATCTGGTGCCAATTGCTCATGGAGGCAATACGATATCATGTACCTTGACAATAAGTCGGCAATAAGCACTAAGTAGACCTAACTTTCCTTGTAGTGCAGTTTAAGCTCATGGGACAAAGGAGAAAATCTCTCAAATCCTGTTAGAACAAGAAAGAGTCTAGATTGAGAGGCAAGTGAATAAGACTTCCCTCATGGAATCACTCCAATTAATGAGGTCACACATACAAGAAGAGCCAAGTATTGCAACATAATAAAACAAAGGGCACGACACTATTTTTATCCTTTCAAAATAAATAAACAAAAGAAAAGAACTGCTCCTAGATGACTCCAAGCATCAGCATAATAACCATGTTGTAGCTGCAGCTGTGTTTTCAGATAGCAAAAAAAAATTTAGCAAAAAGAAAACTACAAAAGTATAAAGTCACAAAAGTAGAGAAAAAAAGTGGCATGTATTGACTATTGAACTATACTGCATCATAGTATGGTTTATTTCAGATGTTTTAGTTACTAACATATTGCATGCCCCGCCTTAATTTCCCATTGGATTGTTTAGCTCACAAGGGAAATTAAGATGTACTGATGTAGCGATTTTATGCACATTCATGAAACATGTATCTAGCAAGTAATGAAAGTGAATATAGAGTTCATTAACAGTCATATTACAAGTTGTGCAGACTATAAAATAGTTTCACGCTCATGAACAGGTTCCCACTGCCCAGAATGCCAGATAGAATATTCCTAGAGATCAGGAAAACACACAATATTTATAGCAGTATCCATCATCCAAAAACGACAACGGAAGATGACAGTTTGATAAACGAAATGTTGCAACTGAAATCAGTAACAGACAAAGTCTGACCACAATAAGTTTATGCCATCAAGCTCCAAACCTTGAACAAGAGCTCTTCAATAGGAATGCCATCAAACCATTCAAAAGTTTTCCCACTACATTCGCTCCACAAAAGGCCACCTTCCCCAAATTCCCCCCAGCGAGAAGTACCTAGAACGCAAATTCTGTATGCATTAAACATTCGTAAAGCTATAGCAATATCCAGATACGTTAAATTATGCATAATTATGTAAAAAAGCCTCATGATGCACATGTTGCGCACCTGAAGAATTATGTCGCAAGGAAGTATGCAGAAATAAATGGTGGTATCGGCATGTCCGGAGCTTAGTTACAATAGCCTCTTCAGTTAGACCATCTTCCAGTGAATACGTTTTCATGGTCTCAATGGCTGAGATCATGCAATACCCTTTAACAGATCTTGAGATACCTATAAAGCAGCTCACTCACGTTGAAACTTGAACTGAAGATAAAGGAACTTTTTTCAAATACAAACATCAGCAGCTGAAGGTGGACTGGAAATACCAACAACAGGCATTGGCTCCGGAAAATCAACATCATGATCAGCTCCAGCAAGGCCAAACACATAAGGGCTACCAGGATGTGCATGGCTGGAAGGATCACATAAGTTTGAGTGAGAAGGAAATACATACTAGAATATGGACAAGGAGAAGATCATAAATAAACAAATATAAATTCAAGAAATTGTACTTCTAAAAGTGGTACCTAGATCAATGTGAACGATTATCAATGACCGGGATACAAACAAACATGAAGAAAAAAAAAGTTCAATAAGACTGATTAATATCTGACCTTACCAAAAGAATCATGCATAAACTAAATAATAATAAAAGTACAGAATATAAGTTGAAAGATGTAAATATAAAATAAATAATTTCTAATATCACAGTAAAGCCAGATGAAGCGGGTTCCTTTAAGGATAATTTCGTTAGGATGGTAGCATAGTAGGAAAAAAATGAAATTAAATATGTACTACTTTTTGCAAAATGTGAATGAGAAAAAATATAGAGGTTTCCCAGATAAATAATACTTTGCCAGAGTGCGCCATTAATGACAATGACTTGGCATTATTGTTAGACAACTCGAAGGACCAACAGGGCATAGATTGGTAACTAAGGAAGTCTTCCATATGAAGGGAGTTTAAACCAACTGCTCAACTGTCTGATCCCAATGTTTGAAGCGAATTGGCCGCTTTCCAATCACCTAAGAGTTCATCTTGTAAGGATCTATAACATGAGGATTTCACAGTTCACTACCATTGGATGACTGGAGATATTTTGGGGTACTCTCACCAAATAGGTGGTATAGAACGACAAAACAACATGACAACATTATGCGCTCCTGCTTGTTGTGACTTGGGAGCATGGACATTTGAACCAAAGGGAATTTAAATTGCTTTTCCAGAAAATTAGTTTATGGCTGTCTATTCAACTTCTCACTTCAAAAGTGGATTGGCAGTTTTCACAAGTGAACTTACTGGTTGCATCATGGCACAGAGGCAACCTTATATTACCTTTCATCATTTCTATATTTTCTAAAAAATTAGGTATATTACTTCGACCTTTAAATACTTGCAGAGGACAAAGATCCAGACAAAAGTACTTATATTTTTTTGTATCGAACCAAAGAAAATGAGAAAAAGGTTCTTATTACTACTGCAAAGTCAATTGAATAGATCAGTTGCTCTTAGTGATGCTAGGTAACTTTGAACCAATTTATTAATAATACCAGGTTAACAATGCAATCAAAATAAGATTGTTGAAGCACGCCATCTTCATTTTAGCAAAATTTCTACTTTAATCAAAAAATGAAAATAATGAACAATAACACTCATGGTGCAAATGACATTAAATATTTTATGTACAACAGTATAAGACAAGATTAGGCTTATTTCTTGTTCACATATATTTACACGAGTATGGAAAAATGATACAAAATTTGAACAGAATTTGCCCAAACAAACAACAAGACGTGCTCATTCTTCAGTTTGTACTCTATTTGTTTCCTTCATTGGTTATCTAAGAAACAAAAACCTATACCTAGAAGTTATATTTCTTATCATCTGGAGCATCAAATATTTTAATACTTGACAAAACAAAAAGATATATGTAATACAAAACAAATTAATCAGCATGAATAGCCAAAAGCCAATTACCCAGATATAAATCGACCTTTACGGGAACGAGCTTGAGTTGGACCTTGAACCTCCTCAACAATGCACTACAGAAAGAAGTCAGTATTGCAAGTCACATATTCAGGAACAGGTTTGACATATGACACTGAAAAAATTTGACAGAAATTTAGAGAATTAATATAAAGTGCCTAGTTACAAATTTTCTTCTGCCTTCTACAGAAGTAAGGTCTGTCCATGGGTTTATCATGTAGCAATGGTATAAACTAAAACATGAACACATTGCACCAAATACAGTTATCTCATCTTTATAAGCTACATGCCTATCCATATGGGCTTGAAAGAAACCTCAATAAACTCCCCAGCACCAGGGGACTTCTTCAAGCAAGCATGTCGAGTATTCTTGATGTATATTTTTTATCCAGAATCATCAGCTTAAATTTTTGTTAATGTGATTACCAGAGATTACAACTCTAAATTTTCACTAGATAGTTGGTTCAAAACCTGATCCTTGAAAAACTATTTATATTTAATCAAAAATTGCTTCGTCTTCCCAAGCAAGTCTTATTTGCTGGCCTAAAGGACCAAGTGGGTTGTTAGGTAGCTTGATATACATTGTTGACCCAAGACTTATCAGCTCAATATTTTATGTAAACCAGTTGTCCAATGTAGAAAGGTAAATATTAAAATTAAATGTGATAACATAAAATTTATTAATCAAGAAAAAAAATTCAGCAAATATTAAATAATTTAAATATAATAACATATAAATTTTGAACCACTATTGACACCAGCTATAAAATGTGAAGCATGTGGTACCGTATTGCATTCATGAATGTATCATATGTGCCATATCATGCAACTTAGTTCCACAGCACAATACATATCATTTAAACAAAAAAGGGCATCTGATCGTTTAACACAAAATACTAACAAGGATTAGTAAGTCCTCCCTAAAAGTATTTACTATGGGAACTGTTGAATCATGAATGTGATGTTCAAAAGGAAATGCATTATGCCAACAGCAGTTAGTCTTGCTAAGGATACACCAAAAAGAGAAGAAAACAAATAAAATGAAAATTCTTATAACAACTTACAACAGAATAGCCACTACGAGTCAAATCATCCAAAGTTTGGCGCAGATTCTGCAAAACAAAATTATCAAACACATGATGGTAGAGAGCAGCTAGCCGAAACCTTGGAATGGCAGTAAACTGGGATATACTCTAACTTGCAGCTCTATTAAAAAAATTTACAAATTACAAATCTTACATAGTAGATGGTTCATGGCTTTTCAAAGAACCTTTCCCTTTCTTATGACCAAAATTTTTAGTAAGCATGGACTTAAAAGGACCTCAAAAGTTTACCATTAACATGTAAGTACATACCACAACAGGGCATCCAGCCCTTGGAATACTGTCTGACCTCAGACCACCAAAGGGATTTAATCCAGCATGCTCAACAAGAATGCAGGCATCAAATCCAATTGCTTCATAAAAATCACCAACCTAGTATGAAAAAAGAAATACTACAATTACTATTAAATACGATATTAAAGTAAACTAAAGTCTTAACCTCAACATTGACCACTTGTAACTTGTAAGGAAATGAATAGTGAAAGGCCGTGGAACCTGAATTACTTAAACTACCAATTTTGCATGCAATTCCCTGATTTTACGTCCTATTTTACTTGTATACAATTGGAGACATACACATGGTTTTTTCCAACTACTTATCCAGAAATTTGCTCGAGTTTTCATAAAAGGACCCCATTTCCTCGTATTTTAACAGACTTAAAACAGCTACTGAGATATTAGCTGCTGGGGCATGCACATGCGTACGTGATGCACAATGAAATTCAGAAGTAAAAGGACATGCCAAAGAAGCAGATGATCAAGGATACAACATGAATGAGGTACTAAATCCATCCAGACCTAAATTACTTCTTATGAGAATTTACATACTGGAAAAAAAATGTCAGAATGAAAATAAAGCATTTCTAAAATATTATTTTTGCACTTAGAAATGAAAGTCAACCATTAAAACTCGTTGCTCTGCAGGGATTCTTCTACCAGGCGGCGGAAGCAATGCTTGCATGCAGAATATAACAACCGAAAAGCATGTTTGTACGCCTCGGAACTTCTTTCCTCCCTCTCAAATCTTTCCTTGCAGACACTCTTTCACATTCTCCCCATACAAGTGCAGATGGCAAAAATGAGAGTTTACCCATAATTCGTGTTTGTGAAGCACCAAAATGAAAAGCAAGAATGTGGTTGATCTTTGAAAAAAACTTTGACACCTCAGCACAACCAAACAATTCCATCATAACAGAAAAGAAATTACAGCCAGAATATCACAAATAACTTCACATATAGAAACTTAGTGAGTCATGACATACCCTACAGAGCAAAACTTCTCGGGGAAACTTTGACTTAAATTGCAATATCTCCGAGTTAAGAGTTCCTTCTTTCAAACTGCATTGGAAAACACCACATGGAAAAATTTTATAATTAGACAAATAAGCATAAATACTTAGAATTAAAGGTAAGTCTGGTTTTTTAGCTTCTTGGTGGCTTCATAATAGAAGGAAAGTTGCAAAACTATTAGGCTATTGTGTTATGTCTATGATGTATTTAATACGGGTAATTTGGAACAAAGTCAGTTTATTTTAAGCAAGTATAAGGTTAATGCTGATATGCTTGATTCTATTGTTTTCTTTATAGAGTTTCGGCCAAGCGAATTTACTTCTTGGTAAGAAGTTTCTAACAACTTCACACACGTGACACATAAATGTAACGAATCATCTGAGGATTCTGATGATGTTCCCCTACTTTAACATCTGGGTATCAGCGTTTATCTTTAGTTGCATGTCTTTCACTGAACTTTTTTTTTCTGATAACCCAGCCCAGAATCGAACCCAAGACCATGGGAGCCATATTGGAACCTCCCAACAGTCTGGGTCACCTGCGGTGGGTTACTGAACAATTGATAGTTGATCCTAGTCAATCCATTGTCTTTTGCTGCCTAGTTCCTTGTTAGACTTATCTGTTAGTCTGTCGGATCTATTTAGGTAAAGGAGCAAAAGGAAAAAATAAAACATACCATAGACAAAGAACGACCACAGTATTACTAGATAAACAACAAAGTCCCTATTAGGTGGAGAATAATCTCTAAACTGAACAGCAATAACAATAACTATGCCAGTAACCCATGTAAGGTAAAAACCTTATAATAATAGAAAAAATATTAGCATTAAAATAAAAAAACAGTTTACCTCCCATTTTTCAAACTGACATCCAGCCCCAACAAATTTGAATAGTTGAGCCTCGTAACCAGCTGAACAGTCGAAGGCTTCTTGCACATTTCCATCCTCTACAAAATCAAACTTTTTCATCAAAACCCCATAAAAATTCCCCATCAAACAATTATTAAAAATGAATTTTTTTTTAAAAAAAAAATGTAATTCACCTCTTTCCACCACAATATATGAGGATGATTAACCTCTTCATGAAGAAGTTTCGGTTTCTCTCTTCTACCTGATTTAACCCCACTAATCACTTTAAGAGATTTACAGTGATATCTCCTCTCTAAAACCCTTCAATCCCACAAACCAAAGTTAAGAAATTGATGATTCGGGGGCTAATATGATCAAATCCCAAAAAAGAGATGCCTAGGGTTAGGGTTTACCGTGGTAAAGGTGAGATTTTGAATCGACGGGCGGAAGAGGGGCGGAGCAATCCGGCGAGCATCAGCCAGCGAGGAGACGACGCCATGAGAGAGCTCGCCATGAATCTGCGCATTTGAATCGAAGGGTAGGGTTAGGGTTTTCGATTTGGTTGATTTGATTGGAGAGTTAGGGTTTAGGGTTTTGGGGGGATTGCATTGTCCTTTCCCGCCAGAAACACTGGGGGGGGTTTTATGTGATGGGAGACGGAAAGACGAGCGTAGTCTTTAAGTGGGTCCCACTTGTCAGAAACGGGTCACGAGGTGAACTTCTGTACGCACTTTTTTAACCAGATGGTGAAATTCTGTCACAGAGAGGAAATTATTAAATTAATAATAATCTTTTCCTTTTTCTTACAAAAATATATTTTCCTACCTTATAGAGGAAATCATTTCATTTCATTAGCTATATAAAAGAAAAGGTGACGCTTTTTATTTTCCGCCTACTACCACGGTTCTCCCTTTGATCCACAAAGAAAAAACTCATCTGTCTTGCTCCTGCTGTCAGATCTTATCAGAAGCAAGCATCTCTGTTGCCTTCAGCTCTCCGCCTCTCCCTCTGATTCGGATCAGCTGCAATCTAAAAGAAAATGTGAGGCTTTTTATTTTCCGCCTACTACCACAATTCTCTCTCTGATCCACAGAAAAAACTCAATAGTTTTTTGCCCCTGTTCTCAGAAAAACCTGATATTTTCTACTTCTGTCGGCATCAACTGTAATGTAATTGTTGCTCAAAGTCAAAAACTCTAACTTAACTACTAGCTTTTCATTTTCATCTTAACATTTTGTAGTTTGGATCTAATTGGACTGTTCACCTACTTCTCTTTTGTGTTTTGGTCAGTCACTGAATGCTAGAACTCAGTATACAATCGGTTAATTGAAGCGCACTCGTTCTCGTTACGCAGGTCCTTCTACTTTATACATAAAAGAACCAAAATTGGTATGTAAGTGCTGCCAAAAAATAAGTTACGGTAGTATATAAGTGCAAAGTAGGGGAAACTATCGTGCATTTAAATGCAATTATGCTTAAATAGGACCGAAATTGGTTGAAAATTTTGGTTTCTTGTGTCATAAACTCTCCAAGTACCACGTATCCAAATTGAATCAATGCAATGTGTATAGATAGGACCAGCATGACTTTATCCACTGTAACAAACAAAGTCAATAAAGGAATTAATATCAGAGAATGCGATAAAAACACTGCGCTCAGAGTGTGATGTACATGTTATATTTGTTCTGCTTAGCTGATTTCTTGTAATTTCAGCACCATTCATACTCAACTTTAACATGTAATGTGTATAATACAAAACAAATAGAATGTACACGACAGTCTGAGTTTAAAGGAATGTACATACATGCGATGTATTTGCAAAGAAAGCCCACTCTTTCAAGACAACAAACGTGCAAATAAAATTGTTCAATATTAATGATATAACGGCCTTCAACTTCCATTTTGAAACACACTATTCATTGCGTATAACATTTTGCATATCGACAATATTTACATAGACGGTCACACAGTGAAGGGTGCGTAGCTGGAAAAACTCTGAGACACCCTTCAATTTTGGTTGGCGTCGTCCGTGTCATTGGAGTTGTCATCACACCTGCAGTGTGAAACGTAACATCACTAATTATTGGGAAAGCATGCAGTAGATTATGAGCGAAATTATTTACGTTGATGCATTTATGACTCGAGAAATAATGAAGTCGCCACTAGGTTTATAGTAAATAAGGTCATGCAACAAATTTGCTAAAATACGGGCGTTTGAAAAACAAAGATTAATGCTTTGAGGTTTGAATTTATTACAAGCATGAATCCACTGAGGTATTTCCAGCAATGGCTCAGTATATATTTGTACAATTTCCACGACGACTTGAATTGATCTCATTTACTGCATGCAGATACCAATGACAAGAGAAAATACATATAAAGCAATATATACGTGTAACGAAATTTAAACAAAAACTTACTTATATACAAATTAATAAAACGAATGTTATAGTACACGTCCATCCATGCCATCGAGGAGCCCAGACCAAATACCCTTTACTGGCGGTAATTGCACAACAAAAGCATTCCATGGAGGATAACCAACTCCACTGCCACGAACACGACCATCCATTCGTAATGAAAGGTACCTTCAGAAAACAACACCAATTAGTCTGGTTTATTTGTCATTTTTAATATAGACATTTCAGTTCAAATCTTCTTGAAGATATCAATGCTTATAAACTTTTCTCTTCACCATAACAATGAAGAAAGGGTTAATTGCTGATGGATCATGGACCCCCTGTATTTCAATTGTTGCAGACAGACCCCCTGAGTGAATTTTTTGGGACTCTTTTACTTGCAGAGGTAGAACTCCAGGGGGTCTATCTGCAAGTAACCCATGAAGAAACTCAAAGTAAAATATAACAGCACAGAGCAATACGTACACTGGAGAATCCGAGGAGACTTTAGCCAATTTCTTCTGTTCATCTATCCAGCTGAAAATTAAACACAAGAAAATGACATTAACAATAAGATGAAAGTAAGAGTACTGTCACTTTAAATTTTCCCTTACTTGGCCCATTCAGAAGTATAAATAGGGGTAAGCTGCCATAGCCTCTTTTTTCTTTCAGCAATAACGCCCTCTTCATCACTCTCTTCAAATTCAAGATCAAAATTTTCCCCATCTGTCGCAAAAGGAACCACCAATATCCCACGTTCAACAAGTCCTTCAGTGAAAGGTTTGCTACGATTAAAAGACTCCTCAATAAAAGAAGCAGGACCCGCAAGAATAACCAACCGAGCAATTCCTCTCAAAGAATTAACAGAAATGATCTTATTCTCATCTAACCTCAGCTTAAGTTTCGAAAGTCTTTCTTCTCTCGATAGTCTTGATATTTGTGCATTTTTAGCATTATTTTCCCTTGAGTAGAGAAAGGCAAATATTAAAACTGCTCCGAGATCTATACCGAGACTACTTAAAACCTCGGGTAGTTCTGATGATCTTGATGAATTTGCTAAAGCTGATATTAGCCTTGGGGTTGTTATTAAGCCTCCAAGACCAGCACTTGCGATGAAAGCGAGATAAAAGAACATGCGGACAGAACGAAAAGGAGAGAGCACTTCACTTCTTATCTTTGCTGTTGAGCTGAAGAATAACAGAAATTGGGATAAAAAAGAAGCCTAGCTCATGAAACGTAACCTGACATCTCAAAATTATTGCATAGATAACTAACAGTACTGTTCGTAGAAACAACAATAAAGAGAGTAACTAGAAGACTTGATAACGGCAGTTTTCTTGCAATATTAGTTAGTATTATACGCCCCATATTCTCCCAGTTGCATTTTTACAGGAAACGCTAACTTAACATTCGGATGAGTCAGCAAGATCTACAATCAGTTTTGCAAACTCCTCCAAGAAAATGAAAGCACGGTTTTGTATGGTCATGCAGATACAATAACAACAATAAGATAGCCTCCATCTTAAATATTTGGGATCAAACTTTTGGGTCGACTATGTGAATCATATTCTTCAATCCAGTTATGTTAAGAGTTTTCTCTTTCGACTATTATCATATGTTTCTGAATTGCTTCTCACCAAGTTCTCATAGGCCTACATGTAGTCCTGCTTGAATCGTTGATTATAATCTTATCATTTCCCTTATCTGGTGCTTTTAGTGACTTCTGGTTAGGGGTGTACAAAAATATCCGTATCAGAGGAAATATCCGTATCGGTTAGCATATGGATATGATTACTAAAAATTATAACCAATAGGATATGGATATGGTTCCGGATACGGATGTGTAGTGGAATATCCATAACTGTATCCGAAATATTCGAAATATATGTTGGTCAAACAGTTGCATTAGTTTTAATCCTTAGATTAATGGACTTGCGGTTAGTTTTGATGATAAAGATATCTATTCTTAGCTTTTCAGATGAAATGATCATATTAATGGACTCTTTTGTGTCATATGAACTATAGTTTTTTTCCCAATAATATCTAGTCTTCTCATATCAGTTTCGTATCTGCATATATATACCACTATGCGTATCCTATTTTAGTGAATATGGACCGATTTTAGTGAATACGGATGCGAATCTTCCTTACCGAGGCATATATGTATCCGAATCCATATCCATGATTGATAAGCGGATACAGATATGGTAAGTATCATATCCAAGCCGTATTCGAACCATTGCACCCATACTTCCATTGCATATGACCAAACAATCCCAACTCTCATTAAAATTTGGGTTCAGATATACCAATTATTTTATTCTAGTAAGAGCATCTTCCTAATTAAACTAACAAAAAATCACATCCTTCAAAATTACATCTACCCAAGTTCTCAATCAAGTAAGTGTATTGATTTCTAATTCTAGAAATTTTGAATTAACTTCGAATTCTCACGAATCCCCAATTAAAGCAGTTAATTTCCCAATTCAAACCAAAAAACCCTATAAATTCAAATCAAAGGTTCAGAAAAAAGAACTTACCTAACCTCAGTGGACGATGAGGGCTTGTTCGCCGCCGAGCAGCGAACAGTTCGAGAAGAAAAGGCGGCGCCTTTCTTCGATTTTGGGGAGAAAGATGGTATTTTGTGGGGATGGATCAAATTAGGGTTTGGAAATGAGGAGACAAGGAAGGAGATTTGAGGAGGAGATAATGCAGCCATGGCTGTTGAGTTTCTTAATTTTCTCCAATATTTTCTAGTTTCTCTTTTCTAACTGGTACTGTGATTTTGTGAGGTTCAACAGAGCACACGTCTATTTTGCACATAGGTACCTTTCAAGTTGGTTAATTGTTATTCTCGACAAATTTTTTTTCCTTTTTCAAAAGAATAGAATAATAGATCTATACTAAATTTTTGATAATTTTCACAAAACCCCCCTTTAAGTTTTAGCGTTTCTCAAATTACCCCCCTTACTTTTAAATTTCTGCAAACCTGCCAAGTTTGGAGTTCTCAGAATCACCCTTGCACTTTAAACATTTACAAAAAACTACCTTAAAAGCGTGAACCATAATTTTTATTAGCAAAAATATCCCATGCGTAATTACCTACCCATGTGAAAACTGTGTTTAACACCGTTAGAAGGGTATTTTTATTATAATTGTTTAAGTTGACTTTTTTATTTTATTTTATTTTTTAAGAACTCCAAAATTTAAATGGGGGTCTTGTCTTCTGACATTGAAAGTTAAGGGGGCTATCTATATCACTCGGATAAATTGGCGTAATGTATTACTTTTTGTTTGTTGTAAAATCAAATATTAATCTACAAACTTGTGTTTTGAGGAAAAAGTAACCAAATCATGTTACAATAAGAATCTAATAAGTTAAATATATGATCGCAAAATTACATGACTAGCTCTTCAGTTGAAACATATACCGGTTATTGACTAGATTGAATTTTATTTTTAAAAAATTCCTCTCTGAAAAAAAAAAAACTCTAATAAAATCAGGAGATTGAGATCGACCCGTCATAATGTTCATTTTTAGTTTTCATTTTTTGCTTCTCTCATTATCCATGTTTTGAAAAAAAAATTCCCCACACTTCCAATTAAGTTTTGCGTTTTCTTATGATTTCTCTGATACTCTGTATCACTTTCAGATATATGCACCCATGATGAGAATAAACCGTGTATGATGAGCTATTTGTAATTTTCAAAGCCTACATGTTATGTCTATCTAACTCTTCAATTGATTGGATTCTCTTATCATCTCATCTTCAATAATGTATTTTTCGCGTTGTGTCATGAAAGCATGAACAATGAAACTGACAATATATCGTGGCTTATAAGTTACAATTTGCTAAACTGATAATATCCACAAAGATATACACATTTTTTAGTTGGGAGTCATCTGATCTTGATTGAAAAGGCTACTGGGACTATGGATAGAGCAAAATGGCCCATAGATTGATGTAATTAAAAATGGGTATCAAAGATATGGTATAAATATGGATTTTTTTTATTATAAAAAAGACGGTTTTTGAAACTTTATTAGCAAAATCGACTTTCTGAGGATTTAATTAGCAAAATCGACCTGTGTGAAGAAAGATACTCAACAGAAGACATTTTGCTCTGAAATCCTCAGATGAGAATAGCTTGATGGTGGTGATTAAAAGTGAGGTTTTGACAAGAGTTTTCAAAGCTCGCATTCCTTTTCAGTGTATCTATAAATATCTTTAGGATGAAGATGTTGTTGTTTTCTTATTTTTGATTTGTAGGGAACTCGGGTATACCTGAGAATTGTTCTGTGCATATACTTCCAATTTTGGTTTAATGAAAATTTATTCATGTAGCAAAAAGACCGCTAAAGTTTAAATCCTCATTGCTTCTCTCATCCTTAATTCTTGAAGCTCTTTGTCCTGTGTTTTCCTTCCCCTTCTCTCGCGTCCTTCTCTTTATTAGAAACCTACCTTTTCCTTAAAAAATATAACACATTGGGAAGAAAAAAAAAAACTCCAAAGAATCCCGAATACATACGAATCAATCAAATAAATCAGTGGACATCTTTGCTCATCATTTCCTTCTCATGCTCCTTGAGCTTGCAACTCTATCTATATAAACTTTATAACTACAAGTGTTAAGCCCGTGCTCGCACGGGTGGATTTTTTTTAAACTAAAGTTAAGTGAGGGATAAATTTGAGGAATTAAAATAATTTGGAGAAAAATTTATAATTATCATAACTTACAGGTAAATTTAAAAATGCATACAATTTGGGGTTATGTATAGAAAAAATTCAAAAGTAAAATATGGAAAAATTTCAAGAATTTCCAAATCAGTTTTGGTATTTGGAACTAAATCTCCAATATCTTTGAAACTCAATAAGCCCTAATATTTTTGGCAAAACCCTCAAAATTAACATCATTAGTTTATGCACGCTTAAATGACCAAAATACCCCCAATACATTTTGGAGGAAATTCCAATAAGTTTTATTCTTTGTCACTTAATCCCCAATAACTTCCTGAGAAAACTCCTATCTTGTATGTTTATAATTTTTAAAATTTTGAGAGGTTTATTTGTAATATTTAGATTTTTTAAGTGGTTGTTTATAATTTTAAATTTTAAAGGGTGTGTTTGTTGTTATGGTCCTAAATTGTTTTAACAATAATATAAGATTAATGACAGACAAGTATCCCGCATTAAGAAGCTTAATCTAGAAAACCGAAGCAAAATATGAAGCCAAAGCAAAATATGATGAGTTGAAAAGAAAAGCACATCCAGAATTTTAAAAAAGAAAAAAAAAATTTCCTCACCTGAATCAGAAAAACAACATGAAGAAAACTGATGGCAGAACGCATATTTTGGTGTGGGGGAAGGTAAAGGAAAGACAATGTGAACTTTTAAAAATAAAAAAAAAACATCAAAAAGTATTGATGCAGAAAGTGCAGCAAACAAACAAAACATTATGCAAGGATATCCCTTCGGCACAACGCTTCGGAAACCATAGAAGTAGACACTAGTATGTCTAGAGGAGTGAGATAACTCAAATTCTAGATGGAAATGTAGGTTAAAGTCCATCTTGAAGCATCTCCTTGGGGAAAGAGATCCAAGACATCGCTTGTCGTCCCCAATTTTCACGTAGACATAGATATCCTCATAATTATTATCTTTTTCTTCGTCCTCCGATATTGAAAGCACAGCCTACATTATTACATAATCAAACATACATGTGATAGATGGATACAGATAAATGGGTTAATTGCGAACAGACCCTCGAAAAAGTTCACCGGGGGTGCTCGCCACAAATATAACAAGTACAGGGCTAAATCAAGAACAGCACAACAATTCAAAGTTCACCGGGGGTGTCTCCATCGCAGATGAAGCCGAACTCCATCGCCACTCTAATGAGATTCATCGTCATCTGTCACCGGCTAGGAGTCGAACCGACCCTGAGAGTTCTCAGTCACCTCGTCTGCGTGAAGGTGAATGTTGCGAGCCAAAAACGTGTAGATTGCAAGCACATAATCAAGTTATAGTATAGAAAAATATCGATCCCACGAGGAGACGTGTTTTCTTGGAAATATGTGTGATTTGATTCATAAAATGTATGCGGGCAATTATGAGCGGGAAAAACAAATAAAATGAATGGGTGTTTGTTTTGAAGATTTGATTGTGAGTATAACTATGTGCAAAATAAAATAAAACTTGACTAAGAGGGAAGAAAAATAAATAAAATAAAATTACACGAATGGAGGAAAATAAAGAGAAAAAACAAGAGAATAAAAGAAAAAATAAAAGTAAGAAAGTAAAAACAAATGAGAAATTCAATCTAAAGATACGAGGAATCTAAAATTGAAATTCGCTAGTTTATTTATCTTAGTAATTATGAACTAATCCTTTTTTCCTTTTATTAAAATTTCATTTAGATTTATTAAGTATAGATTATCAAACCACTCAAGGAGAGCATAACCTATCATATTATCTTCCAAGTACAACTTTTATTCATGAAAAGAATAATCAATCAAATATTTAATCGAATCACGGATTTTTTCCAATTAAACACGTCTCCACGTGGGATCGACATTTTTCTATACTATAACTTATTAAGGCGTGCGCTTGCGATGTATTATTTTGATGACGTGAACAGTGTGAGTGTGTATTATTCAGCAGTATGTATTAATGTCTTTTTTGCATTGTGTCATGAAAGCATGATGAATGAAACTGATAATATAGCATGGCTTATAAGTTATAATTTACTAAACTGATAATATCCACAAAGATATACATATTTTTTAGTTGAGAGTCATCTGATCTTGATTGTAAAGGCTACTGGAACTATGGATAGCGCATAGATTGATTTAACTAAAAATGGGTATCAAATATACTCAAGGGGTACCAAAGATTTGAAGGCTAGATATGTCCCAAAAAAAAAACCCTCAAATTCTTACTATAAATGATTATTTTATCCCTGCAAAATTTGTCTTTGTGGTGTAAAAAGCTTTCTCTGCACAAAACACTTCACATATGTTTGGTTGTTACCATCAAAGTTTGGCAATTTCCACAGATTTTCATTCCAAATAAAATTATGCCACAACAATAAGGAACAAATAGGGGAGAAGAAAAAAGGGCTCCAACAGGGTATTCGATAGTAGAAAGTCGATAAATACAGGAGTAGACGCAAACAACAGGGTATTATACAAATTTTGGACTTTGCATGTTCTCTGCTCAATGCATTTGGCCTCACTTCACTTCTTCAACCTCATCCAAAGCATAGTTGTTTGTAGAGACACCGGCATAGTTAACTTTGCCGAATCTGACTACTACCGGGTATCGAGTGTTTGGATCCTGGCAGAATTTCAGTTGTTAGCAGTGAAGAATTGAAAATGGTAAGGTAAGAAAATTTATGTTTGTTTACAGCTGATATATTTTATTTTTTACCTGATCAACAGTCACAACTGATCCGGTGCCGTTGTGCCAATAGGATTCCCTCCTGAGGATCTTCACCTGAGAATTGATAGAAAAATGTTGATAATTTTGTTTCTCTTTGTAATTTTTAGGTAAAGTTTATTGTGTGTAATAAATAATTTTGTTCCTCAGGATCTTTACCATATTAAATGTCACAGAATCTGAATGGATAACACTATTGTAAATTTAATTAATTCTAAAAGTATATTATCGTAACATGTTTATACAAAATCTACTCAAAAGAAAAAGAAATCTATACCACAAATGAAAGGATGTTACATAAGCAATCCTTCATACAAGGGGAAATTCACAGTGGCACAAATGTTCAATAGCATATCTGATTTAGTCCTGTTTTTCTTTTCTTCAGATTTTTGCATTACTTTCACACAGTTGATTTGTATAATTATGATGTAAATTCTTTGATTTTGTTCACTAATCCTTCTTAAACTAATTTCTTTGAAAAAATACTACTTTTTCGTAAGAAAAAGTGTAATATAGCTAGTTAATTACCTCGTTTATTAAACAGAAAATATGAAACAAAACAAAACAAAAATAGAAACTATTTAATCCATTTATTCGAGAGGAAAGCTCTTGCAAGCTCTGTCCACCATCTTTTTTCCCATCGGATTTGCTTTCGAGATGCGTGCACATCAACACACATCTCAAAGCAAATCCTAGAGAAGAAAAAAATATGGACGGACAGAGCATTTTCCACTTAAGTTTACAGGAGTTTTTCCTTTGTTTATTTATAGCTAGCCGCCATACCTTTGTGCCCCTCTTGGGGCCAATGGGAGGAGGAGGTGGCGGCTTGGTGGCCTCTGCAGTCGCCTTCTCGGCAGCAGGGGCAGGCGTCGGCACCGAGGCCTCTTCAGCTCTCACCACAAACCTTCCAGAATGAGAATTCTTGTTGAAGAACACTGAGTTGGCTCTTGATGATGAGGTGTTTGTGCTGTTTGAGAGGTTGGAGGTGAACACAAAGCTTGAGGCAGCTGAAGCTATGCTTGAGGTTGCCATAGAGCTCTCTCTCTCTCTCTCTCCAGAGTTTCTCTCTCTTCTAACTTTCTCTCTCTGTATCTTTATTTGTGTTCTGGTTTGATAGAAAAAGAGGGGGTGATATTTGTTTCAGGAGTGTTGTCTCCACACAATTCAGCGTGGAGTTGATGATATGGGATCATTTCATCCACTTGAGTGAAGACACGTGGCGTTCTATCCTTAAGGGATGGATAATACCAGCTCATTCTTCAGTTTTTTTGGCCAGTGTGAGTTGGGTCTGATACTTTTCAATGTAATCTTATTGCCATGTAGTTTTATTTCGGCAAATGGACCCCAAGTGAAATTCTTTGACTCTTTCACCCCTGAAAATAGAAAATAATTTCCACTTGGGGTAAAAGCACAGGTAATAACAACTAAGTGCAAAAGAGCAAATTTCACTTAGGGATTGTATCTGCCAAAATGAAACTACATGGATGATAAGTTCCGAACAGAAGGTCTATATGCTATTAACCCGAAAAAACAATAGCCTCAGAAGTTTTGTTTTGACAGGAAACCCAAATAATGGACTACTTAATATTAGCAAGAGACTCCTCTAAAATAACTTCATCTCCAAACATAAACTCAAGAGGATTTACTTATTACAATTAAAGCATAATCATGGATTTGTATGATAACCATAAACAATATTCCTCTCCTGTAACTCATAAATCATATACTCGAATGTCACAATTTTAAGAGCACACCATCAGCCTACAAGTCAGCTTTATCACAAAAAATGGCGAAGAATCAACCAGAAATATCACTTCACCTCATCAATGCAAAAGCATAACTGCAAATAAACGCCAAAGGTACTGGAAATTGTTGTAAAAGGATATAAGAGTCTTAAAGAATCTCAAAAGGCTGATCTACAAATTCTTTGCGGTGATACCTATATACTACCGTACATCAGGTTTGCTACAACACATACGTCAGTTCTCCCAATTACTAACAAAAAGAAACTCTCGAAAATGAGGGAACATTACATAAGCTTCCAAATCTGTCGCAAAACACCTAAAAACATCACTAGTCCCACTTGTGTACATAAATTTTACACTCAGCAGCGTTATTTGACACTAGAAAAATCAACTCACTTGTACAAAAACCAACCGGCACACATTTTACACTATACACAAATACACATAATGAATAAACAACGCAAATGCCACTTCACTCACCAAACAATGCCCAAAAAATGAACCAATATAAACTCTTCAGTGGTTAGCATCGATTGTTGTGCCAGTTCTTGCCTGAGAAATTCTGTTAGCGTAAATAGTTACCAACCTCAGCTGAGTACTGCTAAGCCCTTCTAAATATGGAAGGAATGTCTTGCCAAGCATAATGTAAATATCCACCAAACAGAAGACCACAGCCTGCAAGAACCCAATAGGAAGTTGTGTCATAGCCAATAAGGTTTCATGCGAAGAAATTTGACTTCATGAACACTGTCATTACTATAACCTGCTTTCATAATCATAACCATGATAAAATGTTTGCATTCTGATGAGTGGAAAGGGGTTTGCCAGCATTCTAGTTATTATCAAACAACAGCCAAGATGTTTATGCTTCCTCTTGCTAATGAAATCGGGTAATTATGCGTAAATGAAATAATAAAATAATCGGGCACAGGATCTATCTTGTTTCCAAGCCAAAAAGATGTGTTTGAGTGCAGGCAAAAACATGCTTCTTTCTCATTTAAAAATTGTGGGAAGAAAGTTTGGCTTCAAGGTATGTACATGTTTCAAGCAACCAACTTAATTGTGGTTCAGTGAAAACCATTAAATCACCCTACGGTTTTAAAACTTCGGAAGGAAAAAAGAAAGGAGATTTTTTTAAAAGGCAGAAGACAAGATACTTGCGAGTTGCGCCCATGGATATATGCATGATCGCACTTATATCTGCATATAAGGCAAGTAAAAGTCGATCTAAAATATTAAACTGATGAAAGCTTATACAAACACATATTATGTGCCTTAGAATTTCAGCACTATTTATGCTCGCATATACTGCCATCTCTTATCACCAACCTCCACTCTGAGTTTCCTTTTATGCAGAAACCAAGTTTTCATCTTCTATCAGCCAGGAGATGTGATACTTTTCTCTTGTCTGTATTATCCATACTTATACTAGGACCTCACAATATGCTGTACGACTAAAAGTGGAGGCATGGATATCATAAAGGAACATAAGACAAACCTTACGAACATCTGGACTCTGGCTCCCAAAAGCATCAAAAAGTGCAGGCAGAAATGAAGGCAATTGCGTTATCAACTCCTCTTGTGAAAACCGACCAACAAGCTAAGATGAAAAAAAACATAATTAGTTTAAGTTGGATTCCAATGAAACGAATCATAAAGACTCTATTTATAGTTAGATTATTAGGTATCAGACAAATGCTTCAGGTACAGTTTAAAGTTTAGACGATAATACATATTAAACCCCAAAGAAAACCAACTAAGATAATAAAAATTACACCAGTCTATAGCTGAATTTCTGAACTTTTGCACTGGAAAATAATGCCAATTTATTGATATCACCACGCAGCACAGGAACATAAACCGCTATACCATAATGGGACATTATACTTCCAACTGTACAAAGTGCTATGACGCAATGCTGGCTGAAATTTGAACACTGAATATAATGCATGATATTAATTCTTCCAAGTTTGTAGTTTAAGGTTGTATATATAGGTAATAATGTTCTTTGGACTAGATAAGCAAGTGAAGAAACAATGATATTTCTATTTAACCTGCAAGATTTTCACTCAGTGGCAACAGTTTGCGGCTTGTTTTTGTATGGTTAAACAGGTTTACGGAATAAACGTATGAAATAAAGTTTAAAAAAAGACCTTGATCAAGAATGCTTTATATTCCATGTTTCTACCATAACTATGTGCAACAGGTTATTCAAAGAGATAGGACCTAGGTTTCAGAGAAATGAACTATAAGCTGAAAATGCACCTTGGTCAAACAGTTGACGCAAGTAACAAGCGTCTTCTCATCATCACTGGCCAATAAAGGAACAATAACCTGCAGCATTTGCAAACAGGAAATCAAAAGGCATAAGTTGTTTATATAGGTTTGGCTTTGACAAGTGAATTCATTTATATGTTGCATCTGAAATTCACATACAGTAAGACATCGAAATGGATCATATTGAGCTAAGAGAATGGTCAGACATTGGTGTGCTTCATTTGAGATCTGTAGCAAAAACAGTAAGTTAACAAATGAAGAACCATAAAACAGACAGAAGCTAAAGCAAGAAAGAGAAGTATGATATCCCACCTTTGCATTCCCATCTTTAGCTGTGTGTAAGAACTTTTCAGTAACAATCTCGACTGAATCTTCCATTGTCTCCTTCTGCTAGTAACTGAAAAATCAGCACACAAGGAGAGAAGCCAGGAAGAAGGGGAAAGAAACTCAATGAAGAATTCGAAGAATGGATATCTCCCAAACCTGATTCTTGAGCATTTCAACAACCAAAGAAAGAGCAAGTTCCTTGGTGGACGAATCAGGGTCATCCAATACTTCAAGTACTGCTGTCAAAATTTGGTTGAAATACTGCAGTAACATCATTAGCTGTCAATCCTTTTATTCGTCCATGAAAACATACTAAAAATTGACTTGCCTACTCAAGAGTGCTAAGAAAGAACATTGGCAAATATAAAGACAAGGGGTGAAATGAAATACAAAATTGATGTGTACTAAAATTTGCCTTCATATATACCCACTTACAGTCCAAATGACGCACAAACTTAAAATTTTTTTAAAATTCAAGGTAAAATAGATCTACATTGAATCCAGTCAGTGCTTCTAGTAACATCCAATTACATTAAGAAATACGGATCGTTTTCCCAGGATTAGTCGCAAAGGTAAACACATAATATTATTGATCGATTAGTCGTCTAATGTCACTTAGATTGAAGTCTGCTTCATAATTTTCGAAGTAAATGCACCATGGAAACTAAAGTAATGATGGACAGATGGTTGGAAAGAAACCTGTGATGTTTTACCCCAAATTTTTAAATGTTCAGAGAATCTAGTCAATTTCATTCTAAAGAATTCAAGGTGTCTTTGCATGTTTTGCATGCAACTATGGAGCATTTAATAAATGATAGAATTTTTATTGCAAAGTTTAGGTTTCTCCTGCTTTTGAATGCTCATATATGATCAATCTTCAGTTTTCAGATACTGGGGTAACAATGCAGGAGACTCAGCTGAGTTGTTCAAACTACAGACTAAATACTAGCAAACTCTTATGTATCAAGATTTGTTACGATGAATCATATCGACTGTAGACTAAACAACTTGCCATCATCACCGTCTATTTCAATGTAGATCAAATTGAATGGATCTGGTTTTCAATTTAAATGTCCTATCAATAGATAATTTGGTTTCAATTCCTTGTCATCTCTCAGTACAGAGTGATGTGCAAAGACTTCAAAGCAATGAAAGGCATGCGCATCACATACAAGGATAGGAAATAAGAGCAAAGAAATATATAGCAATTTCATCTTTAAATTTTAAGAAAAGGCAGTAGGAAAAACATATATGAAGCCAAGAAACATCATATGCAACAGCAACAGTCACCAATGTTACCTTGGTCCATACAGAGGTATTGTTAATAATTGAAGCTTCAATCAACTGCTGCAATGCCTCCCGTTTACTTAAAGCTGATGTATCGTCACTACCACTGCAAATCTGCAGAAACAGAATACTATTAATTCATCCCGGCAATATATCTTATACATGAAGGACATCTAAAAATGGACTTTCTTTTGCAAGACTGCAGAAAGAGTTTAAAATTACCCGATGTAGGATCTGTGGAATACATGGCCCACTATCAACTTGAGAATTGTTCTTAGCAGGATTAAGCTTCTCACATGCAAGCTCCTTATCTTGGATACTTTCATTACTAGGACTCAATCCAGTGGCCCTTGACCCATTATAATTCAAAAGTTTATTAAGATCTAGTCGAGGAGTTCCTGAAGGACTGTCATGTTCTATACTTTGATCTGATTTCTCTATGCCATTCATCCATGTCCTAGTACTGTCTACTGAGTTGTCAGCATTGCACTTCATTTCCCTGCTCTTTTGACCAACAGCATCTGCATCTGTATCAAAGTTAAGTTCAATGTTTTGGTATGGCCGGCGAACGTCATCAGATGTTGCCTGACCCATTGAAACATCGAGAGTTGATTCCTGCATGGAAATCCACTTCCTTTCACCTTCACTATCAACTGAACCTGCTGAGTATCTGCCAAAAAGTTGACTTTTTCTCGACGGGCCAATGTAGCCTTCCTCAGAAGATGTTCCGGTGACATCGGACTGATCATAAAATGATTTGGAACGTTGACGTTCTTTCTTATTCTGCAAGAAGTTCATCAGATCAACTTCTATACGAGGAGTATACTGTTTAAGTGCTCGCCGCAATGAGTTCTGTTCTTGAACTGACAAACTAAGAATAAAGTTCAAGACTGCTGTTGAATCAAAATGCGAGTAAACAGATATAATTCCAGAAATAGATGCTTCTTTTAGTTTTGTATTTTTATCATATACTAAAGGTGCCAATTTAGCGAGCCATAGCTTAAGAAACCCACTATTATGTTGACTATCAGAATTTGCTGCATGCTTGTTGAAGGAGTTATTTGCAAAATCGATAACAGCCAACTTTGCCTTCGGAGACCTCTGTTCATCAAGGGACCGTAAAAGAGCAGGCAACAGAGAATCAATACTGTAAGTTCTGCCAACAATTTCCAACGTTGTTGCGCAAGGCTTCCTGACCAATTCCTTTGGGTCAATCAATCGAGAAAACACAGATGGTAAAATCCTTTCAATATAACTTTCAAAAGGCTTTCTACAGTCTGGAATAACCTCTGCAAGTGTTTGAAGAGCTGCCTGTGCAACTTTATGGTGAGGATCGTCTAAGTGTCGAAAAAATAACTTCATAACCTTGTCAAAATTCTGAGTAACTTCTTGAACACCCCTTGACCCTTGTTGCAGCAAATTTCGGAGATAGTTAAAAGCAGAAACTCTAGCAGCCCAATCCGAGTTGGAAGTCAAACCCTCAGTGAGTGCATCATTCAAGGATGCTGGGCCATCAACAAATTTAAACATTTCAGAAAACGAGGACTGGCTATCATCGAAACTTCTACCACTTGCTGAAACTCTTCCAGTAACCTGCTTTCTAATAAGTGGTCTCTGAAAATTAGGAACATAATGACTATGTGAATCTCTAAAGGCGGAATCCTTATAGTGTGTGTCCAGGAATTGTTTTTCGGTCTGCATATTCGTAAAATGCCTTGTCGATCTGATACCATTATGTTCTTCAACACTTACATCTAGCGATCTTCCAGAAGATTTTCTAACTGTGGCCAATGACAAAGCAGATGGAGAATCAGATGACGGCTTGCTTTGGTAGGATGACTGGGTTGAGTCTTTTAAAGCATGGTTCTGAAGACCAATGAGATCAATTAAATCTGAACCTCCATTCCTTACTGCACCTCTTGTAATATCACTGACAGCTGAATCGAGTGAATTCTGTGAACGGAGATTACTTGAACCAGAAACTGCAGGAGGAAATGGCGGATCGCGGGCAGATGGGGTGTCAAATCCTGCACTAGGACCAAAAGAGAAGAGAGAATAAATCTTTAGCTCATTTAGAGGTTCAGCATTACGGATAACAATGTTATTGCTACATTAAAAAAGCATATATTGGTCAAAGCATTCAAAGATGTTACATCAAAAAATAACATATATAATAAGCACTACCAATAGGTCTAAGCATCCTAACTTATACCTAGATCCAAGCTGGTTGACTGAGTAATTGAGGACTTTGATTTATCAGATAGGTTAACACCTCTCAGCAAACTTTCAATTGCAGACACCTTTTGTTTGCTGGCATGCAGCATGGTTTCAAGATCTCTCTCCACAGAATTCCCAGATGTCTTCGACTGTGATGAAAGACGAGAGCCTGAGGACAAAGATACTCCAGATGTAATAGTTGAAGTCTTGTCCATTGCAACGATTGCGGAAGTACCATAACCAGGAATATATGATGTAGGGGAATGAGATGGAGCCCGTGAAAGCTGCCCTCCTCTTTCGCGAAGTGAGGGGGAAGCATATCTTTTGTGCAGGCCTCCATCTTCCTCATTTATTATCTGCAAATACTTTCATCGTGTGAGTAGAAAATACAAAAAGCTAGAACAAATACTTCCCTGCAGTGGCATACCCTTTGTATGACAGGGTCAAAGGACAAAAAAAGGCGACGAGATCGCTCTGGCCAAGTTTTAGTGAACATCCGGTAGCATGTCCGAGCAGTTGAGCGAACCTATATCGCATATCACAATATTATTCAGTTCATGTTTGTAAAGTAAATCAGGAATCATACAGCTCAGAGAGCAATCTTATATACAAGTACATATTCATGGGCTGAAAGAAAGTTTTTACAGATGACAGAAACAATAAATGCAACAAAGCCTTTATCTCGATTATATGGGGCAACTGCACACGTCCTTCTTCTGTACACCTCCATAAATTGAGCCGTCCACCCAAATTATCATGATCTACGCTCCCTTTGGCTCAACCCTATTTCTAATCACACTCTCATTACAATCTTGTCATTCACCTAACAATGCACTAATTGGTCTTGCTACACATGGACAATTGCCAGTCTTGCTGCGCATGTCCAACGTGCTTATAGGTCTTGCTGCATGTCCAACCATCTCAGGAGATTCTCCTCAACCAGAGTTGTGTAGATGTTAATGAAAACACCAGTTTTAAACCTTGTCTTTTATTGTATTGTGACTTGTCAATATCAACATGCTTATTTCGGCTACAGTTTTTCTTCCATATATAAATGGTGACATGATTATAAAAGCCTGACCACATCCAAACTGACACACAAATCTCTATGGGTCATGAAAGCTATTCAATTCTTCATTTGAAATGAAAATGACCAATATACAACTCAAAGAATAAAGAATAATGAATATAAAGATTATGATGAAGCAAATCCATATAAAGGTATCAAAGTTATAACCTAATATTGTGCAACATTTGCAATAATATAGTTATAAACTTAATGTATGGGAACAATGGGTTCATGAATGAAAAAAATGTACCCAAGCTAAACCATGAATGCATACACACAATGTATGTATGAAAGCACATCATCAAATCTAAAGCCTAGCATTTCTTGCAAAAAAAACATGTGAAGTTTTATGATAGAAAATATTGATCAGCACACAGAAAAAACACACTGCTGGTACATCGAAGGAGACTAGGCAGTGATGACCCAAGCAACCTTGTACCCAGTTTTTATAGAACATATGCATGAAATTTAGATTGAGGGTAATCAAATAAAAATCTATACCTCACTCATAGCATCTGCAACACAGCACTTTATGAGATCTTCATAAACATCAGCTGATCTCTGTATTTCTGGAGCATCGGCCCAGTACTCGAGTATTAGCAGTGCATACTCACAACACCTGAGACAGTGTGACATATAGTGGACTAAGGATGAGAGCAACAAGCACAAACCCGACTGAATCAATTTTTCTTACCTAGCACGAAGAACTGCATTTCGGTCATTCTTTGCAGAATCAGCTATGCGAGGAAGAACACGTGCAACCTTGCAGTTGCGCAACATCTGGGATACTCAAACATCAGTAAAAGTACAGGATCATATCATTAAGGGAAGTGCTACGAGTTCATACCGTCTTTATGCAGTTGTCAGCAGACTCAGCAATGACGAGTACAGTTATAACAACAAGTTTAAATAACACCTAAAACACATTAATTCATAGGTTAATAACTATTTTCAGAAAACTTAAGCTAACAGCCACATACTAATCAGCACAAAATATTACCGGTATGAACAACTCTGCACAAGCCTCAAAGTCTCCCAAAAGTTCCTTAGATAATAAGTTTAGCAGATGACAGGCCTATAAAAAAGTACAGATCAGAAAATAGCAAAAAAGTATAGAATAATTCCCCTTGATGCATGTCTTTCAAAGCCTCAAGAATATTCAGCATTATATCCAGCCTACTTGGTGAAAAACGAGACAAGCACAGATAAACCAACAATATAAAAGCCAAAAAAGAGAGAAAAGAATAATGGAATGACATCAGACAGAGGAAAATGCTAATTGCCTTTCAATGATGGAGAAATGTTCATGCAAATATTTCCACATAACTTCAGACAACTGTTATATCTAAGTGCGAGAAATGTTCAGAGTACAGCTTCCACAACAATCTAGATTCTCTCTATCAAGAATGAACGTTGAGCAGGATTCATGTAGCCCTCGTCGAGAATGATTGAATTTACATAACTGTCACGATGCCAAGCTGTAGGGCCAGATATTTTAATTTGGCTGGCTGTAGACTTAAGGGATAAGTTCGATGGGCACAACTGACAAAGAGCCTACAAACATGCACATAATATTAAAATGAACCTTATACGAACAGAAAAATTCAAGAACCTTTCAAGAGTGGTGTCATGTGTTGTTTTGAACTAGTGAGGAACATTGAATAAGTAACGAGCCCAAGAGTTTAGGTTCGGGATCATAAGAAAGAGATAAACCTCTTGTCTCCTGCCATACAGGTCATATACTACCTATCCTTCATCAATAAGGACTTCAAAAAAATAGCAGTTACCTGTTTTACTATGCTAGAACGTCGATCCAACAGTTGAGTGCTTAGAGGAGGTGCAAGCTGCTTTAAGATCATGGGAAATGATGGATAATTGGTGGCACCTAAAAAGATAAACGAAAGGTTTTAAGTATAATATCAACTGATATCACAATGCTACATCAATAGGCCATAAAGATGAGGAAAAAATATTTAGAAGCTATTATCAAGCGTCAAACATCTGATTTAGGAGAAGACCACTTTCTGCCACAATTTGAACTGAGATTATCTTAATGTTTTGGCAAGATATACACGAGAATAAAGGTAATGTAGATTGGAAATTTTAATTTTGGAAATAAATTAAAATTTTAGAAGAAACTGTAACTTAAGGTGGCAGTGGCATTATAGTGAAGCGTGTCTTTCAAGGGAAGAATCGCAAGAGCTGAAACCAAACTTAGAAAGATATTTTCATAAAAAGCATGTCCACTCTATTCAAAAGACAGACAAGAGAATCATCAAACATGCAAAGACTTGCTAAAAAGGAAGGTACACCTAATAAAAGTTTTAGGCCATCCCGATGAGCCTGAAATTCAATTTTAAATTAGTAACAGACTTCCTTTACTTGAAATGCTGAAAGGAGAATGAAGTTCGGCGGTATAACCTCCAAAAACCAAGCCTTCAATTCTCTGCATAGCAGCTATACGAAGTGACCAATCTTTTTCTGGTACTAGAGTAGATGCTATCTTCTCAATTTCCCGAAGTAGCTCCTTCTCAGAGTAGACCTTGATTGGGTCCACAGGCTTTTCAGTTACATCAGCCTCCCCTGCAGTTCACAAGAAACAAACTCGTGAACTACATCAAAATATAAAAGCATGAAAGCAAGAGAAATTTATTAACTAACCAATAAAACTGACTAGCTTATTTAATTAAAAAGCAACTCATTGAAGTCAGTTCTCAAGTCAATTCAGGCCAATTCAAGTAGCTAAATAGGTATCATTGCGTGCAGATGTGTGAAGTAAAAAAGACAAGAAGAAAAAAAGAACCATGTAACCATCTCATGAACAAAAGCGGAAAATATTTGACATTCGAATTTCTCTAACAATGTAAGGAGTGGATATAAAAACCTTAGATGTAGAAGAGATGCATAGGTTGTAATTGAACCCATAATGAACTATGAGAGCAAATCTGATGAAGGAAGTTTATGAGTTAAAAATCACAATTTCCACAAGCAAAATGACAATTACAGTCAGTTGTGCATAAAGAAAGCAATTTCTGACAATTATCTTTGTAGCACGATTCAAAAAGAGGATGACATTTGCATATCATCTCAATGGACTCGAGCAGAGGTTACATGGTAGAGCTCAAACCAATCAGCCACATACAATTTGCAGTAAAAACAGAATGATAGGATAGAATTAATGCAGTCCCTTGTGGTGGAGAATACAAGAATGAGAGAAAAGACAGACGAACATAATGACATGCATGTCTGTGGGTGGATCGGTTGCGGCATGAGGAGGCGTTCTAGCAGTACGGTTGGCAAAGGAAGAGAGATACAATTACTTCAAGTGAAGCCTGTCCAAATAGGAATTAATGAGTGATGATAAATGGACACCTTTGAGAAAGGACTTGTGCCACCACGCGTAGCTTTGAGGGTAATATTTACCCAGATAAGAAGATTCTATGTGAATGGATATTATGAACGATTGGAACAAGTCAAAACTGGCCTTAGAAACTCAAATAGCATGCAAATTTGAAGCTGTTGGATGAAACCAATAAAAGAAATAGCTAATAGGCAACAATGGTCAAAAGGCCTTCCAGAGAGGGATGACTCAATGACTTTTCCGGCAGTTTGATTCCGCTGGACAACTGAGTAAGCAAGAGATGGAACTTTGCCTCAGAGATCTAGTAAAATTTATAAACTAAAAAAGGAACAAGCATGATGAATTGATACAGGGAAAGTTCATTAAATTAGGCAAATATAAGCACTTCCTATAATTATTTAAAAGGAGTGCAGTTTTTAGAGGCGCATCACGCATGGGTTGGTCCTTAGATGGTTAACATAACAATGATACAATAAACACTAAAGCTGTCTTTTCCACTTAGTTACGGACAATACAACACAACATATGGTTAAATAACACGCACTCGTCAAGAATAGACCAACCCACTATATTACTAACTTGTGGATGAAGGCTTTAGGTCGGGTGTGTGGTTCATTGGAGGGAGGAGGGAGGAGGGAGGGAGGAATGGGGGCAATAGTCTGAAAGGTTTCTGTTTCTGAAGTTTATCATCATTTCATAAATTATATACTTTCTTTGGAAGTTGAAGTTTGCATCATAAGCCCTTTACACACCATTTCAAATCAAGAATACCGTGTATACTAACATAAATGTGTGTGAATGTTTGCTTGTGAAATGATTTAAACTTTCATGCTTACATAAAATCCTAATATAAACCCCTTCATGTAATTATGCATACAGCCCTACAGAGAGTTGATAAAAGTTGTCAGTTTGCACACATGTCCAATAAATAAACATAAATGGTAAGGTTGCTTTTGCAAGATTTTTCCTCAAAAGTTGTTTTTCCTAGTGTGCATAGTGGTGGGACTTCTTCCTGTTTTCTTTTCTGGTGGTCATTTTGGTTTTTTATGCTAATCACCACTAAACTAGCTAACCGATTGATCATCAGCAGTATCAACAGTTTGACTACTCTTTTTCCTCTGCCTTTTGGCAACAAAATTTAGTATTGAAACTCAACAACCAGTTATCCAAAACTCTCTTCCCTCAGTGTCATGTTTCATGAAATTGAGGCTTCAGAGATATGCAAGAGATAAATGAAATCTACTGAAATCTCCAAATATGCATACAAATTTGCTAGCTTATAGATGAAAAGGACTCTTGAGTTTGGCCATAGTTAGTGGGGGGTAAATAAATTTAAACATGGATTTGAGGTGAAGAATGGAACTGACCTGCAGCTCCATAGAATGATGTTTCCCTTGGGGTGCTCTTAGACCTTGGACTCCCCCTTTTATTTTTATGGACAGAATTAAATGATTTTGTTTCTATGGGTACAAAGCGAGTCAGAGTCCCAGTCCCGTCTGATGGGTTTACTTTCGGTTCTATCTTTTCTAGCCTTGCATTAATCTCTTTCATCTGCAGAATCAAGAAATTTTATTAGACTGTGTTATTTAGTTGCCAAAAGCATCCAAAAATATTTCAAAGAGAATGGGCTTTAAGAGTCATAAATTGTCTTTAGCTTGAAAGTCGCTGCTCCCGCAAAGAAACATTTCAATATTGGATGAGTTTGAAATTTTACCATTGATGAAGGAATATATTGCCGCTGCAATTCTTCGCGAAACTGAGGACCAACCTGTCTATACATCTCCTACAGGGAAGAAACCCCCAGTACATGTCAGTAGACAGATTCCCAGCATTTTTTAACTAAATGTGAGCATGCTCTAACAATTTAACAAACAATGGAAACTGATGTATTACATCGGCAATTATACAGGAAAAACCATGTATCGTGTAAGGTAAGTCAGTCCAGCGTGTTTTATATTATTGACACCCAGCTTCAGTACATTGCAAGCATTCTTGTGGTTTTCAATTCCCATTATAGTTTATTGCAGATAGTTTAACAACATACATCAACTAGTACTCTCTTGACATTGATCCAACAACATAATAATAACAAGCGATATGCATTCCATATAGGTCCTAATCAACTTTTGCATTAACATGATGGAAGCCAGCATAAGAAGCACATTTCAATGCATAACAGCAGCTCAGCTGGAGAGCAAAATGATTTAAATTTTCTTATAGTAATACTTCTGGTGTTGTCTCGGCACAGCAGGCAATCGCCTTGGGCAGCAAACGCTTTAGAGTATGGCATCAGTGATCCACGAGAATGTGGAGCACATTGGATAATTGAGGTGCGTGCCTTACACATCAATGTTTCTTGATGTGCCTCAGTGCACACCCCAGTGACCCACTGTTGAATTACTGATTTTTTTCTTTTGGGGGAAATCTGTATTATTGAATTGGTTTGTCCTCTTCTACATCTTTTGCCTGCTCTTTAGCCTTCGTGTCGTCCTCCTCTTTCTCCTCCTTTCTGCTGCTTCTTTTCTCTTCCCTTCTCTTCTCTCCCTTCTTTGCTATTGTTGCTCAACTACAATATTTGTAGCGGTGTTTGTGAAGCAACAAACCACTGTTCAAGATATGGTGGCAGCAATAATTACTTATGATATAGAATTCTAACTTTTGCTTGTTTTCTTTCTTGCTTCTCTTCTTTTCATTCATCTTTTCTTCACTTATTAGTCTCCTCTTCTTCGCTATGTTTCTTCGCTTCTTCTCCTTATTTGATTCTTTGTTATGTACTTGTGCTGCTTCATCTTCTCTACTTCCTTTTCCTTTCATCCTCTTGTTATCTTCTTAGCTTCCTTTTGTCATGTTGACTTAGTGTTTCTTTTTCTAGCTTTCAAGTTTCAACATTTGTTCTCTAGTGAGTTGTCTCTGGAAAACTGGCTGAGAAGCAAGGTTACAGGAGTGTAGCTCTTTAGACACCATTGCAGAAGAAATATTCCAACATTAAAACAAATTGCCTATACAAATAATCATCATGTAATGAATGATGCAGTGCAATTAATTCACTTCATACTAGTTTCAAAACCATCATTAAGTTCAAAACCATAAGAAAAATGTGTGGTTGCAGTTGTGATTGCACGACCCCAGAGAGGCATTTAAGTCTTTTGTGCCATACTTTGCACCTTGTGTCTTGACAACATCATCTACTTATTTAATTTATTAAGCTACTTTAAGAATATGTCAAAATCTACAAACTTAATTATATCAAAACAGCCACTCGTCTAATATACTGTAGTGTTTCTTGATGTATGTCTGTTAGGAAGTGCAAGAGTGGCATATCGGGACCCTAGAAAGATCAACATTGAATCAGATAAATTGACTGCTTAAGAATTTATGCTAACCTCTATGCAAGATGCAGCAGCTTCTCTAACACTATAGTTTGGGTCATTTACTAGTTGCAAAACCTGCAAACAAGAGCAAGGAGTTATTGCAGCACATGCCTGAGACACATATACTTTAGGGAAGAGCATGGGATACACTTACGGGAGGAAGAAGGACTCTTTGAAGGGTGAGCTCAGTAGAAGCAAAAAGGCCAACTGCTGTCGCAACTGTCCTTGCAAACTCTTCGCGTACTCTCCAACTTTTGTGAGCCCAGGCATAACTTCCAGCTCTCTCCACAATGATAGTTGGTGAAGAAACCTAATGGCATGCAAATACTTTAGCTGCATGGTATAGTATCTTTCTAATTAAGCACTCAGAAACAAGAGGTGGATCACTTTAAATACTACACTAAGACAAGGACCCTCAAGCTAATACTACACAATATCAATTGCCAGGAACCCATGATAGAGTGAAATGAATAAATAAAATCAACCATTGTGACCAATCTATGACCTATATTCTTCTGTATATAAGTTTTAATTCGTTATATCTTGAGGAAAGTAATTTTTTTCCTCGAGTTTCCACAAATACAAGTAAATTATAATCAAATGAAGGTTCATACCATCCAAAGTACATAATTTAAGACATTAGATGTAAACTAAATCTCTCTCAATTTACTAATGACTGTTGAACATTTATAATTAGAATGTTGGGCAATTAAAAAGCATCATGCAAAAAATGAATGAAGCAAGAAATGAAAATGTTACGATGCTCTTGTGGATATAAACAGTTTGTCCCTATAGAGGGTAAATGAGAGAGAATCAATTAGGATGGTTCGGTCATGTACGACGGACACGTATAGTAAATGAACCGATAAGGACAAGTGATAAAATGTATAGTTAACGAGGCAAAGAGGACTAGAAGTAGAACTGAATAAACTTGATTGGAAGCAATTAATATGGATATGATAATAGTAAATTAGTTAGTGTTACGGTTCATCTAGTTCCACATTGACTAAATGAGGTCAATTTGAAGGTTTATAAGAGATTTTGGTTCCCTCCCCCTAACAGCTAGTTTTCAGGGGTGAAGAATCAGAGCCAACCCACCTTCCCGGTTGCAAGTGAGCGGCGCCAGTGGCGGATCCAAAAAAATTTCTTGGAGGGGCGGACTACAAGTATCTATTTACAGAAATAAACGGAACTCAATTCGGAGATGTATTGCTTGTGCTATGAATGTTTTAACAAGACAATGTCAAAACAATTAGCAGCAGGGTGGAAACATGCACAGAAGCTGAAACTTGCAAGGCCCATAACTTTTGACTCGGTTATCGGAATCACTATTATAATATGTTTTCAGAAAGCTCTCAACATGATCTACAAAAGTAAGATCTCCAGGGGTGCAGCCACCCACCCCGGGCACCACTTGGATCCGTCCCTGAGCGGCGCACGTGGTGACACAGATTTTGCAGTGTTCACCCTGGACTAGTGCAAAGCCAGACCACATGGGTGCTCGGACTACGGAAGCGTTGCGGTATATTAGCGTCCATTTTGACTCACATTGACAAATAAATGGGGAGTTAATTGTGGCTGAGTTCTACTAGCTTTTAGGGGATTCATGTATTATAACTCTAGCTAAAAAATCACAACTTGTGAATCCAAATCAAACCCAACAAATCAAAATCAGAAGAAATAAAACTTAAGGCTGTTCCAAAAAATTTCAAACCTCCATCAACGTAACCAGCAACTGCCTAGCCGCATCCCTAACCGGCTGCTTCCCATCCCCCAACCTCTCGACCACCGCCGGCACCAATCCATTGAAATGAAGCTTCAAATGCTCGCCGGAGAGCACCGCGGCAGACGACAAAGCCTGCAGCGCGCCCTGAGAAACCCTAAAGTTGTTGTCCTTGAGCAGATCCGTGCAGAGGTCGACAAGGGACGTGACCTCCGACGAAGTTAGGGTTTTCGTCGAGGACTCGAGGTGGTGGTGGAGGCGCTCGACGCCGGCCATCCGCTCCTTCGTGTCCTTCGATCGCGCCATTTCGAGGGGCTCCTCCATTCTAGGGTTAGGGTTTCAGATCGGTCGAAATCGGTGAATTTTAGCGGATTTTTTAGGGATTTTTTTGGGGGAAATTGAGGTTGGATCGAGAGAGAGAGTGGAAGTTTGGTGGAGTGTTTTGAGTTCGCTGGAAATTTTGAGTGAGAACAAAAAAAGAACAAGAAAAATAAAAGAGTGGGGGCAATAACATTTGCCACTAGGTATTGAGAGATTTACCGAGAGTGCCACTGTGTGGTTTGCATGGTAGTTTTGCGTTTAGGACCCCGGATTCTTAGATACTTTATTAAAGCTTGTTGGAGAAATATCAGAATTAGAAGTTGAGGTTTTTACTTATTAGTCCCTTGCATATCTAATATTGTAAAATTATCCCCTAGGATCTTTAAAGTTACTATTAAGTTTTTAAATATTATATATTTGCTTCAATTGGTCTATTCGGTATAATTTCTATCTAATGCGATCGTCCGCTTGGGTTTGCGATGAATATTCATTATATTACCATCACCAAATTAAGGTAGTTAAGCGAAGCAGCTGACAATTGAAGAAAAATGTGTTTCGGTGGGTATGAGTCTTAGCCGGGTTATTCAAACCGGTCTTGATTTGAATCTATATTAAACAAAACGATCTAAATAGTATTCCCTGTAAAATATTCAAAGGGCCTAATAACAATTTCATTGATTTGAAGGGCTAGCTTAGAATATTAAATATTCAAGGAACTAATAGCGAAGAAACCCAATATTTTCATTAAATCTTGGGGAGAAATATTAAGTAGTTAAATTCAACTTTTTTTAAATAGGCACTTGCTTCATTTCAATTTTTTCATAAATGGAACAAATTAAACAACATGGATAGTCGTAAAGTATTCAAAGTTTTTGACTGTTATTATTAATTGGGAATGATGGATGTGAGGCGGTGGCTATTTTTGCTAAATGAACTACCAAGAGATAAAATGGTGATGTCCACACATTTTCGTCGACGAAGAAATTTACCAAGACTATTTCGATAAATTAATTTAAGAAATGAATGCCACCACGCCATTATTTTCTTTTAATTTTGCTAATAACAAGAAACCATATTCCTACACGCATTATAATCATTTCTTTCGATAACTTAGAGGTACATAAAAATTAAAAGTTAGCCTTTTAAGGCATGGATTGACTTGAAATGCAAATTAATATCAATCCCATCATGGGAAGAATATGAAGATCACTCCCTCTTTTTTAGGCCATGCAATTATATGGTTGTTGAAAAGTAAGCATCACTTTTTGGCTGGTGTGCATTATGCTTAATCCTTTTTCCCTCAATCCAATCATGAAATCAAGCCCTCATCCAAGAAAATTATACATAATAAGGATTGCAATCTATAAGGAAAAAGGATTTTAGGTCTCTGTATATACTTCAATTCAGTATCTAGTGCTGATGTTGAGGACAAAGCAAAAAGCTTGTCTAGAGTTGAGATTGGCTCTGTGCATGGTTTATGAGAAAAGGGAAAGCTCAATTGGGAGATTCAAAATTTTCCCTTTTTTCTTCATTGATTTTTCCCCCTTTTTTTTTTTAACTTCTTTGAAAGGTATTTAAAACTTTTGTATGTACTCTTTTTCGCCTGTATTTCGAACATTCAGTATGTGAATATTAATCTTAAATATTTCTTTCGATTCACTCAAATTTTATAATTTGGTCATTTTGTCTAGGTTCCCAATGTTAGATTTAAATCTATTTGTGGGCACATATGTTACATTAATGTGTAGTGCTATCTCTCAGGCTAACCCACTAAAGTGATCAATCAAGTTGAGTTAATGGGTATTTAAATAAATTATGGGCTAAATGTGCAGATACCAGGTTGTAATTACAATTTGATGAGGGGCCAAATTGTAAAAGTGCAACACCTATATATATGGGGTTATGGTCCCTAATCGAGGGTTAACATAAGAATTCTCATCTCTTTTACCCCATCTAAAAGAGATCTAAGGAAGAGAAGAACCCTAAAATTAGAAGATCCATCAATCCACACAAGATCCAAATCATGGATTCGGTATTGCTTCGCACTTATGATGTTTATCTCTTTGATTAATCATGTTTAAGATCCTTCGATCTAACAAGTGGTATCGAGCCAAATTCATGATTAACTCTTAGAGATTTTTGAGTTTCTATGATTTTTGGTGGATTTATGAATAAAGATCAAATCTTTTTCTGATTTTTGGGTTCTGATGAACAAGAATGTTTTTGGCCGATGAACAAGAAAGTTTTTCTTTTCTGTTGAACAAGAAGGGTTGATCTCGGATGAACAGTAATTTATGTTCGGATGAATAGTAAATTAAATAATCCGCGATGAACAGTAAAAAAATTTTTTGTGAACAGTAACTTTTTCGATTTTTGGTTAAATTTTCTATGATTTTAGAAAATTAATATAAGGTTTGGATCTGGATTGAGTTTTAAAAAAAAAAAAAAATTTGGTTTTGTGACGGCGGCAGCCATCACGAATAAACCCTAATGGGTTCAAAAGCCTAAGCGGCTTTGACGGTTCAGATCTAAACCCTAAGGGGTTCCTGTAGTTCAGACGAGGATCGAGGTTCATTTTGGCGAACCTCGTCTTTTGGCGAACCTCGGTTCATTTTGGCGAACCTCGTCTTTTGGCGAACTTCGCACTTTTGGTGAACCTCGCCTTTTGGCGAACCTCGCTTTTGGCGAACCTCGCTTTTGGCGAACCTCGCTTTTGGCGAACCTCGCTTCGAACTCAAGTCGAACCTCGCGTTCGAACTCAAGTCGAACCTCGCGTTCGAACTCAAGTCGAACCTCATGATTCGAACTCAGAGTCGAACCTCGCGTTCGAACTCAAGTCGAACCTCGCTCAACTCAAGTCGAACTCGCAGTCAACTCAAGTCGAACCTCGCAGTTCAACTCAAGTCGAACCTCGCTCAACTCAAGTCGAACCTCGCCGCTCGAACTCGTCGAACTCGCAGTCAACTCAAGTCGAACCTCGCTGCTCGAACTCAAGTCGAACCTCGCCAAGTCGAACCTCGCTGCTCGAACTCAAGTCGAACCTCGCCAAGTCGAACCTCATGATTCGAACTCAAGTCGAACCTCGCCAAGTCGAACCTCGCCGTTCGAACTCAGTCGAACCTCGCCAAGTCGAACCTCGCTGCTCGAACTCAAGTCGAACCTGCCGTTCGAACTCAAGTCGAACCTCGCCAAGTCGAACCTCGCTGCTCGAACTCAAGTCGAACCTCGCTCAACTCAAGTCGAACCTCGCAGTTCGAACTCAAGTCGAACCTCATGATTCGAACTCAAGTCGAACCTGCCGTTCGAACTCAGAGTCGAACCTCGCCGTTCGAACTCAGAGTCGAACCTGCCGTTCGAACTCAAGTCGAACCTCATGATTCGAACTCAAGTCGAACCTGCCGTTCGAACTCCAAGTCGAACCTCGCCGTTCGAACTCCAAGTCGAACCTCGCTTCGAACTCAAGTCGAACCTGCGTTCGAACTCAAGTCGAACCTGCCGTTCGAACTCCAAGTCGAACCTCGCAGTTCGAACTCAAGTCGAACTCAAGTCGAACCTCGTGGATTCGAACTCAAGTCGAACCTCATGATTCGAACTCAAGTCGAACCTCGCCGTTCGAACTCAAGTCGAACCTCATGATTCGAACTCAAGTCGAACCTCGCCGTTCGAACTCAAGTCGAACCTCGCCGTTCGAACTCAAGTCGAACCTGTGATTCGAACTCAAGTCGAACCTCGCCAAGTCGAACTCGCTGCTCAACTCAGTCGAACCTCATGAGTTGAACTCAAGTCGAACCTCGTTCGAACTCAAGTCAAACCTCATGATTCGAACTCAATTAAATTTCGGTGTTAATCAATTATTTCATTCAAGTATTAGGACACTAAGGAATTAAGTTGGTCTCTCATTCTAAATGATTAATTGAAGCAAGATGTTGCCAAAGTAACCTCTCTTGTGTAGATTGTTCATGAAGGATGTTAGATGGTTGAGTGTATACTTTTAGAATAGATATTTAATCGCCCAAAGGAAGATTAATATTTATTTAGGCGTATCGCATCTGCGATGATAAGCGTGACAATTATAAGGTTTACATGTGGATAACAAATCAATCCAAAGATGGGTTTGTTGTTTGACATGTGTTATTGTCGATGTTTGATCATTGCAACAAGATATCACTTGGTTAATATTCTTGTCCAAAAACTTGATATTAATGTTGTACAAGATATCTTGGATGGGGATATGTCATTATTTGAATTTTATTGATTACTAATTACAGTTATTAATGTGAAATCTTTTGTTTATTTCAGCTAATGCATCTGCTGCATCAATTTCTGCTAACATCAACTCAATTCCCATGCTAAATGGGACAAATTTCAAGGTTTGGAAAGAGAACATTTTAATTGTTCTTGGCTGCATGGATCTAGACCTTGCATTAAGAACTGAACAACCCCAACCTCTCACTGCGGAAAGCACTCCTGATGCAAAGAAGGAGTATGAGAGGTGGGAGCGTTCAAATCGCATGAGTCTCATGATCATCAAGCTCGGCATTACGGAAGCCTTTAGGGGCAAAGAATCCGAAGGGATTACTAAAGCCAAAAATTTCCTTGCCGAATCGAGAAGCGTTTTGCTAAAAGCGATAAGGTAGAAACAAGCACGCTTTTAGCTCGCTTGATTTCAATGAAGTATAAGGAAAAGGAAATATCAGGAGTACATTATGGAAATGTCTCATATTGCTTCAAAACTTAAGGCACTAAAACTCGATCTTTGTGACGAAGTTACTAGTGCATCTGAGTTCTTGTCTCTTCTGCACAATTTAATCAATTTAAGGTCGGTTATAGCTGTCAATAGGAGAAATGGACTCGAATGAGCTCATTTCATACCGCGGTGCAAGAAGAAGACAGATTGAAGCAAGATAAGACTGAAAGTGCTCATTTGGCTTATGCCCCTAAGGATAAGGGCAAGAAAAGAAAGGATGATAAAGAAGCTGCTAAGGGTCCAGTTCAGAAGAAACAACATAAGGATGATCAGGGTTGTTTCTTTGCAACAAATCCGACACGTAAAGAAGGATTGTACCAAATATCACGCCTGGCGTGTCAAAAAGGGTACGTTCCTTACTTTGGTCTGTTCTGAGGTTAATTTAGTCTCAGTACCTAGAAACACTTGGTGGTTAGATTCGGCTTCTACTACTCACATAAGTGTTTCTATGCGTGGTTGCCTCGAGCACCAAAGCCAAGTGATGGTGAAAGACACATCTTTGTGGGCGATGGACAATCGGTAGATGTGGAAGCAATTGGGCACTTTAGGTTATTGTTAGGAACTGGTTCCTATTTGGATTTGAAAGATACTTTTGTAGTCCCATCTTTTAGACGGAATTTGGTTTCTATTCCTTTATTGGACAAATCAGGTTATTATTGTTCATTTGGAAATAACCGGACTAGTTTATCTTTAAATTCAAATATTGTGGAACTGGTTTCTTGAGTACTTTTGATAACCTATATTTGCTTGATCTGATTGCTTCTTATAATGAAACCCCGAATGTGGAATCACGTGGTACTAAGCGTAAATTAAATAAGGAAAATTCAGCATCATTATAGCACAAGCGCTTGGGTCATATCTCAAAAGGTAGAGTTGAGCGTCTTGTGTCGATGGTATTTTGGATTCCCTTGATTTTACGACTTTGATGTATGCATTGGTATCAAGGGAAAACAGACTAAAGTTAAGAGATTAGGTTCCAACAGATCTTGGGCGTCTTAGAATTGATACATACAGATATTTGTGGGCCATTCCCTCGGCATCACGAAATGGTCAACAATATTTTATATCATTCATAGACGATTACTCACGTTATGGGTACCTATATCTCATTAAAGAAAAATCGAGTCTGGGCGTATTCAAAGCTTTTAAGGTGAAGTTGAGAACCAACTCAATAAAAGATTAAAACCGTTAGATCGATCGTGGTGGTGAGTACTACGGCGATATGATGGTTCGTGAACAACGCCCGTGACCATTTGCTAGATACCTAGAGGAATTCGGTATCGTCCCGATACACCATGCGGGATCACCTAGCATGAATGGTGTAGCCGAAGATCTAAACAGACTCTTAAGGATATGGTAAGAAGTATGATTGCTCATTCTTCTTTACCGCAGTCACTGGGAGAAGCACTAAAGACTGCAGCTTACATTCTTAACAGAGTACCAAGTAAAGCGGTTGCTAAAACACCTTATGAGCTTTGGGTGGTGAAGCCAGCCTAAAGCACTTACATATTTGGGGATGTCGGTGAGGCAAGGCCTTATAGGCCAAATGAAAAGAAATTGGACTCCAAAGCAGGTTAGCGACCACTTTATTGGGTATTCGAGCGATCCGGGGCTATAAGTTTTATGATCCCACACTCGGGAATATTTTTGAGGCGGGAGCAGCAACATTCTTTGAGGATGTTGAGTTTGGGGAGAAATAAGGTTAGAGACATTGCCTTTGAGGAGGAATTGGCTTTAAATCCAATCCATCTGATCATTTCGACAATATTCAAGTACCTATACCGTTATTGTTCAAGAAATGAATTCGAACCTCAAGAAGGCAATATTGAACAACTCCTGTTCGAAGAACAAACTCAACAACCTCAAGAACCGGTGCCATTAAGGAGATCCACGAGAGAAAGGAGAAATGCTATTCGGATGATTATATTGTATTTCTTCAAGAACATGAGGAAAGTAATGGAATGATGGAAGATGATCCAATCAACTTCCCTCGGGCCATGAAAAGTTCTAACTCTCAAAAGTGGATTGATGCCATGAATGAGGAGTACAAGTCTATGCAAGACAATAAGGTTTGGGAACTTGTTCCATTGCGAAGGTGCAAAACCAATTGGTTGTAAATGGATATTTAAAACCAAGCCGGATGCAAATGGTAATGTGGAAAAGTATAAAGCACGTCTTGTAGCTAAAGGCTATACTCGGAAGGAAGGCATTGACTATCTGAACTTTCTCTCGGTTTCATCGAAAGACTCTTCGGGACTATCATGGCACTTGTTGCTCATTTCAATCTTGAGTTACATCAAATGGATGTTAAGACTGCATTTCTCAATGGAGACATTGATGAGATGATCTATATGGTACAACCGAGAAAACTTTGTGTCGAGACCCAAAGAATATGGTTTGCAAACTAAGGAATCCATTTATGGACTCAAGCAAGCTCCTCGTCAATGGTACCACAAGTTTCAACAAATAATTATCTCGTTTGGTTTTGAGATGAATATTGTTGGCGATTGTGTATATCAAAAACCGATGGGAGTAAGTATATTTTTAAGTTCGTATGTGGATGACATTTTGCTTGCCACTAATGATATAGGCATGTTGCAGCGAAACCAAGAGATTTCTATCAAAGAATTTTGAGATGAAAGATCTTGAGGGCGCCTCTTTATATTAGGAATTCGATACATCGAGATCGTTCTCGAGGTATACTTGGATTATCACAAAAGAGCTATATCGATAAAGTACTCAAAAGGTTTGGCATGCAAGATTGAGACAGGTGAAAACCCATTGCTAAAGGAGATAAATTAGGTCTCAATCAAGGCCCTAAAAGTAATCTTGAAATTCAGAAATGCGTAAGATTCCCTATGCTTCACCGTAGGAGTCTAATGTATGCTTAGGTATGTCTGGCGTCCGGATATTGCGTACATTGTTGGTATGTTAAGCGGATACTTAAGCAACCCCGGTATGGATCATTGGATAGCGATCAAAAGGGTTATGCGGTATCTTGAAAACAAAAGATTATATGCTCACATACGTGAAATCGATCAGTTGGAGGTCATTGGGTACTCGATTACGATTTTTCTTGGATGCCAAGATAGCGTAAAGTCTACATCGAGCTACATTTATATGTTAGCGGAGGAGCTATATCATGGAAAAGTGTCAAACAGACACTTGTAGCTTCCTCCACTATGGCGGCGAATTTGTAGCTTGCTATGAGGCATCCAATCATGGAATATGGTTCGCGAAATTTTATTTTGGTGCACGTGCGGAAAATATTGAAAGACCACTAAAGTTATTTTGTGACAATAAATCCCGTGATGTGTATTCCAATAACAACAGAGTTCAACTAAGTCAAAACATATTGACATTAAGTTCCTAATTGTGAAAGAAAGGGTACAGAGTGGTCGATATCCATAAAGCATATTGGGACAAACTCCATGATAGCCGATCCTCTTACTAAAGGATTACCACCCAAGGTCTTTCATGAGCACGCTTGCTCATATGGGTGTTGTAATATTTGAGGATATCATGTTTTAGTGGGAGTTGTGATTTTATTGCTTTATGAGAATTTCGATAAATTTATGTTTGGTTATTTTACGTCGAGAATAAAGTATTCGGATTATACACTCGCTACATTATGGTTGAGGATGACCTCACTAAAGTTTAAGGTAGGACCAGTTGAAAATAGACATGCACGAGATCACATTCTTTGTAGGCGTTAAAATTGCTTATCGATGCAGAACAAGACTCGTAAGCGGTGGGTTGATAACCGACGATCCATCCGACGGTAGCGACCTAGAAACGCCGTCGGCGTGATTCTGCCGAAAAGCAGCGTAAAGCGAGTCGACGAACCCATGAAGTGATTCGGCGAGGCATTTGAGCCGGAACGACGCGGCCGCGGAGAAAACCCGACCACAAGCTCAACGAGGCGAAGTTGGCTAAATTCAAACATTGACGAGACGGAATCAACCGTACTTAGTCCGTCGATGCAAACGAACCGCTTGAGCTCAAAGTTGATCGGACACGGACTCGAACACAATGGCGACATCACCGAGCAAAACTAAGCCCGAAGACCAAGAATCGACGAAGAATCGACGGAGAGTCGACGAAAACGACGCCAGACGACGGAGCGCGACGCTGCGCACTACCAAGTGGCCAAGGTGGTTTCTACACTTTGGGGAGCCACTCGGCCAACTTGGCCGAGGTGCCTCACCACTTTGGCCGAGCCACTCGGCCAACTTGGCCGAGGTGCCTCTACCAAGGGCCGAGGTGGCTCGACCACCATGGTAGAGCCACCTCGGCCAACTTGGCCGAGGTGGTTTCGGCCAAGTGGCCGAGCCACCCGTCGGCCACTACAAGACCCCTTTGTTGTTGTATAAATAGGGGGGGTCTTGCTCATTCAGGGGTTGGATTTTTGGGATTTGAGGATTTGGCTTTGGCTTTGAAGCGGGATTTTCGAGGAGTTTCAAGAATTCTCACGAGATCCACGAAGCCGCCAACGCTGCCCGAAATGCATGAAAGTACAAGTCCGCCGACGCCGATCCACAAATCGCGGGTAAGAAAACTCGGTCGAACTACGATACCCTCTAGGTTAAGCTTCGCCTTAATCTCGTGGATAGCGCCGGATTTCTCCTTGTAGATCTCACCCGCTCGGCGATCCTCTCCTTCGTGAGTGTGATCCCCGCAGCGATCCTCTCCTTCGTGAGTGTGATCCCCTCGGTAACCGTTTCCTTCGTGAAACGAGCCCTCTACGTCTGTAGTTCGAACCGGGTTTACACCGGGATCGAATTGCGCGGTGGTCAACGGACGAATAAAAGTCCGACACGGGCAAAGAACCCGCATAGCGAGGATCCGGAAAATAGAGATCCTCGTGTTTGTTCACAAAGGAAGAGAGTTGTAAATTTTCGTTTTCATTATGCGCTTTGAAATAAAGGCATTTCTTTTGTTTGAAATTTTGTTGTAGGCCAGCGAAGGCGTAGCAAGTTCAAACAAGCAATGAATAACAAACCAACTTTCCCTCACAACAAGCCGGCGACCACAATAGAGCCAACGGCCAAGAAGAAGCCGCCGTCGCGAACCGCGATCCCGATCCCGCCATCGAGGAGGTCGAAGTTCGAGTTCACCGTAAGAAGTATGAAGAATACCTCTCCTCCTCGCCCGCATCCGGTTCACCCCGCAAGTCCAAGATGGTCTCCACCGCAAGGAAGACCCGACGCCTCGATGCGAGAGGCGAAAATCCACCACCACCGCCAAGACTGGCAGACAACGGTGGTTCCCGACCTAACAACGGCCAAACCTTCAACCCCCGCCTTCATTGTGGGGTCGATCCCGCCAATGGCTGACTCTCCAAGAGAGCCCGCCGAGGCGACGCCAACGCCGGCGAAACAATTAGCCAGGCGAAAGAGTCAACGGATGGGGTCGCTATGGCGGATCTAAGATCCAAGTTGACTCGAGAGGTTGAAGTTCGAGATCGTAGCCGATTCCTACAGCCGCTAATTTAACGAATGGGTCCGAAGTCAAACGGAATCGCTCCACGCCAGAACGTGATCCAAGCGCCAAGGCGAAGCACGGCTTTGGTGCAACAAGCCCACGAGTTGAAGAGGGAGGCGGCCCAGAAATCGTCGACAAATCAGCTAGCTTGGAAGCCCAAGTCCGTCGAGGCTTCAACTTCGACGAACCCAGCATCCAAGCCTAGCTCGCCGGCGAGCCAACTCTGCTCCGTGCTCAAATCGAAATTGTGAGCACTTCAACAAAGTGGCATCGGCGAAGTTATCTCGTTATGCGCACCCAAACTTCCGTGAAGCCAACTCTCGCCACGACCAGCAGGCTTGCCATTAAGGATCGCCTAGGTCCGCTAAAGGAATCACGGGTCACTCCTGATACGGGAAGTCGCACCCACAAAGACAAGAAGAAACTCGCACCGCCAGACCGGGCTTCAAATCGAGGTCCGAGCCCGCCGAGGATTCACACTCGCTGGCTACGCACGCCGCGGCGAAAGTGACTTATGAAAGGCCTATTTGTTCTCGGAAGGAGGCGGCTCTCATCGGCGATGACAGCGTTATACACGAGAAGTCGTGCCAACACACGATAGGTTGCCCGGATTCATGCCGACGAAGTTGTACTATCGCTTCGGGGTACGAGTAAACCCGAAGAGGAACGCCTCGTAATCAAACATGCCTTGCTTGTGCTCAAACCGATCAAGGCAAGCAGTTATCGAGTGCAACCGCACTAAAATGACTCCGGAAAAGGCGTCGGTCTTTGATAGGCTCGGCACTAGAATGCCCGAACCCAAGTCAAGACGCTTCCGCAAGAAGAGATGGGCCTCGTGGTGATGAATTGCCGAAAGTGTAACCATCAATATGACCCCAGAGGGACGTCACACGCATCGCTCCCGGCATCGCAACGAATGACTCGATTGCGATCCCGACCGTTAGACGCACCCAATTATCGCAAAATGCGAAGGGATTACCCTCGATGATGAAGTGTCGGATCTTGGCTCGCAATGGCTTCGATAATACAATTTCCGGCATAGGACAACCTGTGGCGTTCATGATCAGCGGAACAAGTGTCCCAAATGCTTGAAGAGGCCCTAACCAAGCAAAAGGACAACTTTAAGCTTGAATGGAACCGCCATGCGCCAGATGAGAGCAATGCATGACCAACGATCCAGCGATAATGAACCGCCAAGGCGAGCCAAGTCGCCGCAATAATGTCAACTTAACAGATAGCTTATTAACGACAGGGAAGGAGGCCAAAACGCAGTGATCGTGGCCGCCGAAAACACTAGCGATAACACCGCTATTCCTCCCCAAGTTTACCCGAACGGAGACGTAGGGGAAAATGAGAAAATAAAGACCTCGAGAGCAAAATCAATACTTTGATTTCCGCCAAGAGGTAAAGAAGACGGTATACCATGTCCTTACCAAGGGAGTGGGAATCAATCCCAGATCCGACAAAATTCAACCTCATCAACTTTACACCGTTTGGCGGAAGGATCGCCCACTCAAAGACTTGATCTACTTCAAGTCTCATCTAGGTGTTATCTCGACAACGAGCCCTTGATGGTTCGATCATTCGCCGCACCCTTCGTAGCCGCTTCGATTGGTACCGCCTCAAACCGTGAGCCGCTAATAGCTGGGATGATATGGAGGCCATGTTTCTCACCAATTTCTTCGACGATGACACCGAGGTATCCATCGGTTCTTTGTTGGACGAGAAACGTAAAGACGGGAAACAAAGGATAACTTCGCCAAGAGGTTCAGAATAAGGCAATGAATTGCCGAGACCCGATAACGAGAAGTTCATTCTCCAAACTTGTCATAGCAACTGTCATTGGGCGTGTTGGAAGCAATGGGAGCTGCCGTCAGAGACACGGAAAGATTTAAGGATACGTGGAGAGCAAGCCGAAGCGATTCCCCGAGGAGGAAGAAAGCAGAGAGGTCACCTATGGTGGATGCTCACAAGCGTAACTTTGTCCCCGTGGCAAAGGTAAAGCGCCGCCAAGTCTCAGACGCTAATCAAACGCTCGAATCGCAACCACAACAGCCGCAACAACGCACCACCACGAATCGCGACCTCAATGGCGCCAACAAACTCGAATCGAAACCATCCGGTTCGAGGTTTCCTAAGACTTACTCGCTCAAGGACGAGGAAGTTCCGCATCTTCAAATACCTTCGAAAACAATAAATCCAGCTTGCCCCAATTGTAAACCAAGAGGAGGCAAACAAGGTTACGATCCTGGCATCGCGGTTACCACAGTAGGTGCATCATCCTACAAAGTTACGCTACCATCTCAAGGACAAGATTCAGCCTTGATCGATGTTGGAGTCATTACTCCAAAACCCTCTAAAGAGAAGAAGGTGGGAGCAAATGCGCCTCTATAAGCTTGGATCGGTTCCTTGGATTGGTTCCAACCGACGCCGCCAGAAGGTAGGAATGAAGATGGTGAATGAAGATCCTCACGGACAACGTAAGAAGGGGCTCGCATCAAGCACCTACGAACGGAGAAATCCTTTGGGTCCACCCCGACTTGTCGGAAGACGATCGCTGGACTACATCCTCACCATAAAGAAGTTCAAGGAAAAGGCAAGCTATGCCATGCCGCTCAAAGAATTCCGAGAAGAATGATGAAAAAGTAGCCACCTTCAATTTCACGAAGAGGAAGTCTTCGCTACTAGGAGCGGACACGAATATAGCTACAAATATCCGGAGGCTCCAAACCCAAATGCTAAGACACCGCCGAGCCGGGTGACCACGACTCCTCACTCGCGTGCAGAAAGAACAACAGCAGACAACAAGCAAGAAAAGTACCAAGCAAAGGAGAAACAACCTCAGATCCGTGAAGCTCAACTCCCGGCAATTCCGATTCAATCGCCTGACAGAGGGATAGACCGAACATCGGCTCTCCATACCGCTGACGCCATGGCCCACCGCTAACATCCCTACAGAATAACTTCTACGAAGGTTCGATTGTCAAAGGAAACCCGAAGCTCTACAAGAAGCTTCGCCGATTCGAGGTGTTTCTCACTCGAGATCAAGCCGATTCGGAAGAATCGCACAACAATGCAACTTGGCGACCAAGCACTTTCCACGCATTACTTTTACAAAGGAGGATATGCATCGAGAGATTCCAAGCACGATCGGCCGCTATACTTCACCGTATATTGGCTCTAGTGAAGTTAACCGGATCCAAGTCGATCCGGGTTCATTGTGAGCATCATGCCCTGCGCCATGTATCACCTTTGAATCCCCAGAAGTCGGCATCAACAGCACAATGATCTATGGGTTTAACACCGGTCTCTACCGCTTGGTAAAATCCGGATAAAGTGCCAAATGGGGATTTAAAGTCCAAGTCACCGCTATGTGATTGACGCGAGACTTCCTATAACTTATTGTTGGGTCGACCTTGGATCCACGGTAGCGTAATCAAGCGTTGAGTGCAACCACAACGGCCCGGTCGCGTGCACCACGGCAATGCGACCTCAATGCGCCAACAAACTCGAGTCGAAACCATCGGTTCGAGGTTTCCCAAGACTTACTCGTTCAAGGGCGAGGAAGTTCGGGCATCTTCAAATACCTTACGGAAAACAATAAAATCGGTTGCCCATTGTAAACCAAGAGGAGGCAAACAAGGTTCTGAGATCCTAAGTGCTGTGCTTACAGGCGGTTGCATCATCCTACAAAGTTACGCTACCATCTCAGGACAAGATTCGAGGCCTTGATGCGATGTTGGAGTCATTACTCCAAAACCCTCTAAAGAGAAGGTGGGAGCAAATGGAGTCTATAAGCTTCGGATCAGTTCCTTGGTTTCCAACCGGCGCCCGATTGTGAAGGTAGGAATGAAGATGGTGAATGAAGATCCTCACGGACAACGTAGAAGGGGCTCGCATACCGCTTGACAAAGCGGAGAAATCCTTTGGGTCCACCACGACTTCTTTGGAAAGCGATCGTGGACTACATCCTGACCATAAAGTTCAAGGGAAAAGGCAAGCTATGCCATCTTTGCCAACAATTCGAGAAGAATGATGAAAAGTAGCCACCTTCAATTTCTGAAGAGGAGGCGGAGTCTTCGCTACTAGGGCGGACACGAATATAGCTACAAATATCAGGAGGCTCAAACCCAAATGCTAAGACAACGTCGGTGGGGGTGACCACGACTCCTCTCACTCGTCGAGAGAAAAGGCAGCAGCTAAAGCGGCTGAAGCAAAGGAGAAACAACCTCGAGTCGGGAAGCTCAACTCCGGCGGTCCGATTCAATCGCGGGTGTGAGGGATAGGCCGGAACATCGAGCTCTCCATACCGTTTGGCGTCATGGCCCGGTGGCGAACATCCGGCGAATAACTCTCACGAGTTGCTCCGATTGTCAAAGGAAGCAGGGAAGCTCTGAAGCTACGGGTGATTCGAGGTGTTTCTCACTCGAGATCAAGCGATTAGGAAGAATGCACAACAATGCAACTTGGCGACAGCACTTCCACGTTACTTTTACAAAGGAGGATATGCGGGCGAGAGATTCAAGCGATCGGCGCTATACTTCACGGGTATATTGGCTCTAGTGAAGTTAGCGGATCCAAGTCGATCCGGGTTCATGTGAGCATCATGCCCTGCGCCTCATGTATCACCTTGGAATCCCTGCGATGAAGTGGCATCAACGAGCACAATGATCTATGGGTTTAACACCGGTGGTCTCGGCGCTTGGTAAAATCGGATAAAGTGCCAAATGGGGATTTAAAGTCAAGTCACACTATGTGATTGTGAGACTTCCTATAACTTATTGTTGGATCGACCTTGGATCCCGGTAGCGTTATAGTCCCATCTACTCTTCATCGGTGTCTCAAATATGTAGACACGAATAATGAGTCAAGGCGGTGGTCGCGGACAACAGCCGTTTAAGGGGTGAAATTATTTCTTGATTCTCTCCTCTACGGTAATGAGTCCGGCGAATCATCGGCCCAGACGCGGACGGCGGTGAAGAAGGCGTCACGGAAGGGCTTGATTATAGTGGTGGTTTTGTTTTAAATGACATTGTACCCCTTGTAATCAATCTTGGCGATGAAGAATCGTCGGATGAACATTGTAATTGGCAAATTGCCGATGAATCAATAAATGGCGATTTAGAGTACCCTTTGTTTTGAATGATGTAATGACGAGGTTTATACAACGATCGAGTTGCACTTACCAACTTCGGTCTTCTTGCTTTACACAAAAGCAATTCCAAGACTCCTTTGGGACAACACTTTCGTCATCCACGAAGATCAAGTAGTGAAAAGACTTGGTTTTACGAGGAGATGCGGTTCCAGCGAATCATTTCTTGAAGAAGATGAAGATGACAATGGGCCTATCCTCCACACATTCGGATATAGTCGAAACACGGGTATCATGAAAAGTGGGGTATGACTTGACACGAGGGAAGGTCTATGTTTGGACGAGGCCCTCGAGTCCCTCCTAAAGCGCATATGTCCCAAAGGGAAGCCAGATAACTACTATGCATTTAGAAGGGGATTGGGATACGAATCCTCCTCAGAAGATGAATGCTCATGGCTAATTGATGATAATCCACCTGATGAGGGAGACGGACATTCGTCTGATTCTTCGGCTTGGGATTCTGACACCAGCCTCGGAGAAGCTTTCAAGGCTTTGATGTCAAATATGGCTACGGTCGATCCTGCTACTATTGAGGGTGATGAAGATATGCCAACATGGGAAGACCCATGGGTCCATCAACTCAGAGAGCAGTTTGGGGATAGATTCGAACAAAGAGAACCCCCCACTAAGGACGAGGTAGTCCAGGTTAATATGGGTGATGACGAGCATCCTAAGCTCATAAACATCAGCAATACTCTTCCCTCGGAAGAGAGAGAAGAGTTGATCGCCCTAATCAGGGAGTATATCGATGTATTCGCTTGGAGTTATGAGGACATGCCAGGACTCGACCCTAATGTAGCGACACATCGCCTCAACATCAAGGTGGATGTCAAACCTGTCAAGCAACCACAAAGACGGTTTCGTCCACAAATCTTGCAGGCAATCGTCGACGAAGTAAAGAAACTCATAGAATCGGGATTCATCGAGGAAATTCAACATCCGGATTGGGTGGCGAATATAGTCCCGGCCATGAAGAAGAATGGTTCGATCAGATCCGTGTTGACTACGAGATCCAACGCCGCTGTCTAAAAGACGACTTCCTCTTCCAATCACCGATGTCATAGTCGACAATACGTGTGGATTTGAAAGAATGTCGTTCATGGATGGTTTCTCGGGGTATAATCAAATCAAGATGCACCGATGGCCTAAACACCGCGTTGACGCATCGGTATATTTTGCTACGGTCATGCCATTTGGCTTAAAGAACGCCGCAACATACCAACAGCAATGACAGATTTTCCAGATCATCTTCGAAAACGGTCGAATGCTACGTCGACGACTTAGTCGTAAAAAGCCGTGACAAAGGAGATCACATCAAAGATCTTAGAACGGTATTCGAGCTCATGCGAACTCATCAGCTAAAGATGAATCCTGCCAAATCCTTCCTTGGAATGTCCATGGCAAGTTCCTCGGTTTAATCGTCACCGACAAAGGAATCCACGTCGATCGACAAAGTGAAGGCGATTCAAGAATTGCAACCTCCGAAATCCGAGAGAGCTCAGGGGGTTACAAGGACGATTAGCGTACATCCGACGGTTCATATCGAACCTATCTGGGAAGTGCCGGCCGTTCTCCAAGTTGAACAAGAAGGGCGGTCGCTTATTTGGGACGACGCCGCCGAAAGCCGCTCGAGGAGATAAAATCGTATCTCGCTAAACCTCCTTCTTGTTGCACCGCATCGAAAACCGCTCCTCGATCTACGCCAAGGCAACGGATCACTCGTTAAGCGCCTTTTCGCGAGGGCGACGGCAATGATCCGCGAGCAGGCGGTGTATTACTGAGCGAACATTGGTTACGTTGAGTCTCGATACCCAATGGTCGAAGCAAGGTTTTGCATTAGTGTTCGCAATTCAGAAAATGCGACACTATTTAGTCGGACAGACGATTTATATTATCTCTAACATAAATCCAGTCCGAATATTTATGACCCAGCCGGCTTCAATGAGTTGGCGTTTGGCGAAATGGGCCTTACTCTTGTCCCAATATGACTTGCACTTCAAACAACAGAAGTCAGTCAAAGGACAAGCGATTTGTGATCTCTTGGCTGCCAACCCGATAACGGATGCAGTTGAGCTATATGACGATCTTCCTGATGAAGTCCACGAAGTCAACACTACATCGCACCAACAAATATGGCGACTGTATTTTGATGGAGCTTCTCGGGCCACCAATGTGGCAAGCGCCCCCGGATGTTCTAAGATTTCCGCTGGAGTCGGAGTTGTCTTGATTTTCCCGGGGAATCATGTCATGCCCCGTGCTTATTCACTCACCGAACCTTGTTCCAATAACGTAGCCGAATACAACGCGTTACTTATCGGACTTAGCTTCGCCAAGGAGCTGGGGGTAGAGTATCTCGAAGCATACGGCGATTCGCAATTGATAGTCAGACAGATCCGTGGTGACTATGAAGTTAGGAATCCGGATCTAATCCCCTATCATCAGATAGCCGTTGAAATAGCAGACTCATTCGAAGAGTTTTTCATCGAATATATCCCGCGCCTCCAAAACGCTTATGCGGATGCACTGGCGGCGTTAGCTGTGTCGTTAGCACAACCTTCCGAGACCGAGCAACTAGTCACGGTCAGGACTCACCAACTCTTCGTACCATTATACGATGAGGCACAAGAAGATAAGGGGGTAGTTACCAAAGAAGTACATGCAACCCAAACCAAGTTGGAGCCAGATTGGCTTTCCTATCATCGATTCGTCTTACATGGTATTCTACCGTAAGACGGAAGGAGAGAGAGTCAATCCGCGAAGAGCTCCAAGATTCTTTACGACACGAAACCCGGATGCTATATCACGGGTACGATGGTCTTTACTCGATGCCTTTCAAACAAGGAGGCGTAAGAGGTCCTTCTGAAGCACACGAGGGTGAATGTGGTGCACACCACTGGTCCCAAACTCTACGATCGAATCGGAGAATGGGCTACTTTTGGCCCACAATGATTAATGGCCGGTCGAAATGCGGCTCGAAATGCCACGCGTGTCAAATTCACGCGAATTATATGCATCACCGCCAGAAGTACCGATCCTTCTACCACATCCCGCCATTCGAGACATGGGGAATGGACGTTGTAGGTCCCATTTTTCCTCCGTCAGTCAAAGGCGATCGCTTTATTCTAGCGATCACCGACTACTTCTCCAAGTGGGCTGAAGCAATCCCACTAAAAGAGGTCAAGGCGAGTACCGTCGTCAGATTCATCAAACACCATGTCATCTATCGACATGGTGTCTCAAGACGGATCGTGCATGACAACGGTCCCCAATTTATCAGCAATTCCTTCATCAGGTTTTGTGAAAAATTCAAGATACAAGATGTCTCGTCGACAGCCTATAATCCAGCAGCAAATGGATTAGCTGAGGCGTTCAACAAGACGATCATCAAGATTTTATCGAAGCTTGTGAAGAATAACAAGCGAGACTGGGATGATAAACTCGGAGAAGCACTCTGGGCATATCGCTGCTGATGCGTCTGCGGCAAGGAGCTACGTACTCTACGGTCTGGTGTGAAGCAATTCTCCGCTGGAAATCAGATTCGCCACTTCGCCGCCTCTTGCATGCAGATGACGACCAAGAACAACATCAAAAGCGTCTCGAAGAGCTTGAGATGTTAGATGAGAAGCTCGGAGGCTCAACAATGCATTGAGTTCTATCAAGCTAGAATGTCGAGGGCTTTCAACAAGAAAGTTCGACAGAGAACCTTTAAGGAGGGAGATCTCGCCTCGCCGCCGACGGCCGATAATTCTCAACTCCAAAAGAAAGGTAAATTCAACCCAATGGGAAGGACCGCTTATAATAGACACACTATTCAACGGTGCATATCGCTTTATCACACGAATGGCTAATCACATTAATGCCGATAAATGGAAGTTTCAAAAGTATTATCCTTAATACATTCAGATAACCCGCTTTGATGGGAAGTTCCTCGAGAATATCTCACTCATTTTCATGAGGATAACCCTAAGTTATTGTGTTTTCTCCAAAATTCTCTCACCGATCAAATTCATTGACGGTGGGCCCACTAAAAATCTCCCCGGTCCAACCACTCCAAAATCCCTCTCGATTCCTCCACGAACGAGAGGTCCACTTTCAAATTCGGTTAGCAATCCTACAAAAGCCAAAGCTATCCATACCCTTCCAAGATTCTGAGTGGAGACCCCACTCTTAGTTTCTTATCTGAAATAGAATACATTCTTCCTTTCCCACATTCACCTGGAGATAGGACACATCCTTCCTCTTCAGAAGCAAGAGATAAAATACATTCTTCCTCTCTTGTCTTAGATTATCGGAGTGGAGATCCCGCTCTTAGTTTCATCTTTCAAGATTCTCAAGATGGAGATCCCATTTTCGCTCTTTCACTGGAAACGACAAAAATCCTTCCTTTCAAAGACTTGAGAGGAGACAAGATCCTCCTTCCTCTCCATCAATAAGAGATAGGATACAAAACCTTCCTCTCTTATTTCAAATGCGTGAGCACACGGAGATAGGACACAAAACCTTCCTCTCCAGCGGCAAGAGATAGGATACAAAACCTTCCTCTCTTGTTCATCCCTTACTCTGAGATAGGAGACAAGATCCTCCTTCCTCTCCACCTTCGAAATAGAATACGCTCTTCCTTTCCCACCTCAATCAATCGAATCGGTTCAATCCTTCTCGGTCAAAGAAGGGCCAAGATTCATCTTGGGGTATTTTATCCCAAGCCTAAGAAGGATAAAGCCAACGCCTCACAGCGTTGCGGTTTAGTCTTTCTCCGATTGAAGAAGACACCGAGTTCGATTCGGGGCATTTTATCCCAAGCCTAAGAAGGGATAAAGCCAACGCCACACGCTGCCGGTTTAGTCTTTCTCCGATTGAAGAAGACACCGAGTTCGATTCGGGGCATTTTATCCCAAGCCTAAGAAGAGATAAAGCCAACGCCTCACAGCGTTGCGGTTTAGTCTTTCTCCGATTGAAGAAGACACCGAGTTCGACGGGGCATTTTATCCCAAGCCTAAGAGGATAAAGCCAACTACCGCTGTCGTAGTCTATTCCCGTGAAAAAGACGGCTTCACGTATTCAACATCGTAGCATTAAGTCTAAGAGAGTTTCATTCTTTTAGCACAACGCTGTGTGTAGAACGGATTTAGACAATCTACATGCTAGCCCAACTCAAACGGTAGTTGGTAAAGGCTCATCAAACCCGCTGAGGGTCGAGGGTTGGCCAATAACCTAAAGTCAACGCCACACGCTGCCGGTTTAGTCTTTCTCCGATTGAAGAAGACACCGAGTTCGACTGGGGTATTTTATCCCAAGCCTAAGAAGGGATAAAGTCAACGCCACACGCTGCTGCTTTTAGTCTTTTTCCCATTGAAGAAGACACCGAGTTCGACTGGGGTATTTTATCCCAAGCCTAAGAAGGATTAAGCCAACGCCTCACACGCGTTGTCGGGTGGTCTCTTGCCCGTAAAAGAGTAATGGCCTATGTATTCAATATCATAGCAACAAGTCTAGAAGAGTTTCATTCTTCCAAAGACAACGCCACGCGGCGAACGGATCCGTGATAATCCGCATGCTAGCCCAACTCAAACGGTAGTTGGTAAAGGCTAATCAAACCGCTGACTACCGAGGGTTTGCCAAAATCCTATAAGTATTATGGTTAATTATTTCGACGAAATAAAAGAATCATAATAGAGCACAAAAGAGGACGGAAATATGTTTTATCGATAAAAGATGAAGTTACACAAGTTTCCTAAACGGCAGATTTGTGACAAAGAAATACTTTATTGAGAAAAGCTTGCTTGAAGTTCCTCCGGCTCGGCCCTAAAAGCCTCCTCTTGCCATTAAGGGCCTCCACATCTCCTTCTTGATGTCAACCACTTACGCCGAGAGAGTTCAAGTTTCTCGGGCGACCGCGAGAGTCTTTTCTTTGTTGGCCTTCGCCGCCTTCAAGACGATCGCTCTCCTCGCCTTGAAGCTCCTGCTCGAGCTCTACTATCCTCGCTTCTCGCGGTGACACAAGACCAAAAATGTCCCACGGAAGATGAAGCTTCAAAGAATGCTAGCCCCAAATGATGCACCGCCTCGCCGCATTTGAACTTCGAGTCCAAGAATAACGCAAGCATCCCCGCCAAGGTGTGGAGCCTCGATATATGAGGCGAGCCCGGCTACTTCAAAATCTTGTAGACTTTGGAGCTTAACCTCTAAATGGTCGAAATCATCAGCAAGGTGGCCTGGGCAGACTCAATCTTCCAGATATTCTCCCATGCCCTACTCCAAATAGGATTACGAGTATAAACTAATTCCTGGTTCTTAACGAGAAGTTCCTGGAGAATATTACCATATTCTTAAGGATAACTCGATAACCCTCAACTTCCTCCCACTGGGGAACCCCAAGGAGGGATAAAATTCTGACGAGGCTTATATCGACGCCGGACAACGCGCTCTACCTCGAAAGGACTCCTCCCACTGTATCAGTGCCGATTCATGCATCCCCGCCCGAGGGCCTACCAATCAACAATTGGGAAGAATACCTCCCACCGTGGATGAACACACTGCAACGAGAAGTAATGCAGTAGCGACGCCAACCAACGCGTCGTCGACGAAGGATTCACCGATCAACGGTTCGGATCCACTGAAGAATTCCCCGATCAACGGAGGAACCTCGATGGTCAATTGGACGACAATCCACCGACACGAGTCAACAGCAAATGAACTCAATTAGCTACAGTTTGAAATTCCGACAACGGTCAAGCAATAAATGCAGCACCGCAACACCCCCAGGTATCCTACAAAGCACTGGAGAACCTGAGAGAATTGGAGGAATCAAATACTGGAGCCAACCTCAAAAGAAATTCATCTATCGACTTCTGGTCGAGATTTCGACAACGGTCAGACAAAAAATGCAGTACCGTAATACCTTCAGCAATCCTACAAAGCACTGGAAAGACTGAAGGGAATGGAGAGATCAAACGCCAGGGTCATTCACAAGTCCTATCACGCCAATTAAAGAGTGAAGGGCTCATCATGTCCAAAGCATCCCAGACTCATCAAGAATCGAGACTGAGACGCTTTGGAGGGGGTATCTGTAGGCGTTAAAAATTGCTTATCAGTACCCGAACAAGACTCGTAAACGGTGGGTTGATAACCGACGATCCATCCGACGCCGACGAAGCCGTCGGCGTGATTCGCATAAAAGCAGCGTAGCGAGTCGCGAACCCATGAAGTGATTCGGCGAGGCGCATTTGAGCCGAAACGACGCTGGCCGTGGAGAAACCCGACGACGGCTCAACGAGGCGAAGTTGGCTAAATTCAAACATTGACGAGACGGAATCAACCGTACTTAGTCCGTCGATGCAAACGAACCGCTTGAGCTCGAAAGTTGATCGGACCGGACTTCGAACACAATGGCGACATCACCGAGCAAAACTAAGCCCTAAGACCGAAGAATCGACGAAGAATCGACGGAGAGTCGACGGAAAGCGGCGAGGCGGCGAGCGGCGGCCAAACCTCTTAGTGGCCAAGGGCGAGCCACCTCGGCCAACTTGGCCGAGGTGCCTCGGCCGTGGCGAGTGCCCGCCAACCAGAATTAGCGTCACCGTAGGCGCTTGTTGTTGTATAAATAGGGGGTCTTGCTCATTCAGGTTGGATTTTTGGGATTTGAGGATTTGGCTTTGGCTTTGAAGCGGATTTTCGAGGAGTTTCCAAGAATTCTCACGAGATCCACGAGCCGCCAACGCCGCTCCGAAGCCGGCGAGTACAAGTCCGGCCGACGCCGATCCACAAATCGCGGTAAGAAAACTCGGTCGAACTACGATACCCTCTAGGTTAAGCTTCGCCTTAATCTCGTGGATAGCCGCGGATTTCTCCTTGTAGATCTCACCCGCCCGGCGATCCTCTCCTTCGTGAGTGTGATCCCCGGCGATCCTCTCCTTCGTGAGTGTGATCCTCAGCGCTTCGCCTTTCCTTCGTGAAACGAGCCCTCTACGCCTCAGAGTTCCGGAACCCGGTTTACACCGTGATCGAATTGCGCGGTGGTCAACGGACGAATAAAAAGTCCCCGGCACAGGCAAAGAACCCACGCAAGCGAGGATCCCGGAAAATAGAGATCCTCGTGTTTGTTCACAAAAGGAAGAGAGTTGTAAATTTTCGTTTTCATTGTACGCCTGAAATAAAGGCATTTCTTTTGTTTGAAATTTTGTTGTAGGCCAACGAAGCTGTAAGCAAGTTCAAACAAGCAATGAATAACAAACCAACTTTCCCCGCGAACAATTGCATATAATTTTCATGCTGCACATCCATGATTGATCTATGTCATTTGACTGTATTAGTATTTGTGACCATTGATGGGTTTAGTCACGATAAATGTGACGACGACCGCTTTGATCCTATATTGATATAGTTGATGGACGAGATTGTTTGGAAATACCCTTATTAGTGATAGCAATTTTTGAGCTCATAAGGTTATACACATTTTAAGGAAACATATGGTGCCCAAGTGGGAGATTGTTAGATTTAAATCTAATTAAATCTATTTGTGGGCACATATGTTACATTAATGTAGTGCTATCTCGTGCTAACCCACTAAAGTGATCAATCAAGTTGAGTTAATGGGTATTTAAATAAATTATGGGCTAAATGTGCAGATACTCAGTTGTAATTACAATTTGATGAGGGCCAAATTGTAAAAGTGCAACACCTATATATATGGGGTTATGGTCCCTAATCTAGGTTAACATAAGAATTCTCATCTCTTTTACCCCATCTAAAAAGAGATCTACAAGAGAAGAACCCCTAAGATTAGAAGATCCATCAATCCACACAAGATCCAAATCATGGATTCGTGATTGCCCGCAAGACTTATGATGTTTATCTCTTTGGATTAATCATGTTTAAGATCCTTCAGATCTAACACCCAACTATTAATCAATGATTATATTTTTATATCCTAACATGTCTACATAGATCAGGCCTTTATGCGGTAAACCCGATTTGAACATGAATTACTCTAATATCTTGTCAAGTCCCTCTAATCATTACAAAAACTCTAAAGTTGAGGATTATTGTATTTTTATTCCAACACATTTATCACATCAAGGCTTGAGTAAACCTTTTGAATGTATGTATCTATCATTCGTTGCTTGTATTTATAGCTCATTATTAAGCGTTACCATCAATGTCTTTTCTTGGGATTTAAGTGTACCCAAAAGCATGATGAAAAGATAAATTACTCCTCACAATCCACTTCTTCTATAAAAAAATTATAAAGGTTTAATGAAACCTTTCAAATTAAGAAATGAATTTACCCATTCAATCATTCAATCGACTCATATATTCAACAGATTATCAACTACAACTGCACCATCATGCGTCTAGATATATAGAAATGCTAATATGCTTCAACCGTCCCCAGCTTTTGCGATGCATATTATGAATAATATTATTTCGCTTGTCAAACCAAACCAAATTTTCAATCATATAAGTACCTAACTCTCACATTTATTCTTCTTGAAAACAATAAAAAGTGTGGTGTATTAAAAGAGACATCTGTCTCTTTTGCAAGTGACCAAAAGATAAGATTATTATATGCTTATAAGATTATTATACTATAAGAGACCTCTATCTCTTTTGTACTTAAGAGTTTTAATTAGATTTCCATCAATCTATTTCATTTTATTATTGTCTTAGCCTTGCTTCACAAATTTTATTGGATTAAGGAAAAAATGTTTGGAGAGTTACATAAAAATATCATGTTGAAGATGAATGTTATTGTTATAATAAGGTAATAATGCAAATCAACTTTATACAAGGGCATCTTAAAACATGCATGAAAATTTGGTATGAAATCTCCATTAAGGATCCTACATGGCTTAATTTCTTCTTCTTTTTGCCCTTTTTTCCCTCCTTTCCTTTTTTCCCCGTAAGCTGCATGGCTTATTTCGTAAACTTTAAGGAGCTTTCAACCCGGTCCAGTGTATTTTGGGCTGGCCCATCTCCATTAGGCCTTCTTTCTCAAGTATGACGCCCAACACAATCTCTAAACTACTATACATGAGTAAACCACTAAAAAACAACAAAGGAGTAAAGTAAATAGGAGAGATAAACTATCAACGAAAAGAAGAACTTGAATTGACACCGAAAATGAAATGTTATAAGTTATATGTATTATTTTATTGTTGCTTGATTCATTTACATCGTATAGTCAATTACCTGAATTTTTTTTCCTCACAACCGGTTGGGCTCCTAAAATTCTTTGCTCTGCCTATTATGTATAGACTAGATAGAATTTGGCTTCATTTTCCAAGTCCAAAACAATTTTATTTGCTGTTCTTTTTTATCTCGGGGCGGTAACTCATCATGTTAAACCGGAATAATCGATATATTATAAGCAACTGATCGGTAACCTAATAGAAATTTGAGGAGTGTGTTTTATTGTTTCCAAAATCAATTTGATCCACATGTGATAAACCCAAATCTACAATTTCCTTCATCTCCATTTCTTTTAATGGTTGATTTTATATTTACTTGATCATTAGTGTAAGGTTTATATGGTCTAACAATAGTAGTGTCGTATTTCCTTTGGGAGTTTCAGAAAATTGTGACATAAATGAAAAAGGCAATCAACAGTGTCTTCAGGGTCAACTGAAAATGGTTGATTTTTGGTTACCTCAAATATCACACTTAAAATTTTGCGTTCATATTTCAAAAATCAAACATCAAAATGAATACCGAAAAAAAATCCAATAATAAAATGATTACCTTACTAAACAGTTTATATTTTCACTACTAATATCAAATAATAGTGTTTATTTATAAGTACTTTTGCAGTTGATTTACTTGTTTAGAATTCACATCTTTCTCGAGGAAAGAGTGAAATTATTAGCGAGATTTATTTGGCATGAGATGAGATGCAAACATATGCATGCTTTTTGAGTCTCTTCTATCACATAAGAGACATGGCTTTTAAGCAACAAGCTTCGCGTGCTTTGCACTCATAGTTACGAAAACTCTAGGCTAAATAAAAAATAAAAAATAAATAAATATCATAGAACTTCACAATTTGTGGTCAAAAACACCACAATCTATCCACGTCCTATGTACCCACCATGTCAGCCCACAGTTTCTGCGCAACATTGTGAATATAATATAGCCCAGCCCATTTAGAGAAAACTCCACCAAAGGACATTAGGGTTAGTTTTAGAAACCCCCCTCAACTATGGGGGTGGTCTTAGAAAACCCCCCTCAACTTTCAAAATATGACTTATCCCCCCCTTAAATTTTCTCACTTAACCCCCTAAACTAATATAATTAAAATCTAAAAGAACACATGATTTAAAATGAACATACTATCTCTAAGACATTAATTTTTTACCATAATGTTCCTTTTTAACTTTTTTCCGTTAAAAATAACTTTTATTTTATCCCGCACCCCGCCTGTCTTCTTACTAGAAAATCTAATATTTCTTTATTTTTTGAAATACTAAACTTCTTTTATTTTTTGCTTATCCATGATTGTAATGTTTGAAACAATTCAATTTTTTTAAAGATTAGTTTCCTCACGAAACCCATCAAATTGAAGTCTAATATTTTGATTGGGTTGGGTTTTTAAACTCACATGAATTTTTTTCAATCAAGGGTATTTTAGTCATTGTATATTTTACATTAATAATATTAGGGGGTTATTTGAAAAAAACTAGAAATATAAAGATGGTTTTGTGAGACACCCTATAGTTAAGAGGGGTTTAGTTATATTTTGAAAGTTGAGGGGGGTTATGTAAAACACCCTCAAATTTGATGGGGGTTTTCTAAAGTTAAAATAGCTGAGGTGGGTCTTCCCAGACAAGCCCCATAATAGAGGGGGGTTTTCCAGAATTAATCCTGTGATTTAACTATCGATGAAGGATTGGATGATTGGATCCTCTCCGATATGAATAGATAATATAGATAACAGTTTTTCAATCATAATCATATATCATTTAACTGAGGTTGATGATTTGTCATATGATATTAGTTGTTTTCATTCTACAAGTAAATAACATTTTATTGCAAGTTCGCAGCTGGAGTAAAATAGAATACAATACATCATATAATACTAGTCATGTTAGGAATGAATTACAACCACATAGATATTAGGACTTTTTGCTTCCTAGCGAAGACCTTAATATCTCCCACTCCCAGTCATAAAAGATTAAGGTAATTGTTCAATATTTTTCATAGCTAGTTGTCAATCTTAAATATTAACTTACACTTGGATCTTTTAAATTTGTGACATGCCATCTGAATTATATCAGTTTTTTGTTCTAATGAAATGGGCAGAGGTAATATGATTTTACAAAACAAGGCTTACGTATTGAGCATGATTTCTTTCATTAGTCATTGATAGTGAAATATAATTAATGAATCAATGATAGATATCTCTATCATATCTCTATCACTTTCAATGAGATATATAAAGACACCATTGTTCCCTAAAATCCAACTAAAACCATGCTTTTTTAAATATCCCGGTCATTAATAACCCTATACATGAATCTTTGTCATAGTTCTCATTTTTAGCATTTGATTAGGACTAACTGTCCTTGTTATAGGTGAACTGTACTAATGAGTGCCAAACATCATTTTAGCACTGTCTCTCAACATTAATTAATTAAGAGAAACAGTATAGAGACAAGAATTGCATGATATGAGAGATTAATGAAAGATGATATTTAAGTCAATTTCCTATGGAGCTAATCATTTTTTATGGAAAATGACAGTAAACAATAATGAGTATGATATGGATAATTTTATGACTTCAAAAAAAGATGGCCTCAGCTTCTGTTTTTCAAAAGAGGGGCCAAAGGAAAGTAAGCAATTGAATATTTGAGAGATAGGTAGCCAATAACAAAATTGACAACATCTGAAATGAAATAAAATAAGAAAAGGAAACAGGATAGGGACTATATGCCATATCAAATTCATTGCAACTCTACTTCTCAAGGCAACAATATATACAAGTCATTGCCTACTATATATATATATGTTCATACATTAGTAGGCTAGGTGCCTATAAGGTAAAAAGCTAGTCAAGAACATAAATACGCACTCCATTGCCGACACGAGACAAATTTGATTTTACCATCTCCTTTTACCCTCCACACCCCAAAAAGCATCACTTACATCTATCTTCTCAAGAGTTGAATACCAATCATAGAGATGTAGTTGAGGAAAAAGAAAAAGTGTAAATTTAACAAAACCCCAAGAAGTTCGATTTATTTTGAAATAACTTGCAAAAATTTGGAAAATGTCACTTAAAACCCCAGAAAAATTCTGAATTTATTTTACTAAATTTAATTAGGGTTATTTGAAAAAATTGTGGGGTTCATTGACATATCCAAACCTTTTAGAATTATCTCAAAATGGACTAAACTTTTGGAGTTTTGTAAAATTTACCCAAAACCCCATATTTAATCTCTTAAATCTGTTATTCGGACTTCTAATTTTATATTCTGATATATTCTCGTAGAATGATCATTCTTATCATGGTCAGAATATGAGCTATTTTATGTAACGATATATTCTTTAATTTGTATTAAATAGTTGTCATGTAAGATTTGTACTAGGATTTATCTAATATCATCTTAAAGACCTTTCTATTGCACCAATATTTTCACATTACAAATGAGGTATCCAGGGATATAATTTAATACTCTAATAAAAACACACTAAAGGAAATAAAAAAAATTATTATAAAAAAAATCCAGATTTCTTCTGGAACTGGTTTTTCTGAATGCTGTACTTGCTTTCACAGTTACATGGGTTTCTGTCGGTAACTGTTAGATCAGTAACAAGGACAGATGTGGGCTGGGGATCTTTAAATCTTTTATTATTTTGGGCCATGAAGATAAAAGAAATTCAATGGCCGAAAATTTTGTTGTGGGTATATAATTAAATTATTGTTTCAAGTCAGAGGACAACAAACGGTTAGTTTATTGCTTGGTTGTTGTGTGTCTGTCTCTCTGTTTGTCATTTTCTCCTGATTGTAAAATTCTATCATAAATGATATGAAGTGGGAAAAGCTATGTATAGTATTTGGGATGAGTAAGAAAATAGATGATTGGTTGGACTAACCAATTATTATAGCGATGATATTGCTGAGTCATTATATGTTATGGTAAAAATTTGATATATGGTTAATAATAATTCACAGAAGATGGAGGAAGAGTAGTTGAAATCATGATGCTTATGAGATACATTACATCTAGTTTATAGAATGATGATTATGGTTATTATACTGCTGAAACATATGAGATATATTACCCTCAAAGGGTGTATCGGTAAATTATATATATATATATATATATATATATGGTAGGGTTAATACACCTAGGGTGTAACTAACTTAGTTACACCTATCTTTAAAATACATGCTTGACCATTGATATTAACGATCAATACCATTCATTGTGATCTACATCGCTACCAAATGATCGTGGATCAAAAATCATGTGGTTTGGGATGTTCTATCCTATAATTCAAGCAACTCAAAATAATGGCATTTTAGACTACATGCATCGCTCATTTCTAGGTCATTAGATTTATAAACTACAAAAATCTTTTCTATGTGATTTTTGGTCTCCGTGAAGTTTTGAACACATAGATCACAAAAAGCGGTGTTGATCGTTAATATCTACACTCAAACATGTACTTTTACAAGTGGGTGTAACTAAGTTAGTTACACCCTAGGTGTATTGTAACCCTACCCATATATATATATATATATATATATATATATATATATATATATATATATATATATATATATATATATATATATATATATATATATATATATATTCTCTTTTTTAAGGATGAAAAAAATCAGTCAGAGAGTCTATCCGTAACAACGAAACTAGAGGGGTAGTAAGTTTAAAACAAGAATACTACATGGATAGTAAGTTCAAACTTGGTTCAGTTTTGAGGAGAATCCCGATTGGAAAAAACTGGGACAAAGCTGAATTAGATTTTCTTAGGCCAAAAATGGACCACTAAATTAGTTCTATTTTGAACCACCTCATCCATGTTTCAAAATAGTACTAGTTTAACATAAAACTATGTCATGAGTGGTGCTGACCCAGTTTTATATTACAATTTGCCAAAAACAGCCTAAATGTTACCAACATGCATTCCAAGGAAAAAATTTAAGGTTTGGTCCATATCACGTTGCTGAATTATCAAAGAAGGGGACAAGCTCATCGTGGGTAGATATTTTTTGGCAACACATGCTTCTATGCCCTCTTAAAAACTATGTAAATTAAGGGAGATGCATTTGTGTGCTTGTGAGTTGTATTCATCTACCTCCCTCTAAACATGTTCAACCACTGTCATTTAAATCTTTCACATGTAATCGCTATTCATAACTTCACCTGAGGCCACCTCGCTCTCTCGCTCACATGTTCACAAGTATGAGGTGAAGAATATTTCTTCTGACTTTTACCTCTTTCAAATAATTAGTTAAGTAGATATCTGAGCGCGCATGCATAATTCTTTAGCAAGTAGTAATCATATATATGATTTATTAACTTTCATTTTTTTCATTAATAATTAGATACAATGTCTCTTCTTATGATTATCATATAATATGATATTTTCCCCTTCACAAATGAAGATGAGTAACTACTAATTAGTTTGTTGAATGGTTCATCTTAACATTATTACTACCTTTACTATTCATAGAAATAAAAAATTTATGGTTCTCTCTCCCTTTTCTACTCTATCAAAACATGTAACTGATGTGCAAGTAGGAATTTATAATTTTTTTCACTGAAAGAGTAAGCAGACAACACTTGATTGTTTATTTGTGCATGTGGAAAAAATAAAAACTAGCCAGCTACCTAGAAAGGACACATTTTGCATGGTTAGCTAGCTTACACTATGCCTTCACTCTATAAGTGGTCCTGTATATACAACAATTTTTTATCTAGCTTAAAGGGTCTTTAAACTGATATTAGGGGGGAGAGAGAGAGAGAGAGAGAGAGAGAGAGAGAGAGAGAGAGAGAGAGCTCATTATATAAAGCCCACCTCCTCTCAATCCCTTTCATAGTTTCATGTACTCATCTCTTCACTCTCACTCTCACTCTCACTTTCACTACTACAATGTCTCTCTCTTGGCTCTCTCTCTTCTCCTTTTTTGCCATTTTGGTTCTTGCAAATCTCTCTACACCCTCAGAAGCAGCTAGAGCCTTCTTTGTGTTTGGTGACTCTTTGGTGGACAATGGCAACAACAATTTCCTAGCCACCACTGCTCGAGCCGACTCTCCGCCCTACGGGATCGATTATCCTACCCACCGGCCCACGGGCCGGTTCTCCAACGGGCTAAGCATCCCCGACATTATCAGTTAAGTAAGAGACTTTAAGATGATACCGGAGGAATGCTCATGCTTAAATTCCGTCAGACACATATTTGAAGACATCCTTGACAAATTTAGTATACTGACAGTCTAAGACTTTTTTTGTAATTGAAGATTTCTAAGAATTATAAAGTTGACAAATTTTGATGACATAATCAGGTGAATACCTCGGAGCTGAGCCCACATTGCCTTACTTGAGCCCAGAGCTCACAGGAGATGCACTACTTGTTGGTGCAAACTTTGCTTCAGCTGGGATTGGAATTCTCAATGACACCGGAATCCAATTTGTAAAAATTCTATCATAATTGCATTTTTTTATTTTAATTAAACATTAAATTTATACATGTTCACTAATTATATCATTTTTTTTTTCCATTTCAGATAAATATGATCAGGATTAGCAGGCAATTACAGTACTTCGAGCAGTATCAACAGAGATTAAGCGATTTGATCGGCCCAGACCAAGCTACAAGACTAGTGAACGATGCACTTGTTATGATAACTCTCGGAGGCAATGATTTTGTTAATAATTACTATCTGATTCCTTACTCTGCCAGGTCTCGCGAATTCTCGCTACCAGATTATGTTCAGTATCTGATATCTGAATACAAGAAAATACTCGCGGTATTTTTCTACGATTACCTATTTAATTTTCTTATGTGTTTCTTTATTCCTGAACAAAAAAAATTGCTCAGTGAGCTTCAGCGTGACAGTCTGCTAACAGTAGCAACTTTGGGAAGTGAGATGAGATGTGAAATTTTTACTGCGAAAATACTGATAATAGTACAATGCAACGTGGACAACAATCCTGGCTTTTGATTGAAATTAATAAGACGAGGGGACCTTTTTTGGTTGGCGTGACAGAATTAATTGATGGGAGAGGACTTCCAATTTAATTTGGGTTGGTGAAGTAATGAAGGTTTTGGGCCCACTACAATTTTTTTTTCATTCTCTTTTTCACACAAAAAAAAAAAAAAATTCCCATTTTAACCTGTTTATTAGTAAGAGGAGGATTATCTGCAATTTATCCTTTTCAAAGATACTAGCTTAACAAGTTGAGAGACGGTAAATGCTACTGACGATACAAGTTGTGAATTGATTGCAGAGACTGTACAATATGGGGGCCCGCCGGGTTCTAGTCACCGAAACGGGCCCCTTGGGCTGCGTTCCGGCGTCGCGAGCACTGAGGAGCCCGACCGGCGACTGCGCCCTGGAGCTCATGAGAGCTGCAGACCTCTTCAACCCTCAACTGGAACAGATCATCAACGAGCTCAATTCTGAGATTGGGTCCGATGTGTTCGTTGCTGGCAATGCATTTAAATCCCATATGAACTTCATCAACGATCCTCAAGCCTATGGTAACAATAATTTTTTTTTAAAAAAAAAATTTAAATTGTTACATTGCGCGTGAATCCCCTATCTATTACAAGGGCTAATAAATATCATAACAAGATACTACAGGGGGGCTACGTGCAATTAACTCGTTTTTAATGTTCGGTTAGCAAAATTACAGTTGAGAATTGTAATTAGATTCTCGTTTTATAGGAAAAACTACAATATTCAGCAGGCTCCAACTTACAAACTTCAATTAGTCTCTAATGGAATTATATCTTTTTGCAACATAAGGCGTGTTTGCCTTTGAAAAAAACATTTCTTTAAAAATAAAAGTATATTTGTCCTGACGACGGTTGTGTAGCTGCTTTTCTCGAGTAAATAACGTTTTGCAATATTTTCTGCATGCAATATTTATTGTATTTACAATTACAATGCGTTGGATATTTCAGGTTTCGTGACATCGAAGATTGCTTGTTGCGGTGAAGGACGCTTCAACGGGATCGGGCGCTGCACCCCTGCATCGAACCTCTGCCCGAACAGAGACGAGTACGCGTTCTGGGATGCGTACCATCCGACGGAAAAGGCGAGCCGGATAATTGTGAGTCAGTTCATGACCGGATCCACCGAGTACATGAAGCCCATGAACTTGAGCACCATGTTGGCTTTGGATGTTAGAACTTAAGCGTGTGTTTTTGTTAGTGTGTGGTTTTTTTTTTTTTTACCCTTTTTCGTGTGTGCGTGATTATGTGCGTCAATATTTCTCAAGTTTTAGTCATTGGTTTAATTAAGGAGTGATTTTGTTGTTAAAGAGTTTAATATTGGCTAGTGAATTGGAATGGTTTTAGTGAATTTTTTTTTGAAAAAAAAATTTCGCTCATGTGGAAACAGGTGATCCATATCGTAGGCCCATTATGCGACTGGGCCGAAAGTCTGTTCACCCTTGGATTGTATAATGGCCCAATTTATCCGTTTACCAAAAGAACTAGCACATTGGCACGTGCAATGCACGTGCAAAGTATTAGGTTGTTACCCAGTACCCAATCAATTCTCCATTATACGTACTAATAGTTCGACAATGATTTAATTTATGTAATGTTATTGTAGAGTTCGATATAGAAAATGCATCCCAAATTGTTATTTAGCAATGAAATCAATAAACATTCTTAACACAATTTTATTGAAAAGTTTCCTTATTGAGGATAGTATAATAGGAGCAATTGATTAAAAATGGGGAGTGTTGCAATTTGATTATATGATTTTAAATCCTATTCTTAAGTCAACATTTAGAATATTCTAGAAATAAGAAAGGATAAAAGAAAAAATTCTATCTTGCAAAATTACAATGTTAATTATGAGAGTTCAAATTATATTCTCATTCATGATTTTAGAATGTTCAAGAAATAAGAAATAAAATCTCTATTGCAAAATTATAATTTTACCCTCAAAATTACTATAGGGAGGAGGACATATTCTCCATTCATTCATTTTGTCACTATCCTTACTAAGTTCTGTAATACTAGTATATAGATACTAGAATAAAGATGATATTTTACTTTTAAATAGCACTCTACCAGTAAAATCACTAAAAATTCGACACCTACTAAATAAGGTGGCAAGTACAAATGCTAGGGACCGACAGCATAAAAATGTATTCAATTAATTTTTTTTACTAGTATAGAATTAGTGTTTGTAGCAATGCAAGTTGAACGTCCTTTTCATGAGCAAAAAACTTGAACACACTGATTTTATACTTTGGTATGTCATTGCAAACTAAGCATTCTTATTATGAGCTGAAAATTTAAACTTAAAAAGTAGTATCATTTTTCTCAAATCCGCTTTAAAAACATCGTTAGTGATATTTTAACTCGGATTACTCTGATACCATATCACCCATCCACTAATCCAAGATTCGGAAGGTCATAATTTTATACTCTTAACAATAACATACGCCTTATACACATCTTGTGTAGGTTGTTATGTGACTTCTTGGGATAACACATGTGATTCACATGCTAAACAAATATTTCTATATATATGTTCCACATTTGTATTCCATTCGATTTAACAGCCAACTCATATAATGTGTATCCAAAAATCTCATAAGTGGAGGAATGAATTAGCAATTTTAAGCTTTTATGTTCATCCTTATCCACAAACTGTTACCAAAGGAAAAGTTTTGAGGATAGTACTATCCATCTTGTTCCTACAACTAATCTATTATACAGACACTATGATGACAATGGGAAAAAAGTGATCTTTCAAAAGCTTTTGAGAAGGAAAATAAATTAGGAAGGCATAAAATATATTTTGGTCCACTTCATCCTTTTTATTAGAAAAAATAATCCTTTTCTTGTACCAAATGCACCAATATTCCACCGACACAATCTTTTTACTTTGGGGGTAGGCCTCTCCTTTGCATCTTCATGTGTTGGCATTTTTTGTCCTAAGCTATCCACGTGTTCTCCATACAAATCTCCACTCTAATTCATAGTGCAAATGATGCAAACAAGGTGGATATAGAAAAATATATTCCATTAACTTAGTTGTACCGTTGTTATTATTATTATTATTTGTTTAGGGTGAAGACTTTTATCCTCTAGTGTGGATCCTCTTCAACCTTCAATGGTGTAGCCCATGTTTTTGTGATTGGTGATAAGAAAACCATGATTATGACTAACACTCTCTAATAAAAACATGTTTAATTTCTTAAAGGGCATGCCTTGAAAGCAAAAGGGTTTGGAAAGGTATTATTTGACTCATCATCCTTATCCACACTAGGGTTTATGGTGGACCTGAAATATTCCTAAATAAATTCTAATTAATTGTAGAGAAATCATTCAAACTGGTATGTAGACTAATAATATCTCTTCCTTCAACAGGTTCCGCCATTATAAAATTTCCTATATAATTCATGCAAACAAATATATATCGCGAGGCCCACATCATGATAAGATATTATTAACTCATAATGCATCTACAATCAAAGATGCCATAGAGGAATCCTAGTTGCGCACTATGGATGATCACAATGAGGCTTCACCAATTGCTTAATTTTACTTGTACTTCATGAATTTGCTTAATGAGTTCTCATAGATGAATGCATTCGTGTATGTTAATTTAAAAAGTCCCTTTGTACATAGAAGATTTTAGCACGTAAACTTCCAGAAGCTGAAATTCTTTTGATAAACTAGAGCTAAGTTCTTGATGTGGATTCTTGACACTATCCACCTTAGTATAGTGGTAAGGGTAAGAAATTATGTATGTTTTCTCCTATGCATTTACATAATTACATATATAAAATCCACTATGATAGCAACTTGAACTTGAGAGTGACATTTGACGTTGGTCAAGCCGGCCTATGGAGTTTTATTATTATTCTCTATATATTTTGATTTCAAGATGAATTTAAGATTTGGATTTTGATGAGATGTTTCTCAACTTTTATACTCATCATAAGTTAATTTGATGGATCCATTCTCCTAATTTGCTCTTAGATTCAGGCCATAATTAGCAAAACATGTTATACTATCTGTGTTCTTAAATTCTTTCTTCTCATTTTTCCCTCCATATTCGCATCTTGCTTTTCTCAAGTATTCTGCACTTAATGCAAATTCCATGATTTATATGCTTCTGAGATTTGCTATGATATAGCAAAAATTCACTAATCAATGAGAAAAATCCAAATTCAAATTTTAGAGAGTGACGCATTTTTAAGTCTAAATTAAGTATTTGATAAAAATATAAAATTTAGTAGGTCTCAAAACATTTTTAATCCGTTTTGATTCATTAAAGTTATGTATAAAATAATTGTTTGTTGTACTAAAATTTTGGTTTCATCTTCTATATCCATTTGGTACCATGTCCTTGTCACCATATCATGTCCCATAAAACAAATTCTCCATAAAATACAAATTATTTGTCAAGTTTTTCGTAAGCAATAATACAAAAATCTATTTTGTAATTGTCATTGTTAATAATCTATTGTTTCTTACATGTTTCTTTTCTTGCTAGCATATTTCATTTTGTTTGTAGCTTCACTTTTCTTATGTGTTAAATCATTAATAATTCTCTTCATTTGAACATAGCTACTGTAATATTCAAGTCTGATCATGGATCTAGAAATTTAGTCTTATAATGTTGACAAATACTGAACATATGAAAAAAAAAAAAAGCTAAAAAGCATTGCATCATTCCATCAATTAATGATAATATTTTCTCTTTATTGATTGCAACACTCCATTCCACAACATAGCAAATTAACTAAAGAGTTGCTCTCCAAAACAAACATTTTCCAAAAATAAAAATACATAGAAAAAGAAGAAGACAAAAGATTCAACAAAAGTAGACGTGCATGAAATTAAAATAACTCCAAAGCCAAGAATCAGACTTGCCTAAAAACTCCAAGTAACCATCATCAACCCTTCTTCCTCTTCATCTTCATCCTCACCTCTTCTTTCTTGCCATCAAAATCCATGACCAACCTCTTAGTCTTCATCGATAACCGGATCTTTCGATGATTCGTCATCGACCAACGGGGAGCCATAGCCGCCATAGTCTCTTTTCCAAGAAAGATTCAGGGGTTTCAGAGATTCTAACTGTCACTTTAATCTGACTTCAATTTCATAGGAGGGTGAAGGGAGGATATATAGATAGATGGTTAGTCTTGAATCTTTTTAATGGGAGGTATTGGTTGGTTACCCCCCACTTCTTATTGGAAGAAAAAGAGGGAGAGAGCCAACTGGAAGAAGACACATGCAATAGAGGATTACACCTCATACCCTTCATTAAATTATTGGTCATGGAGGTAGGGCTTAGGTGTATCTTGTGCTAAGTATCAAAACAAGAAATGTGCAAGGTATATATAGCTTGGATATTTGACTAATTTGTTGTATATCCAAGTAGACGTCTGCCTCCGAGCAACATGACACCTTGATCTGGTATTTAGACTACAGGCTAATCATTCTTCGTAGGTCCTCCTACTGGACATCTCTCTTTTCTTGATCATCTGAATGTATGTTCTGCATCTATTTTCTCTAATTAATAAATAAGTTTTCTGATCATCTTAGTTTGGATATCAAAAGAAGGCTGAGTGCTTGAATTTGTTTTAGGCTATCGAATAATATGATATTGCAGGGGAAACTATATGTTGGACTGTGTTTCAGATGAGAAGAATCCTTTGTCTATACCGGTGTGATAGTTTTTCTTCTTAAATTATCAGCTGTCCAGTAAACTTGATTCACTAAATAATTTCTCATGCGTACAAGGGATTATCATGTTTTGAATAGGGAAAATGCTAAGTGTACTACTCCCCATTGTACTCATTTGGTACTCCCACTCACAAAAGAGTGGGGTTATGATGACTCACCATATAAAAATTGTAATGATGAGTCATCATGACCCCATTTTGAGGAAGCAACTAACGAAGATAATTTAGTGATAACTTATCACTACCCTTTGAATAGTGGTTTGATGGAGGGCCCTAAATAAATTTAATGATTAGTTTTTGACATGCCCCCACTTTCATTGAATTCATTGTCAATGGACCTTTGGTTGCCCCGGATAGAGAACATTTAGATTGAAGCCCATTTGTTTAAATTGGCCACATGCAGTAGCAAATTGTACCAAGGCCTTAAAAGCCCAAAGCCTTTGTTTGCTAAAACTATCTGTTAGCAGTTGTTCAGTGAATGGCTGTCCTTTGGACACACCATTGCCTCATCAGCTCTTCATCTTCTCTTCCACTCTCTCTCTCTCCCTCAACTGCACTCTTTCTCTCTCTAAAACTTCTTTCATTTTCTCTCTCAAGCTGAGGATGGCAGCAGCAATGCAGTCTCTTGCTATCTCTTCATCCATCGCCACTTGCCCACACCATCATCAGCCTCTTTCAGGTCTCTCACTCTCTCTCTGTCATTTACTTTCTCTTTTTGTTTTCTTTTTTGCTGTGTAAAGTTGAAGGAAAACCCACATTCTGTTTTTTTTAATCACATTTCTGGTAGTACTATCATGTAATTTGACAAAAAATTTGAGCTGCAGAGACATAAAAATGTGTTGAATATTAATGTAGTGATGATTTTGGATGTGGGTCCCTTTCATTTGGTTTATTATTATTATTATTGCATTTCTTAAGAGTCTTAATGTAAACCATATGTTCAATTATGTATTGTGGGATTTGAACCTAGGTTGTTTTGATATCTCTAATAATCTTACATTATTTGCACAAAAGAGTGTGGGCAATAGATGGGCAGGTGTTACTTTTTTTTTTTTGATAGCATGGGCAGGTGTTACTTAAATGTGAGGATAAGTTACCAAACTATAATGTAATTTGACAAACTCATTCCAGAAGGCAACACCATCAATAGGTATTCCAAGCTACATATAGAGCTCTATAAGAATTACACAAAAGTTGCACTTTTATGGTTGTAGAGGCCAAAGTTTTTAGGGTTAATTGCTGACAAACCCCCTTACTATCACCCTATTGCGTATAGACTCCTTGCAGTTCTAGTGGTGCGGATAGACCCTTGTACTATTTGCCCAAGTGCGGATAGACCCCTTGAGTGATTGTTTTTTCCCTCTTAATAAAGTCTACAAATTTCACTCAGAGTCTATGCACACTTGGGCTATAGTACACTACAGGGGGTCTATCCGCAATTAACCCTTGTTTTCAACCACTAATTTTGCTGCCTAGATGCCCTACAACTGCACAAGCAAAGGTGCAGCTTGCAAAGAACAAGAACAAGGAGGGAAAAATTTTAGTCTTGATTTAACTAGTCAGCTTATATAAATTACATTCTATCAAAGACAAGTAATATGTCAGTTAGCTCGGAATGCAGTTATTAAGATCAGAAATATGAGCAATTGTGTATAAGTTCAGCTAACTAATAATAAAGAACTAAACACACATGAAGAATGCAGTTAACCACTGTCTTTATTAAACTAATTTTGAACCCAAAACAAGGTTTATAACATGTTATCCATAATGAACCATGTTAGAAGTTCTAAATTATCAACTGATTGTCATGAAATTTCCCAAGCTGCTGAACTTACTATTTCATTAAACTTGTAAACCTCACAAATTCCATCATTTCCAAACTTTAATTACTTTTTCCAGCATAATGTTTTCATTGAATTCATCTGATGTCACTAGAATATATGTGAGAACATTGACACAAATCCTTGCCATTCATATGCTTTTATTCTTTACTCTTATGCAGGACTAGTATCCCTCTCTCACGTTATTTGCTCGAGCACACGATCCTCATTCACTGGGCTCTCATTTCAGTTTTCTCCTCGAAAGCAAACCCAAATAAGGAAAATCTCACAAGGGGCTACTCCAATTCTGATGATGGTGAAGCCATCAATCCAGTTCATCCCAGGAACCGAGGAACAAACTATACCTGATGTGAAGCTAACAAAATCGCGAGATGGTACAAATGGTGTTGCAACTTTTAGCTTTGACGAGCCTTCTGTTTTCGATTCATCTGCTGAGCTTGGTGACATTACTGGTTTTTACATGATCGATGAGGAGGGTACGCTTCAGTCTGTAGATGTTAGCGCTAAGTTTGTCAATGGAAAGCCTGCGAGAATAGAAGCCAAGTATATCATGAGGACTCCAAGAGAATGGGACCGATTCATGAGGTTTATGGAGAGGTATGCGAATGCCAACGGCTTGCAATTCGTCAAGAAATGAGGCAGTGTATATTCTTGGCTTAATTCTTGATGCTCTTTTATTTTCTATGCAAGCTTCTTGTAATTTGAACATCATTGGTTGGTAAATTTTTTTTCCAAGTTTACTTATACTGAACTTTGATATGTTTCTGGTTTCAAATGAGTATACTGAGCGTCTGGATTACATCAGTGCAGAGCTATGTATCAGATGTAAAATGTGAATATAGTCACTGATCCCATTGGCAATCATCAATGTGCATTATGTTTTTAAGAAGGGTTAAATGCAGATAGACCCCTGTACTATCACTCAATTGCGAATGGACCCCTTGTACCTATATTGCTGCAGATAGAGTCCCAAGTGAATTTTTTCTGACTCTTTTACCCTTGGAGAGAGATAAAATTGTTTTTGAAAAATAGTCCTCCTGAGGGTAAAAGAGTCAAAAATTTCACTCAGGGGGTCTATCTGCAACAATAGAACTTCACGGGTCTATCTGCAATTGGGTGATAATAAGGGGTTTTATTTGCAATTAATCCTTTTAAGAATACAGCATTGACCCAAATAAGATTGGTATAGATCTAGTTAATTTTTGTTTATCATAGGGATGCAAATCTTCTTGTTATTGAGGTTCAACTCAGATATCTTTGGCATCTTGTACATGTTTATATTTGCTTGACAGAACAACCAAAAATTCAGGATTCAGATTAAGTCTACTGATTTTTTTCTCTAAGCCTGGAAACTGTCAAAGAACCCTATTATCACACCAACGCTTCGAAGTTATGCGCCGCTATTATGTGCAGTAATTTTACACCAAAACTTTATGGATTTTGCGTGTGCACATAATCAAAAGACTACTAAAGTTCTGTGGTATCTTTATGGATTTTGCATTTCATACTCACCCATTTCACACGGAGAAAACTTATGTTCAGAATTTGCCTCGAAAATTGGACTGTTAACCATTATGACTTTAATCAACACAATATAAGATGCTACTTTTCAAAAAACCCAAGCCTAGAACAATATGGTCTTACGTATGAAGCTTGAAGAAATGGCATGTTTCAAAAGAAAATTTGCAATCATCAGAGTTATTGGATAGCACAAAGATGACGAGTTAATGAAAGTAAGCTAATAGTTCGCAGCAACAGCAACATACAGTTTAAAAATCAGAATACAAAATGAATTTAGCACCTAATCACAGAGGACATAAAATTAACATGAATAGCATAAGATACCAGTTGCATTTTGAGCTCCAGGAACATCTTCATCGTCCGATTCATTCTCTGGAAAGCCAAAGCAAAATATGATGAGACACCTGGCAAGAAATATATGACGAGAGACTTGGAAAGAAACACATAGCAAGGTAAAGATAGAGAAAATTAAATTCCTCACCAGAATAATCAGCGGAAGTGGAACAGTGACAGAAACAGTCAAGAAAAGACAATTTAAATTTAAAAAACATCATAAACTCTTGATGCAGAAAGCAAGTCCAGCACATGATAAAGGATATGCATATTCTTCTGACTGATAACATTTATCACCAAAAAAGTAGACACAAGTATTCTTGGAGTGAAATAAATGAAAACTTTCATGTAAACATAAATTCAGCGGTATCTGGGTGCATCTCCCTGGAGAAAGAATTCCAATAAGTGACTTGTCACCATCAACTTCCACATATATATATGCACATTTCCATCATCCTTTGATTTTCCAAGCGAAGCCTACATTAGACAGATGGAAGGTAAGGCGCGCAAGATTACCTAATAACCTGCGAGAGACAAATCAAGAGCATAATTCACATGTGAAAGGTGCACAAGCATATCAGCTTCAGGTGTGTATTCAATATGCATTCCGGCCTTCACTCTGGCACCTGAAAAGGTTCAAATTGTTCAAAATTCAAAATTCATCACGATGGAATGATCATAGAGATTCAAAATAAATAAGGAAACTAAAATAATTGTATGTAAGAAATTTTAAAAGATATAACAAGTCCGCAACTTTCAAAACAAAACAGAAAATCTTACAGAGAAATCAAAGACAAAATGGAAATTATAAATGATTGCAGCAGTAAATAAAACAAGATCAAATTTCATTTCTCCAAAATCCTCACTTTCCTAATAAATTAAATCATAGCAATGTTCTCTATAAAAGCAAAAAATGTCAAATAAAACAGACTATACGGCAGAGGGAAAAAACAAAGTGGTTCATTTTTTTCTTAGTCCCATAAACAACAGGGAAAAAAGAAACACCACCCCCTCCTTCAGCCAATCACCAGCAACCAAAGAAGTAAAACTAACTTCATTTTTTTCTTAGTACTATCATGTAGTTTGACAAAACAAATTCAGTTGCAGAGACATAAAAATGTGTTGAATATTGATGTAGTGATGATTTTGGATGTGGGTCCCTTTCATTTGGTATTTTTTTTATTGCATTTCTTAAGAGTCTTAATGTAAACCATATGTTCAATTGTGTATTGTGTGATTTGAACCTGGGTTGTTTTGATAAGTTACCAAACTATAATGTAATTTGACAAACTCATTCCAGAAGGCAACACCATCAATAGGTATTCCAAGCTACATATAGAGCTCTATCAGAATTACACAAAAGTTGCACTTTTATGGTTGTAGAGGCCAAAGTTTTTAGGGTTAATTGCTGACAAACCCCCTTACTATCACCCAATTGCGGATAAACTCCTTGCAGTTCTAGTGGTGCGGATAGACCCTTGCAGTTCTAGTGGTGCGGATAGACCCCTTGTATGATGATGACATTCATTGCCATCATCATACTCCTAGCAACTTCTAGGAGATGTCTATTCTTCCTCTCTGCTACCCCATTCTGAGCTGGGGTGTATGTGCATGTAGTCTGGTGTTGTATCCCTTGAGCTGACAAATACTCCCCAAATATTCTGTTGGTGTACTCTGTCCCATTATCTGACCTCAACATCTTTACCACTGCACCATACTGAGTCTGGATGTGCCTATGAAAGTCTTTGAAACAACCAACTACGTCATTCTTATTTTTCATCAGGTACATCCAAGTGACTCTAGAAAAACAATCAATAAATGTAACAAAATACTTGCATCCACTTATAGAATTTATTGGACACGGTCCCCATACGTCAGAATGTATCACCTCAAAACTACAGGAACTCTTATTACCCGAACTGACATAAGAGCTTCTAGTAAGCTTCCCAAACTCACAAGCATCACACTGAAGCTTCTGTTGACTTGCTTTCTGAAATAAGGTTGGATATATTTTACCCAGAATACTAAATGAAGGATGTCCCATCCGTTTATGATGTAGCATCAACTCATCCTCTGCACACACCTCAGTTCCTCCTGCTCCCGTCCTCTCAATCATAGATGTCAGCGCTGAGTCCATCCCTTCACGGTTCAGATACCATACCACGCCATGTGCCGCCCCAAGTCTTCGCCTGTCCCTTCTCCGAAAGATCACCTTAGGAATATCGAAGAAATAACACATTTCAGTTGAAGGATAATGACACTAATGGATAACAGGCTAACATGAAATGAAGGAGCATGCAAAATATTAGATAGTGTTACGTAACTGCATAATTAATGTTCTTACCGACCATACCAGTGCCAGATCATCCACAATTGATACTCTCGCTCGCCAAGTGAGTATAAGACGAGAACTCACTGGCATTGCCAGTTACATGTCTGGATGCTCCAGAATTCATTATCCAGTCTGTGGATCTAGTGGCAGCCATGGATGCAAGGGCATGTGTGTCGTTCATACCTTTATTTGGGTGTGCGCGAAGAGTGTAACTGGCATAGTCTCCTCCGAGAAAGCGTGATGCACCCTCGGACACGCCGCTTCATCGCTTCGCTTCCTTCTCGCCGCTAAGAGAGCTCGATCCTCCTCAGTAAAAGTCATCTCAGCTTCTTCCTCCTCAGCCACCGATAGATTCGCCCGATGGCCTCCTCTTCCACCTCGCCGGCCTCCACCGGCACGGACCTCCGGCTGTCCACGTCTACCCGGTTCCTCTCCTTGGATGGCTTAGAGCACATTTGCCTCGGATGCCTACCTCTCCGATTAAAGCCGCCTAGTCTCCCCTCACGAATTGATTATTACACGGATTTGAGACCACCGATCTTGACTTCTCCCCGAAGTCCACTGTCCCACTGTAGCGTCACGGCTCTCTTCCTGTATCATAGCCGAGACTACCTCCTCTAGAGATGGAATCTTCGTCTGGGCTAGTAGCATCACCGTCCTCTGCTCAAATGATGGAGCCAAGCCTCGGAGGAATAGCATGGTCCTCTTCTGCAAAGAGGCCTCGCGCTCCTTGCACTCAGGGTCCTTGCAACTTGCTAGGAACGAAGTGATCGTGATCCGACCACAAGCGCTCGGTTCAGTGGCATACTCTTATCTGATCCTCTCCCCGGATCAGAAGGCCGATCTCCTTTTCGATCTGGAATACCCTCAAGTTATTTCCCACCCCATCATAGGTCCTTCTCAGCTTCTCCCAGACATCCTGCACCTTTTCAAGGCCATCTATCGTGGCTGCAATTGGTCGGACTACGAATTGAGAAGCCGATATACACCAACATATGAGTGGACTTCCACTCATCTCTTCTCTTGAGCCTTCAGCGGTTCGATCTTCTCTCTGTAAGATATCCCTCCGTGTTCCTCCTGTAGGATATATCTCACCCGGCCACCAACTCGGATATGTCGCCGCCCTTCGAGCTTCACGCCGATAGGTGGAAGCTCCACCTTTTGGCGGTGGCTTTGTTGAGCCCTCTCATTGTCATCCTCATGAACTGCATCATAGTTGAAACATCCTCCGGGTTCAACTTCTTGATGAGTTCCGGCATCGGGTTTGTGCCGGTCTCCATCGATCTAATTTGTGTTCGGTTCCCTCACACCGATCTTACAAATCTAGATCCCATACCAGGCCTTCAACTTTCCTCGTCTCCAAACATCACCCTCTTCTCATCATCCACCTTGCCCTCACGTTCATCTCATCTCCTCAACACGAGGGGGGCTACACGATCAAGAGGATTATTTCACGAAGGAAATAATCGCCAAAGTGAGTGAAATCGACCAAGCGAAATCACCACTCTTCTCAGGATCAAAGCAAGGTTTGATCTAGAGGGGTCAAGTCCAGAGGAGATTATTTCACGAAGGAAATAATCGCCAAAGGGGATTTTTTCACGAAGGAAATAATCGCCAAAGGATGAAGACGACGAAGTGACGGCGGTGATGAACAGTAGCAGCGGCGATGAACAGTGGCATTTTTTTTTGGGCTAGGGTTTTGGAGGCTCTGATACCATGTTAGAAACAGGGCAAATCAAGAAAAAGGTGCAATTTTATTCATTAGTATTGGGGTCTATATATACAAGAGGAGTGGTCTCATTCTTCTACTCTATCCGATATGGGACTAAACAAAAGGGTCTATTCCTATCTAACATAAAGAAATAACTCTCAACAATATCTATGTGAGTGCTGATGGGTTTCATAAGGCAATTCTTGGAACTCTTTGTGCAAGTGGATGTCACCAAATACATTTAACTTGCATTTCGATAAAGAATTTGAGTTATCTCACAGCTCCAACAAAGCCAGTGTCTATTTTTTGGGTCATGAAATTGCTCAGTCAAGGAGATATCCTTTATCACATCCTTCACTTGCTTTCTGCATCAAAAGCCTATATTGTTTTTAAAATTTTAGATTGTCTTTCCTTGACTGTTTCTGTCTCTATTCCACATTCCACAATGATTCTGGTGAGGAATTTTATTTAATGTTAATTTGATATCTCTACGATTAGGTTCTATATTCAATTTGCATTCTGATTTTTAACTATATGCCTTGCTTTGATCCAGAGATGGAGCCGTCGATGCACTATTGGAGTAATGTTCTCCCTCTTGTTCATCTAAATTTTGATTTCTTTCTCTAATCTTTGCAATTTTCCATTGAGAGTTAATTGACTTCTGTTTGGGTTTCAGATTCTACCTCATATGCTCAAATATTCCTCTAGTTTTTCTCTTCTTTTAGGATTTCAGATTTTGTAATACGATTGTCTAATTTCTCAAGTTCTTCCTCCACATTCTTTTGAAAGTTTTTCTGAATTCTACATTCATAGACATTTCGATATAGAATCTCTCTTTTATCATGCTTGTTCGTTGCAAATCATGTCACTTTTATTTTCTCGATCTGTGTTTTCTTTAATCGAAATGAGTCTTTTGGTGCTTGAGTGGATTTATATTATTATTGGGGTTGTAGACTCTAGTTCATGTTCTGGAATTCAGGCTTGGACCTTTGTCCTATGCAGTTAGCTTCTATTTGTCTGAACCTTAAAATCTCTTTTATCTTCCACAATTTAACAAAGAGGGTAGAGTTAATCTATCTATTTTCTAACTTATTAGTTACTACTTCAGGTGTCAAAGTAGACCCCGTACGTCCTCGTACAGTCACATATGCAGGCAATGCAGTTATTCAACTTATACATGTGAGTTCTGCTCCTGATTTGTCTAGCAAAGATTGATTAGATAATCTCACATGCCTTACCTTCCATCTTTCTAATGTAGGCTTCACTCGAAAATCCAACTGACGGAGAATACGCGGGTGACGAAGTATGTGCTTATCTATGTGAAATTTGCGTGGTTTCCCAAGTCAGTTATTGGAAGTCTTTCTGCAATAAAATGCGCCCAGATACATTTTAACTTAGCTTTCGAACTAGATATTGAGTTATCTCACTCCTCCAACAATGCTAGTGTCTGTTTTTTTTGATGATTTCTTAGTCTGAAATCAATTATCACTTAATTGGAATTTGAGCTTTGCTTGAAGTGCTAAAATCTTCTAACTCCAATTGTTTTTTCTTGGATGTTATTGAAAAGCATTGATGTTACTGGATATGCTTTCGGAGCCGCATGATTATTACATTAGATTTCTGAAACTGATTCAACTGAGTTTCAACTGTCCTTAACCAGGCAAATGAGGTTGGAAGCAATTGTTAAGTGAAATTCAACTGCCTAACATCAATTCCCTTCTATTAAAATGGGGGACCAAATTCAAATGATGAATATGCATTTTGTTATAATCTATCTTTAGCTCTCTGCTCACTGGTTTGCAGGTTGGGATGGAAACAGCGACAAGCCGAAGGAGCATATTACTAATTCCATTATTTCGCATCGATCCAGTCCTGCGAATATGGCCTGGGAAACTTGCTTCTTCTGGAGTAATTTCATCTCTCTTTCCTATTCATCTAAGTTTCAAAATTTCTTTGTCTAATCTTTGTGATCTGTCATTGAGTGACCAGTTTGATGCTTGAATTGAATTAGCCAGGGTTTCAGATTCTATCTCACGAGCTCGAAGACTATTTATTTGTTTTTCCCCCCTTTTCTTATGCTGTTGGGCGCGCGGACCGCGGAACCGTCGAGAGAAACCACCACAAACGGAAAAGCCAAACACAATAAAAGAGTAAAGACACGAGATTTACGTGGTTCGGCAAGTTGCCTACGCCCACGGGTAAGGAGGGGATTTTCACTAATAGAAAGAGAGAATACAAATTAGGATTACAAGTTCTCACAAAGAAACCCTAAAAACAAACCTCTCAATCTCTCAAAAGATCTCCTCTCCAAAGATGCACAAAACTCTCTCAAAGGCTGCTCCAAAACGTGCTTGAAACTTACCCTAACAATCAGGTTAGGGGTTATTAATAGCCTCTAAACGAATTGGGTTTAAAACCAATTCCTAATTAGACCCGCTGATTCGCATTAGTCGACTACAACTCATATTAGTCGACTAATGCATCAGATTAGTCGACTACAACTCATATTAGTCGACTAATGCATCAGATTAGTCGACTACAACTCATATTAGTCGACTAATGCATCAGATTAGTCGACTACAACTCATATTAGTCGACTAATGCATCAGATTAGTCGACTACAACTCATATTAGTCGACTAATGCATCAGATTAGTCGACTACAATGCCTAGTAGTCGACTACTGAACCTGAAAAACTGTCTTGTGCATGTTTTTGTGCATGTTCTACAATTCTCCACCTCGTACATCATTTGATTCACCTCAAATTTTGGACGAACACCAAGAACACCAAGAACATCTAGAGAGATCACCATCACCAATCCAGCCAATCCAAATGCGCCACTACACCGCTGACGCTTCACGCATTCTCCACCGATCAAGCTCACCGTAGTTCACCTCAAATCATCTCCACCTTACCCATTACCGCCCCGAAGGGCCATGCCCTCTTGGGCAAATCAACAAGAGCTGATATGAAGCAAGTCTAAGCAATGCTTAAACTTACTACCTGTGACCACCTTGGTTAACATGTCCGGGATTCTCATTCGTGTGCACCTTCATGAGAGAAATATCACCTCCTCTATGACATCCCGCACAAAATGATACCGACATCAATATGCTTGGTACGAGCATGATGAACTGATTCTTCGCCAAGTGAATTGCACTCATTTGTCACACCACAAGTTCACGTTTTCTGCTCAATCCCCAAATCGCCTAGAAGACCCCACAACCACAATGCTTCCTTCACTCCCTCTGCCATGGCCATGTACTCAGCCTCGTAGTAGAAAGTGCCATCAGAGCTGTAACATCGACGCCAACTAACCGAGCTCCATGTATCTTAAATACATAACCGTAGTAGATCGCCGTCTATCTAGATCGCCCGCATAATCGAGTCCACAAACCCGTCAATCGACATGTTTCTCCACCAAAACACGCACTGATCAACTGTACCCTTTAAGTACACGAGGACCCACTTCATCGCTTCCCGGCGCCTTTCCGGATTCGCCATGAATCACCGACCACACTAACCGTCATGGAAATATCCGCGCAGTACACACCATTGCATACATTAAACCGCCAACCGCACTAGCATAGGGAACACGCTCCATGTCGCCTTCTCTTCATTTGTAGTGGGAGATTGATTACCAGAAAGCCTAAAGTGTGGAGCCAATGGAGTCACCACCGACTTAGCACTTTGCATCCCGAACCTCGCGATCACCCGCTCTATGTAGCCCTTCGACTCAAGAACAATCGTCGATTCGCCCGCTCTCTTCTAATCTCCATACCCGTATTTTCCTAGCGGCACCCATGTCCTTCATCTCGAACTCTTCACCAAGTTGAGATTTCAACCTATCTATCTCCACCCCGCTCTTAGAAGCAATAAGCATGTCATCCACATACAAAGAAGATAGATAAAATTACCTCCGCGAAGCTCCGAATGTAAACACAACAATCATGATCGCCGGAAAACCCATGCTTCAAAGATGAAGGAGTCAAATCGCTTGTACCACCGCCGGGAGATTGCTTTAATCCATACGGTGACTTCCTCAAGCGACACACATGATTCTCCTTTTCCTCAACCTTGTAGCCCTCGGGTTGATGCATGTAGATCTCTTCATCCAAGTCTCCGGTGCAAGAAGGCTGTTTTAACATCGAGTTGATCCGACTCAAAATCACCATGAGCAACAATACTCAATAGCACCGAATAGAAGTGTGTTTCACCACCGAGAAAATATCTCATTGTAATCCACACCCTCTTTCTCAGGCAAAACCCTTAGCCACTAGCCTCGCCTTGTATCTTACACCACCGAAGCTCAAAGATCTTCCTTTCTTTTATACACCCACTTACAACCAATAGCTTTTCTTCCTACGGGCAATGGGACCACCTCCCATGTATGATTCTTCCAAGAGATTCCATCTCTTCCTCCATCGCAGCCCAACCAACTCTCACTATCCTTGTCCCGAATAGCTTCCTTGAAGGAGACCGCTCGTCCTCCTCCACCAGAGGCGATTCAACCATATTAGCGCCCATAGTGCTTTAGGGGTTGATCAGCCCCAGCTTCAGAGACTCGCTTGTATGCTCGCTTTGGCCTAGTGGAAGCCAAATTATCCTCGAGCTGTTGTTGTAGTACTGTGTATTTTCTGCTGAACCTCCTCTGCTCAAGCTCATCATCTACCGACTTCCCACTTGAGCACGATTAGAACCTAGTTGGTCTTTAGGTTCTATTTCAATAACCGAGACTTAGAAGTCTCACCACCATAACACCATCATCCTTGGACGCCTCGCAATCATGGATTTCTCATCAAAGGTAACATCCTGGCGACCACGAACTTTGAATTTTCAGACACCAAAGGCGATAGCCTTTACGCCCTTTGCATATCCCAAGAATATTGCCTTCTTGGCCCTCGCGTCAAGCTTTCCTCGTTGACGGATAGTAGGTGGTACATCCAAAATTCGAGCCTATCATAATCGTGATGCTCTCGACCACACCCTATAGGTGTATCACCATCCAATGTCGAATGTGGTGAACGGTTCACAATGTAACAAGTCAGCCACCGCCGCCCACCATTCGTTGCCCAATCACGCATAAGATCGCATACCACCGCCTTTTCCCCGCGAAGTTCGCCTCAGCCCACACCCATTCTCGCTGGTGTAGACTCGATCGTCCAAGGTCGAACAATTCCCTCGATCACAGAACTCCTTGAACGCACCATCTGTATACTGCACTGCTTATCGGATCTCGGCGTCTTCAATTTCTTTCTGTCTGTTCTCAACCATTGTTCTCCACTTCTTGAATGTCTCAACACCTCATTCTTGTGCTTGAAAGTAAATCCAAGCATACCTAGAATAATCATCTATAACTGAGACTTAGAAGTCTCACCGGTCATAACACCATCATCCTTGGACGCCTCGCAATCATGGATTTCTCATCAAAGGTAACATCCTGGCGACCACGAACTTTGAATTTTACGTACACCAAAGGCGATAGCCTTTCATGCTTTATATCCCAGAATATTGCCTTCTTGGCCCTCGCGTCAAGCTTTCCCTCGTTGGCGTGATAGTAGGTGGTACATCCAAAATTCGAGCCTATCATAATCGCATGCTCCTGACCACACCTATAGGGTGTATCACCATCAATGTCGAATGTGGTGAGCGGTTCACAATGTAACAAGCTGTAGCCACCGCCGCCCACCATTCGTTGCCCAATCACGCATAAGATCGCATACTCGCGCCTTTTCCGCGGTGTTGGTTCGATCTCTCGCGACCCCATTCTGGCGTGGTGTAGACACATTTGTCGGTGTCGAACAATTCCCTCGATCACAGAACTCCTTGAGCGCACCATCAGTATACTGCATGCAGTTATCGGATCTCGGCGTCTTCAATTTCTTTCTGTCTGTTCTCAACCATTGTTCTCCACTTCTTGAATGTCTCGAACACCTCATTCTTGTGCTTGAAAGTAAATCCAAGCATACCTAGAATAATCATCTATAAATGAGACATAATACACGGAACCACCCTTGAAGTTGTCCGAGCCGACCCCAAACGTCCGTGTGCACATAATCTAGTATCCCTCGCTCTTAGACTTCTTTGTTTAGAAACTTGACCACGTGTGACTTTCCATACACACAATCCTCGCAAAAATCCATGCTAGGTTCCTTGATTCTTGTGAGACCCTCTTTACCAAGCGAACTAGACCCTTCTCGACATATGCCCAAGCCGCTTATGCCATAACCGTGTGTGCTCACATGGGTCTCCACCACTTCGCCGGTTCAACGGCGCATCTCCTGTCACCGTGCATTCGAGAGTATATAGATTACCGTGGCGAACACCCTTCATCACTACTAAGGAACCACGAACAACCTTCTTCACTCCGTTTTCCGTCACAATCCGCAACCACCGAGTCCAAAGCACCAACCGAGATAAGATTCTTCCGCAAGTCGGGAACATGCCTCACATCCGTCAAGGTTCGAACCACTCCATCATGCATCTTGATTTTGATATTACCTAGCCCCACTGCTTTACAAGCATGGTTATTCCCCATCAATCAGTTCCCCATCAATGCCTCGTAGGTAGTAAACCACTTCCTATTTGGACACATATGGTAAGAGCAACCAGAATCAAGTATCCACTTCCCGGAGATCTCCTCGCCACCCGTGACGACATAGCATTCCTTATCGCTCCCTTCCTCTGAAACGTAGCTCGCTTCTTCCTTGCCCTCTCTCCTCTCAGTCTTGTTGTTGTTCTTCTTTCCACCTACTCTCTTATTTGGACCGATCGACTTTGAAATGCCCACTTCACCGCGACTTGAAACATCCTTTTCCGCAAGAGGTCTTGATTTAGATCTAGACTTTCCTCCTTGCCTTTTCCTCGCTCATTGCTCCTTCCTCTTGCAAACAATCCTGCGCTTGTTCCTGTTACGCCGGTGGCCATGTCACTAGTTGCGATCTTAGAAGATCGTCCGCTAGAAGTGCCGTTCTAGTCTCATCCATCTTGATTTTCTCCCACAAGCCTCGGTGTTTGCACCGAGGTTCTCATAAGACTTGAGAGGCAGTAGTAGAAGCGCTGATCCTCGTCTCCTACTTTAACATCTATGTCTTTCAAATCTGATATGATCCTATCAAACTTGTTGATGTGTTCCCGGATTGATGAGCCCTCCTCCATCTTGCAAGTATACAATTTGGATTTTAAGTAGATCCGGTTAGTTAGACTCTTCGTCATGAAGGTACCCTCTAACTTCTTCCACAGCTGGCCGTTTCCTCTCCATCTACCAAGAAAGCTACATCCCTCTCGAGGCATAGGATAATCGGCGCCCGTGCTTCGGATCCAACTCCTCCCAATCCTCATCGGACATATCCTTGTTGTTGTTCTTCTTTCCACCTACTCTCTTATTTGGACCGATCGACTTTGAAATGCCCAGCTTCACCGCGACTTGAAACATCCTTTTCCGCAAGAGGTCTTGATTTAGATCTAGACTTTCCTCCCTTGCCTTTTCCTCGCTCATTGCTCCTTCCTCTTGCAAACAATCCTGCGCTTGTTCCTGTTACGCCGGTGGCCATGTCACTAGTTGCGATCTTAGAAGATCGTCCGCTAGAAGTGCCGTTCTAGTCTCATCCATCTTGATTTTCTCCCACAAGCCTCGGTGTTTGCACCGAGGTTCTCATAAGACTTGACAGTAGTAGAAGCGCTGATCCTCGTCTCCTACTTTAACATCTATGTCTTTCAAATCGATATGATCCTATCAAACTTGTTGATGTGTTCCGGATTGATGAGCCCTCCTCCATCTTGCAAGTATACAATTTGGATTTTAAGTAGATCCGGTTAGTTAGACTCTTCGTCATGAAGGTACCCTCTAACTTCTTCCACGCCCTTGGTAGTTTCCTCTCCATCTACCAAGAAAGCTACATCCCTCGAGGCATAGGATAATCGGCGCCCGTGCTTCGGATCCAACTCCTCCCAATCCTCATCGGACATATCCTTGTTCTTCTTCTCCTTTCCATCCAAAGTCTTGTGCAATTTTTGCGAAATTAGAAAGTTTTTCATCGCATCCTCCAATAAGAAAAATCGTTCTTCCCATTGAACTTTTCAATCTCGAATTTTCCCACTTTGGTGATTCTTGGTTGGCCATCCTCTGTTTGTCTTCGTGAATCCGCTTCTCGGGAATCACCGAACACCCCTCAAATTAGAAATTACACCACTTCCAATCGAACAATAGCTCGATACCAATTGTTGGTAGCGGACAGCGAACCGTCGAGAGAAACCACCACAAACGGAAAAGCCAAACACAATAAAAGAGTAAAGACACGAGATTTACGTGGTTCGCAAGTTGCCTACGCCCACGGGTAAGGAGGGGATTTTCACTAATAGAAAGAGAGAATACAAATTAGGATTACAAGTTCTCACAAAGAAACCCTAAAACAAACCTCTCAATCTCTCAAAAGATCTCCTCTCCAAAGATGCACAAAACTCTCTCAAAGGTCGCTCCAAACGTGCTTGAAACTTACCCTAACAATCGGGTTAGGGGTTATTAATAACCTCTAAACGAATTGGGTTTAAAACCAATTCCTAATTAGACCCGTTTTGAATGCGCTTGATTAGTCGACTACAACTCATATTAGTCGACTAATGCATCAGAGATTAGTCGACTACAATGCATTAGTCGACTACTGCACTCCAACGCAAATACACCTTTCTGGTTTTACGGTGTAGTCGACTACAACTCATATTAGTCGACTACAATGCCTAGTAGTCGACTACAACTCATATTAGTCGACTAATGCATCATATTAGTCGACTACAATGCCTAGTAGTCGACTCTTGAACTGAAAAACTGTCTTGTGCATGTTTTGTGCATGTTCTACATATGCCTAGGATTTCAGATTTTGTAATTGGATCATCTAATTCTCGAGTTGGGCTAATTTTCTTTCCAAGTTTTTGTAGACTAGTACATTTATAGACTTTTTGATCCAGATATCTCTTTTTAACATTTTTTACTTTTATAGAGAACATTTCTATGATTTAATTTATTAAGCGAGTGAGGATTTTGGAGAAATTATTGATTTTGTTTTATTTACTGCTGCAATCAGTTATGATTTCCATTTTGTCTTTGATTTCTCTAAGTTTTTCAGTTATATTTTGATAGTTGTGGACTTGTTATATCTTTTAAAATTTCCTTACATGCAATTATTTTAATTTCCTTATTTAGTTTGATTCTCTAGATCATTACATCATGATAAAGTTTGAATTTTAAACAATTTGAACCTTTTCAGGTGCAAGAGTGAAGGCCAGAATGCATATTGAATACACACCTGAAGCTGATATGCTTGTGCACCTTTCACATGTGAATTATGCTCTTGATTAGTCTTTCATAGGTTGTTAGGTAATCTTGCGCGTCTTACCTTCCATCTGTCTAATGTAGGCTTCGCTTGGAAAATCAAAGGATGATGGAAATGTGCATATATATGTGGAAGTTGATGGTGACAAGTCACTTATTGGAATTCTTTCTCCAGGGAGATGCACCCAGATACCGCTGAATTTATGTTTACATGAAAGTTTTCGTTTATTTCACTCCAAGAATACTTGTGTCTACTTTTTTGGTGATGAATGTTATCAGTCAGAAGAATATGCATATCCTTTATCATGTACTTGACTTGCTTTCTGCATCAAGAGTTTATGATGTTTTTTAAATTTAAATTGTCTTTTCTTGACTGTTTCTGTCTCTGTTCCACTTCCGCTGATTATTCTGGTGAGGAATTTAATTTTCTCTATCTTTACCTTGCTATGTGTTTCTTTCCAAGTCTCTCGTCATATATTTCTTGCCAGGTGTCTCATCATATTTTGCTTTGGCTTTCCAGAGAATGAATCGGACGATGAAGATGTTCCTGGAGCTCAAAATGCAACTGGTACCTTATGCTATTCATATTAATTTTATGTCCACTGTGATTAGGTGCTAAATACATTTTATGTTTTGGTTTTTAAACTGTATTGTTCCTGTTGCTGCAGACTATTAGCTTACTTTCTTTAACTTCATCTTTATGCTATCCAAGAACTGTGATGATTGCCAAAATTTTTTTTTTTTTGAAACATGCCATTCTTCAACCTTCAGACGTACCATATTGTTCTGGGCTTGGGTTTTTTAAAAAACAACACCTTATATTGTTTTGATTAAAGTCATGATGTGAACAGTCAAATTTTCGAGGCAAATTCTATACATAACTTTCTCCATGTGAAACGGGTGAGTGTGAAATGCACTCCATAAAGATATCGCAGAACTTCAGTTGTCTTTTGGTATTATGTGCACACGCGAATTTTGGGTAGAGAGTCTAGAGACAGTTGTTAAACTTTCCTGCTCTTTGCAGCTTGCGCAAATGCCGTGATTCAAATTTATGATTTTTTTCGGTCTGAAATCAATTGTCATTCAATTGCAATTCGAACTCTACTTGGGGTGCTAAAATCTTTTAACTCTATTTGTTGGATGTTATTGGATATGCTTTTGGAGCTGCATGATTATTGCATTAGATTTCTGAAACTGGTTCAACGAGATACAACCGTCCTTCACCAGACAAATGAGGTAGGAAGTATATTTACACGAAAGTCAACTTCCTAACCTCAGTTCCCTTATTTTGAAATGAATGACCAAATTTAACTAATGGATTTGCAATTCTTCATAGAGGATCTTCAGCTCTCTCTACTGACTGGTTTGCAGGTGGTGATGGAAAAAGCGACACGTCAAAGAAGCGGACACCTGAATCGATTGACTCTGAAGTTTTGAAGTATTCCATTTTATTAAGAGTTCCTGTTTATCTTTCAAAAAGTTAATGCCTTGGGTGTCTATGTTATTGCATAAATTTGCCTTAAGTAATCCGGGTTTCTGAATATACACTTTGTTTATCTGCAGGAATTTTGATTCTGAAACTGTTCTTCAAGCTGACAAGAAAGCCAAGCATGATTGAGTATCTTTAAGTGGTCCGGGTTTCTAAATGTACAGTTAGTTTATGTCCAGGAATTACGATTCTGTAACTCTTCTTCAAGCTGATATGAAAGCCAAGCAGAAACAAGCGACTTGCAGCTACTGAGGAGATTTTACCTGGAAAACATATTTATTATGATCTATATGTGGTCCTAGGAGCTCTGTTGATGATATTTGCATGCTTGATTGGGTTTTCTAGAAGTTTCTTTCATTCTGTGAGCCTTTGTTTCTCCTAAGTATCAACGATCCGTGTAGTTGAAGCAAATCATTTTTGACCATGAAGTGTGGCCAGCCATTTTAAATGATGCTTTTGTATTGTTTGAGAAGTACTTTTGCTACCCGTTTCTAATGATGAATTTTGGTGGAAAGTTGGTTTTTTCTTGTTTGATATTATGAAATATTAGAATGCACATTGGAGTCACGAAAATTAATTAATCTATGCTATGAGACATCATTTGTCAATTTGGTGTTCACTTGTACTTTGGGAGTCAGTTGCAGGAGTGAGCTGAAACACTAGCAGCACTCCAGGCTCTTGCCAGGCAAAGTTCTCAACCAACAGAAACATGTGCAGAAATGTAATACAATGTTCTGATATCAGTTTGCAGTATTATATGCTCTTCAATCTAATTAAGGAGTCACTTTCTCATTCTATTGACTGCAGTCTTCAGCATTTATTGTCTCATATCAATGTAATACTCATAGATAAGAAAGAACTTTATTGTTAAAATTCTGAGTCATGTCTAATTGAATACATGAACACATATCCTCACATTCTATAAGATTAACTCCTCTTCTTTATCCAGTTATAAAGAAGTTCATCCTAGCTACTTGACTTCACCAAATTTCCTCTGTATTAAGATAAATCAATCTTGGGAGTTAGATACTAACTTTGAACTCCTTACTAATTACTACCCAACGCAGCTCACTGATACTGGGCTTCTCACCTTGTACTGCTTCTGATGGAGATTCTTCCATATAATCTGCCCTTCAGCATAGGTCACCCCTTTTGCTTCCTTCTTCCTCGACTCGAACCAGACCCTGTAACTCTTCTTCTCGTTCGCTTCTTTGAACGTCAGTACCTTCGGCATAACCTGAATTCTCACTCCTCTCGGCTCGCTCACTTCGACCGAGTAACTCGAGTTAGGAGGCCCGACGTTGGTGACTGTCCTCTGAACTGTCGCCTTCGTCCTCCGTTTCTTGAAGGCAATCGAAATGGATGGATAGTTGAGACTGAAGTACTTGTTTTTCCGCAGGATATCAGCGCAGCTGGTATTCTTGTGGGTGATGGTGAAAATCTCCGGCTTGGTGTATCCGAGCGTGCAGAGGTGAGTTATGTAGTCTATTGGATTGATATCGTATACAAGCCCCGGATCGATAGCTCTCGTTGGATTGACGTGCCCCGCTCCCATAGCGAAGAATCCTGCAGGCTCGTACCTGTCAAGTATCGGTTTTCCGTAGTGATCGGAGATATCAGCAGTCGTCATGATTGCTGAGCGGATCACTGCCGGACTCCATGATGGGTGGGCTGACCGGATTAGGGCGGTGATGCCGCTAACGTGCGGGCAAGACATTGAAGTCCCCGAGAGGACGCTGAAATTGGATCGCCGATGATCTTCTTGAATCCCTGATGGGCCGAGATTTTCAGGCCAGGCTGCAATGATGTTCACTCCTGGGGCGATGATATCGGGCTTTAGGACCGATGGGCTTGTTAGACTTGGCCCGCGGGAGGAGAACAAAGCAACCGCCGGTGCTCTCGACCGTCCAATCCTTGTTCCACCGAAGATCAGGCGAGCGACCGGTCTCCTCGTGGAGTTTATGTACCGCTTTAATTGGATGGATTCTTTGTATCCTATGGCTGTCGTAGGCAGAACATGGACGTCGACGGAATCCTCCTCCTCGTTTATCTCGGCATTGGCCAAGATCATGGCAGCACCGCCGGCTTCTTTCACCGCCTCGCTCTTCTCGGCTCGGCCATTGATGCCTCGATCACATATGACCATCTTCCCGCCAACTTGAGCTTTTGAAAGAGATTCCTTGTAGCAGAATGCACCCCCTTTGGTTCCGACATCCATATAGACAAGCTCAAGCTCTTTCCCACCAGTTTTGGAAAAATGGTTTCCCGGGTACATCGACTCCCCGTAGAGTAACCGGCCGTTGCCGGTTCTGACCACTGCTGGAAACCTCCGGTCCATCGTACTTGCTCCGACTGTGGTGATCCAAGGGGCCTCGTTGGCGACAGAGTTCGGTATCGGGCCGTTGTTTCCGGCAGAGCAGACCACCGAGACGCCGCGCTCGACGGCCCGGAAGCTTCCGATGGCGATGCTGTCCTCGAACAGAGGTATCGGGAACCCGCCAAGCGAGAGCGAGAGGACGTCGACGCCGTCGCGGACCGCGTCATCCATCCCCGCTAGGATGTCGGAGCTATAACATCCGCTGAACCAGCAAACCTTGTATATGGCAATGTGGGCACCCGGCGCCATCCCCTGTGCCTCGCCCGTGCCGATCCCTAGAACGCTCGCGTTTCTGACCGGAGCTCCGGCTGCGGTCGATGATGTGTGCGTCCCGTGCCCGTGGGCATCACGGGGCGATACATACTCCGTCGCTGACGGCGGCGGCGGAGGGTATGTCGCCGCGTCATGACCCTTCGGATAGAACCGGGCGCCGATGAGCTTCCGATTACAATTCGACGAGCCGAAATTCTCCCCCTGTTGACACACCCCTCTCCATCTTGCCGGCACCGGCGGCATTCCTCGATCATCGAAGCTCGGGCTCTCCGGCCAGACTCCGGTATCGAGAATCCCGATAACGGTTCCGTGACCGAACCCCGATCGATCCCATGCACCACCAGGCGAGAGGCTCAACCCCAAGAACTTATACGAGTAAGTCGTGTGTACCTCCAGTCGTCGATCAGGGCGAACCGAGATGACACCAGGAACCCTTCTCAATGCCTCAGCCTCGTCATCGTCGAGACGAGCAGCGAAGCCTTCGATGGCTGCGTCGTAGGAGTACAGAAGCCGAGAAGAGGAGTCGGAGTCATCGACGACGGTTTTCTCAAGGAAAGAATGGTGCCATTCGAGTTTCGTTTCGAAAAGAGAAGACATCGTCTCATGAGGATGAAGCTGAACAATGTACGTCTGCAGGTCTTGGGCTTGGCTAAAGATGAAGAAGGAGAACAATGAGAAGGGGAGAAAGAGCAGGCGATGGGATTTCATTGTGGATGTTTTTGGGTCGGGACTGTTTGTTGCAGGGAGTTTGCAGAGGCATTTGAAGAGGGAGAGTGAGAGCGGGAGGCATTTGAAACTCGTGAAGGGATTTGTGTTTCAGGCTCTGAGGAGCTTGAGACTCTTGAGTGAAACATCACGAGATCTTTTGGTTGGATTTATTGCAGCTGAGCTTCATCACTGTCATACTTTAGTTTTTAATGTAAAAGGACATTTAATTTCTTTTGCCCTCTTGGATTGAGTTCAAATGTTCACATCAGAATCTCAGGTAGCTTGTCCCAACTAAGAACGTCAAAGGCTGTGTTTGACAACCCCCACATTAACATGACTAAGGTCTTAATCAAATTAGTTCTGATCATAATCTCATTAAGGGCCAAAAATTAAACAAACCAAACCAGGTTTAGAGTTTGGACTAGTTTTATCCAATCAAAAGTTAAACCCTTCACTGTTTAGTTCCATTAACCTGGTTAGTGAAGGAGTATCAATATAAAATACAGACGGTAAGGAGAAAGTACCCAGTGGATTGGATTTACTGAACAAACAACATTGCCGAGAGATGAGAGACTTTGGATCAATGTAAAACAAAAGGGATGTAGAGATAAATATATTGATCCAAAGGTCCTTCTCTTTTTTGTCCTCTAAGTGAAGAGTCGATCCGGTTTAATGAAAAGCTTTCATGCTGCAAGAGATCATACCTTTAATTTGAAAGTTCCCTTCCTCATGGACTATCAAGTGACTATCGAGACGATCTATTTAGTTTGTCCAAATGTATGTGGTCTTTCTTCAAACAATTCCTTGGATCAGTATAAAATATGAATGTCGTCATGGTACCAATCTACGGGTTCTCCGTCAGAAATATCAAGTATCTATTGACACGGCCCACCTGGCGTGTACATATTATCAGGTGAATTATGTTCATAGTTTATTTAAGCATAATCCTTAAATCAGTACAAAACATGAATGTCATCTAGACTATCAAGAGGAGAAGGACACAGTCCAAGAGATGGGCTCTTTAAATGCTCTCCTCGTTCCCTCATAGGCTCCCTGCCTTCAGTAACTCTGGAACTTTAGTCTTGAAGATAAGGGCTTTTAATTTCTATTGCCCTATTGGACTGAATTCAAAAAGTTGTTTGACAAGCAGAACCCCTGCTGGCTTGACCCCTCTGGATCAAACCTTGCTTTGATCCCGAGAAGAGTGGTGATTTCGCTGTCGATTTCACTCACTTTGGCGATTATTTCCTTCGTGAAATAATCCCTTGATCGTAGTGTTCACCACCGCCATCGCCTTCGTCCTTTGGCAATTATTTCCTTCGGAAATAATCCCTCGGACTTGACCCTCCGGATCAAACCTTGCTTTGATCCCGAATTTGATCCCGAGAAGAGTGGTGATTTCGCTGGTCGATTTCACTCACTTTGGCGATTATTTCCTTCGTGAAATAATCCCTCGGACTTGACCCTCCGGATCAAACCTTGCTTTGATCCCGAGAAGAGTGGTGATTTCGCTGTCGATTTCACTCACTTTGGCGATTATTTCCTTCGTGAAATAATCCTCTCGACTTGACCCTCCGGATCAAACCTTGCTTTGATCCCGAGAAGAGTGGTGATTTCGCTGTCGATTTCACTCACTTTGGCGATTATTTCCTTCGTGAAATAATCCCTCGGACTTGACCCTCCGGATCAAACCTTGCTTTGATCCCGAGAAGAGTGGTGATTTCGCTGGTCGATTTCACTCACTTTGGCGATTATTTCCTTCGTGAAATAATCCCTTGATCGTAGTGTTCACCACCGCCATCGCCTTCGTCCTTTGGCAATTATTTCCTTCGTGAAATAATCCCTCGGACTTGACCCTCCGGATCAAACCTTGCTTTGATCCCGAGAAGAGTGGTGATTTCGCTGGTCGATTTCACTCACTTTGGCGATTATTTCCTTCGTGAAATAATCCCTTGATCGTAGTGTTCACCACCGCCATCGCCTTCGTCCTTTGGCAATTATTTCCTTCGTGAAATAATCCCTCTCGACTTGACCCTCCGGATCAAACCTTGCTTTGATCCCGAGAAGAGTGGTGATTTCGCTGTCGATTTCACTCACTTTGGCGATTATTTCCTTCGTGAAATAATCCCTCGGACTTGACCCTCCGGATCAAACCTTGCTTTGATCCCGAGAAGAGTGGTGATTTCGCTGGTCGATTTCACTCACTTTGGCGATTATTTCCTTCGTGAAATAATCCCTCGGACTTGACCCTCCGGATCAAACCTTGCTTTGATCCCGAGAAGAGTGGTGATTTCGCTGTCGATTTCACTCACTTTGGCGATTATTTCCTTCGTGAAATAATCCCTCGGACTTGACCCTCCGGATCAAACCTTGCTTTGATCCCGAGAAGAGTGGTGATTTCGCTGGTCGATTTCACTCACTTTGGCGATTATTTCCTTCGTGAAATAATCCCTTGATCGTAGTGTTCACCACCGCCATCGCCGTCCTTTGGCAATTATTTCCTTCGTGAAATAATCCCTCTCGACTTGACCCTCCGGATCAAACCTTGCTTTGATCCCGAGAAGAGTGGTGATTTCGCTGGTCGATTTCACTCACTTTGGCGATTATTTCCTTCGTGAAATAATCCCTTCGACTTGACCCTCCGGATCAAACCTTGCTTTGATCCCGAGAAGAGTGGTGATTTCGCTGGTCGATTTCACTCACTTTGGCGATTATTTCCTTCGTGAAATAATCCCTTCGACTTGACCCTCCGGATCAAACCTTGCTTTGATCCCGAGAAGAGTGGTGATTTCGCTGGTCGATTTCACTCACTTTGACGATTATTTTCTTCGTGAAATAATCCCTTGATCGTAGTGTTCACCACCGCCATCGCCGTCCTTTGGCAATTATTTCCTTCGTGAAATAATCCCTTGATCGTAGTGTTCACCACCGCCATCGCCGTCCTTTGGCAATTATTTCCTTCGTGAAATAATCCCTTCGACTTGACCCTCCGGATCAAACCTTGCTTTGATCCCGAGAAGAGTGGTGATTTCGCTGGTCGATTTCACTCACTTTGACGATTATTTTCTTCGTGAAATAATCCCTTGATCGTAGTGTTCACCACCGCCATCGCCGTCCTTTGGCAATTATTTCCTTCGTGAAATAATCCCTTCGACTTGACCCTCCGGATCAAACCTTGCTTTGATCCCGAGAAGAGTGGTGATTTCGCTGGTCGATTTCACTCACTTTGACGATTATTTTCTTCGTGAAATAATCCCTTCGACTTGACCCTCCGGATCAAACCTTGCTTTGATCCCGAGAAGAGTGGTGATTTCGCTGGTCGATTTCACTCACTTTGACGATTATTTTCTTCGTGAAATAATCCCTTCGACTTGACCCTCCGGATCAAACCTTGCTTTGATCCCGAATTTGATCCCGAGAAGAGTGGTGATTTCGCTGGTCGATTTCACTCACTTTGGCGATTATTTCCTTCGTGAAATAATCCCTTGATCGTAGTGTTCACCACCGCCATCGCCGTCCTTTGGCAATTATTTCCTTCGTGAAATAATCCCTTCGACTTGACCCTCCGGATCAAACCTTGCTTTGATCCCGAGAAGAGTGGTGATTTCGCTGGTCGATTTCACTCACTTTGACGATTATTTTCTTCGTGAAATAATCCCTTCGACTTGACCCTCCGGATCAAACCTTGCTTTGATCCCGAATTTGATCCCGAGAAGAGTGGTGATTTCGCTGGTCGATTTCACTCACTTTGGCAATTATTTCCTTCGTGAAATAATCCCTTCGACTTGACCCTCCGGATCAAACCTTGCTTTGATCCCGAGAAGAGTGGTGATTTCGCTGGTCGATTTCACTCACTTTGACGATTATTTTCTTCGTGAAATAATCCCTTGATCGTAGTGTTCACCACCGCCATCGCCGTCCTTTGGCAATTATTTCCTTCGTGAAATAATCCCTTGATCGTAGTGTTCACCACCGCCATCGCCGTCCTTTGGCAATTATTTCCTTCGTGAAATAATCCCTCGACTTGACCCTCCGGATCAAACCTTGCTTTGATCCCGAGAAGAGTGGTGATTTCGCTGGTCGATTTCACTCACTTTGACGATTATTTTCTTCGTGAAATAATCCCTCGACTTGACCCTCCGGATCAAACCTTGCTTTGATCCCGAATTTGATCCCGAGAAGAGTGGTGATTTCGCTGGTCGATTTCACTCACTTTGGCGATTATTTCCTTCGTGAAATAATCCCTCGACTTGACCCTCCGGATCAAACCTTGCTTTGATCCCGAATTTGATCCCGAGAAGAGTGGTGATTTCGCTGGTCGATTTCACTCACTTTGACGATTATTTTCTTCGTGAAATAATCCCTCGACTTGACCCTCCGGATCAAACCTTGCTTTGATCCCGAATTTGATCCCGAGAAGAGTGGTGATTTCGCTGGTCGATTTCACTCACTTTGACGATTATTTTCTTCGTGAAATAATCCCTCGACTTGACCCTCCGGATCAAACCTTGCTTTGATCCCGAGAAGAGTGGTGATTTCGCTGGTCGATTTCACTCACTTTGACGATTATTTTCTTCGTGAAATAATCCCTCGACTTGACCCTCCGGATCAAACCTTGCTTTGATCCCGAGAAGAGTGGTGATTTCGCTGGTCGATTTCACTCACTTTGACGATTATTTTCTTCGTGAAATAATCCCTTGATCGTGTAGTGTTCACCACCGCCATCGCCGTCCTTTGGCAATTATTTCCTTCGGAAATAATCCCTCTCGACTTGACCCTCCGGATCAAACCTTGCTTTGATCCCGAATTTGATCCCGAGAAGAGTGGTGATTTCGCTGGTCGATTTCACTCACTTTGACGATTATTTTCTTCGTGAAATAATCCCTTGATCGTGTAGTGTTCACCACCGCCATCGCCGTCCTTTGGCAATTATTTCCTTCGGAAATAATCCCTCTCGACTTGACCCTCCGATCAAACCTTGCTTTGATCCCGAGAAGAGTGGTGATTTCGCTGGTCGATTTCACTCACTTTGACGATTATTTTCTTCGTGAAATAATCCCTTGATCGTAGCCCCTCGTGTTGAGGAGATGAGATGAACGGGGGCAAGGTGGATGATGAGAAGAGGGTGATGTTGAAAGGGTGTGGGATCTAGATTTGTGGGATTGGTGTGAGGGAACCAACACAAATTAGATCGATGGAGACCGACACAAACCCGATGGCGGAACTCATCAAGAAGTTGAATCCGGAGGATGTTTCAACTATGATGCAGTTCATGAGGATGACAGCGGAGAGGGCTCAACAAAGCCACCGCCAAGAAAATGGAGCTTCCACCTATCGACGCGGAAGCTCGAAGGGCCGACATATCCGAAGTTGGTCGCTACGGTGAGATATACCCTGCAGGAGGAACTGGAGGGATATCTAACGGGGGAGAAGACTGAGCCGCCTGAGGACTCCGCAGGAAGAGATGAGTGGAAGTCCACTCATATGTTGGTGTATATCTGGTTTCTCAATTCTGTAGTCCAGCCAATTGCAGCCACGGTAGATGGCCTTGGGAAGGTGCAGGATGTCTGGGAGAAGCTGAGGAGGACCTATGATGGGGTGGGGAATAACCTGAGGGTATTCCAGATCGAAAAGGTGATCGGCCACACCCGTGGAGAGAGGATCAGACAGAGTATGCCACGGAGCCGAGCTTGTGGTCGATCACGATCACTTCTCGTCCCTAGCAAGTTGCAAGGACCCTGAGTGCAAGGAGCGCGAGGCCTCTTTGCAGAAGAGGACCATGCTATTCCTCCGAGGCTTGGCTCCATCATTTGAGCAGAGGACGGCGATGCTACTAGCCCAGACGAAGATTCCATCTCTGGAGGAGGCAGTCTCGGCCATGATACAGGAAGAGAGCCGTATCAGGCTACAGGCTGGGACAGGTGGACTTTCGGGAGAGAAGTCAGCACTGGTGGTCTCAAACCCAGGTAACACTAGATTCAGAGGGGAGACTAGACAGTGTTTTAACTGCGGAGAGACAGGGCATCTGAGGCAGATGTGCTCTAAGCCATCCAAGGAGAGGAACTGGGGTGGACGTGGACAGGCCGGAGGCCGTGGCCGTGGAGGCCGACGAGGTGGAAGAGGAGGCCATCGGGCGAATCTGTCGATGACAGAGGAGGATGAAGAAGCTGAGATGACTTTTACTGAGGAGGATCGAGCTCTCGGCAAAGATCGAGAAGAAAATGTAAAGCAGACGACGTGTCCGAGGGTGCATCTACTGCTTTCTCTGGAGGAGACTATGCCAGTTACGTTCTTCGCGCACACCCAAACAAAGGTATGAACTACACACATGTCCTTGCATCCATGGCTGCCACTAGATCCACAGACTGGATAATGGATTCTGGAGCATCCAGACATGTAACTGGCAATGCCAGTGAGTTCTCGTCTTATACTCACCTGGCAGAGCCAGAGAGTATCCAGATTGCGAATGGTACAGCACATGCTGTGGTCGGTAAGGGCACTGTTAATTGTACAGGTTCTGTAACACAATCTAATCTTGACCCCTTGATCTAGCTTTAGCTCCACCAGCATGCTTTTCAGCCACATCAACTCCGCAACCCCATGGCCATTGCTCTGTACTCTGCTTCAGCTGTTGATCTTGCCACCACAGATTGCTTCTTACTTTTTCAGGAGACTAAGTTGCCTCCTACGAATATGCAGTACCCTGAGGTAGACCTCCTATCATCTCCGCAGCTAGCCAAATCTGAGTCACAGTAGCCCTCAATGTTCACATGGTCACTCCTCCTGAATATCAGCCCTTTGCCAGGGGCACCCTTCAGATACTTCAGGATCTGATATACTGCATCCATATGACCCTTCCTCGGATCATGCATGTAGCGGCTCACCACGCTCACCGCAAATGAAATGTCTGGACGTGTGTGACTGAGATAGATCAACCTACCAACCAGCTTCTGATATCTTTCACGATCAACTGAGTTATTTCTTTATGTTAGATAGGAATAGACCCCTTTTGTTTAGTCCCACATCGGATAGAGTAGAAGAATGAGACCACTCTTCTTGTATATATAGACCCCAGTACTAATGAATAAAATTGCACATTTCTCTTGATTTACCTTATTTTTAACAGTGACTATTGAGAGGAGACATAATTTCTTGTGGAAAATGCTTCCTTTGACAGTCTAGGATAGCTGTGAAAAGGATAGTTGAGGGGTTGTAGCCTATGTTATTTCTCAATAATAATCATTTTATCATTGACTAAAAAGTGTGAATGCATACCAATCATAAAGACATTGTAAGTGTTAAATTTGAAATGTAGCAGAACTTTATGAATATTAGTAAGACTATTGTGATGAAGAAGCATACTGCAGTTTGACAGTGAAAAGAATCCCCATATCTTTGTGGACTCATGATGGGCTGATTGTTCTTGGAAGTCTGTTCATAAAAAACAGTATAATGGAGGCAATCAATTACAAAATAGAAGAAACATGTGTAAGTATTAATAAGAAACATAAAACATAACATATGCATTAACAAACTGTGAACAAAGAATGATCACCTTACCAATAGCTCCAGTCAAAGTAACCTGTTCACTAACTGCATTTCTGAGGAAAGAACAGCTTTGCACAAAACTGAGATAAAACTACATCACATGGAAAGGTAAAAATACATCTCAAATGCATATTACATCACAAAATGCATATTACATCACATGAAAAGCTAAAATACATCTCTCAGCTAATGAAATTGCCAAGTAAAATAGCTGGGAAGCAACTTAAAAATTCCATGTCATTGTGGTCACTGAAGTCAACTTGACAACTATATCAGATTAGAACATGTGGTTTACACTCAGACACCATAAACCACTACAAATACTTGGGAAGAATAGAGTTAGAGACAAGAAAATTTTCACATATATAAATATGAAACTATACAGATTGCCATGGAAAATGAGTGCAATTTCATAAAGTTGTAAATTCATTCACTAGAATCTTATGAAGGGTTCAACACATGCACCATGAAAGATAAAAAACTACCGCAATATATACACCTCTCAGTTAAAACTAAAGAACAGTAAGCATCTGATATTTTACACTGCATTTTCTCCCTTGAAGGGAAAAGAAAATTTAAGAACAGAAAATTGCCTCCAAGGTGATGCCAACATCACCTTATTGCATATCACACAATACCTCTCTCATTATTTTTGCATTGATAACTTACTAGAATTGATTCAATGTTTTGCACATAATTTTCCCCCTGAACTGCATCACGTAGATTGCCTCCTGTTATTCTCGTGTTATATTACTTTACAGTTTGGTAGGCAATTTGATGTATAATTTTAGATTGTCTCCTACGCTGCCTCCTAAACTCTATGAAGAAATCTTCACATTTACTTAAGCATCGGCCATGCTGCTAGATCTTGTAGAGTATTCGGAGACTAGTTTAAGAAACATTGATGACTTGTCCTCTACCAGTCTCTGAGGAGTGTCGAATTCTGCAATTCTACCTGAAAATATGTACAGAAAGTTGATGTTAGATAGCTGTAAAGTCGGATGTTTCAAGGATTAAGAAAAAGGAAAACATCAAGGTGTTATTTCTAGTCACATTAACTTAGAACTTGGGAAAAACTCATGTTTATGGTTCAAATTATCATTGATATTGGTCCCTACCTTATGTCTTTCAATTTGTACATTCTTTCCTTTTTGACACCCAATTTGAATTTGGAGACATATGAAATCATGCCCCCAAGTGCATCATTGTAATACTTTGGACAGAACAAAATTCAAACATATCTTTGGAATTTCAGGACCTTTTTATCTAAGAATATGGATAGTTAGACATAAGTGAAACTAATGAATCAGAACTAACGAGCTATGACCAGGAACTAATCGGAATTGATGATTGCTGGATATATGTGTCACATTCTGCAGCTTATTATTCTTCATCATTTGGACAATTATGAAAGAAATGCTTATCACACAAGAATCTCTACACATCCAAAGGGCATATCATAGCTATATTACAGCAAGACATTTTTAAGCACATTAGTCGTGGTTATTTTGATCTCTGTCCTAATCTATATGATAACATAAAATTACAAATAGGTCTTTATCCTCATTAAAAGACATTTGAATGTCTTCATTTTCTACCAGTGATGCAGGCATAATCACCAAATAACACTAGGTTAACAGTACAAGAGCCTAACTATAATGTCTTCCTCAGTTTGAAGAACCATGTTTAGTTCTCAAGCTATTTATATACGTAGACAAGGAATATGCACATAAATAAACTAATGTCAAACAATACTTTCACAAAAAGGACCATTCTCATGAATATATAAGCAGAAGGTTGGAAAGTCAAGATTTTTTCCTCAAAATGAATGATATAAGTACGTAAATAACGAACTTACCATCACTGAGGACCAAAACCAAATCACTGTCAATAACAGTTGGGATCCGGTGTGCTATGGTGCAAACAGTACAATCTCTAAATTCAGTTCGGATGATCTTCTGAATGAGATTATCAGTGGCTGTGTCAACAGAGGCAGTTGCTTCATCAAGCACAAGTATCCGTGCCTGTTTCAGCAATGCTCTTCCTAAAGCAACAAGTTGCCGTTGTCCAACACTCCAATTGTCTCCATTCTCCAAGACTGCAAGGTAACAGGTATCAGGCATACAAAACGGGATACACGTTATATGTTATATTGTATTATACGATGTATATAGTAAATGGGGGCTGGCGTGTCCGTGCTAGTGAGATGCTGACTTGGTGACATCCAGTCCAATAATCGTGATATGGATATATTGATCTGATTGTAAGGGTCTGGATGTGTGCCCCGTCAATTACACACTAGTCAAGAGGGTAGAGGGGCACACAATCCCTACGCGCGCACCCACATACATACAAGAAACAAACTCATATACCACCTTAAGTATTATGCTAATTACAAACAATTCAAGAAAGGAATTTGTAGGTTTAGAGATTTACAACCTCAAATACTTAATTTCTAGTTTTCTACTTTTGTTCAGAAATAATTTACATGAATATCTTTAATTTTCTTTTGGCTTTCTTCTTGGCCAGGTGTAAATATATTCACGTAATATTAGTATAATCCTTGACCAGTTATATAATTGGTCAATCTTATCGAACAAAATAACATTAACCAAGAATTGGCAAGAATGACAGGAAATTTTCAGTCTCCTAAGAAGAATGTTCCTTGAGAAAAAAGAAAGGGGAAAACTCCCTCAATACTTTATTTATATGTTTGTCAGAACAGAAATGGGAAAAAAACCAAAGGGACATCCAAAATGATAATTTTTTGTTTCCCTCTTAGCTACAAATGTCTGACATAATCTCTGTGTGATCGACGTCCCAACGGCTATCTCCTCCACTAAGTTAATCCTTATCATATCCTTTCTAACTGCTTCCAACCAAGTTGTCTTACGACTACCTCTAATCCTCCTTTTTTTCTCCATTAATCTTATCACTTCCCCTCACTGGTGTATCCAATGGTCTCCATTGCACATGACCAACCCATCTCAAACGATTCTCTCTCATTTTATACTCAATATGAGCAAACTTGACCTTCACACTGAACTCACTTCTTATCCTATCTCTTAGTGTATGTTCACTAGTCCATCGTAACATTCGCATTTCTGCTACACTCACATATGAATACAAAGACAAATGTGCTTGTAACAAACCTGGAGTCTCAAGTTTTTGCTCAGTGTGGCGAATCACCTCTCCAAGCTGACACTTGTCGAGTGCCTGAGTAATGACAAGTTAAAATTAAAGCAACCAACTGATAAATCAATATATCTTACAATATTCAGATTTGAAAGAATCACATTCACCTCCCAAACTTTGTGATCGGAGTGCTCCTCGAGGGGATCAAGATTTACTCTTATTGTACCTTCAAACAATGTTGGGTCTTGTGGAATGATACTGAGACGGGAGCGAAGATCACGGAGGCCAATTGTGGAAATGTCTACACTATCAATGATGATCTTCCCATTTACAGGTTCAATCAGACGGAAAAGAGCCTGTATAAGAGTTGATTTACCGCTTCCAGTTCGTCCAACTATCCCTATCTTTTTCCCACCAGGAAATGTGCAGGTTATGCCATGAAGAACCATAGGCAAACTCTCTTTGTAGCGAACCTTATTGCAGGTAAAAAATTAAAAAAATGAAATCAAGTAAGTTGCAAATGATTATCTACAACAAAAATCATTTAGATTCTGATATACAATACATTGAACTTCCCAGCCCTATTAAAACTCAATTTTTAGGAGAGTTCAGTACTCGACAAAGGCATGGCCATCAAGAAATTAGCAACTTAAATATGTATACCGGTAAATATTAGGGTGCTTTCTCATACTTGTGTTTGTGTACATATTTAGATATTCCCAATGCTAAGCAATCGTTTTTGGCCTTTGTAGAGTCTGTGATGCTAGACATCTTCTTCTTCAAGAGATAGATCTGATCGGCATCAGTCTGACTTATCTATAATGAATTTCTAGAATGAGCAAAATGTTTAGTTTCTTACCCTCACTTCTGACACTGGAATTATCGAACATTTCAATGTTTTGCCTACAACCTTTTCTCCACAGCAAAAGGCCTTCAATTTTTTGGCTTCTCAAATGTAAGCATGAATGGCCACCATTTATTTTACTTGTTCTGCATAATATTTTTTTTTCCAGGTGCTAATCTGTAGTCTTCTCTTTTATCTATCCTCTCCGTTTAGCTCAAGCTAAATGTTAACGTCTTCATATTACTAGTTTACTTATTGGCCAGCAATATGATTCAAATTTCAAATTTTCACCAAGATGATAACCTTAGGCATAGTATGTGATGTTGTACATGCATGTGTTCATGTGCATAAAAGCAAGTGAACAATATTTAGGTCTGTTCAAACAAAAAAAACATTATAGACACATCATGCGCAGTATCAAACCAGGTACTGGAAAGTATTTCAGAAAATTTTGAGGCAAGTATTCTTTCCATTAGATAGTTCTCATAACACAACAGACAGATGTGACTGCATACCTGTAGATTAATTAGTTCAATCTTCCCCTTGTCAGGCCAAGAATACGGAGGACGATGATCCTCTATGATAGTTGGTGCTTCACTGGGAATTTCACAATACTGATGAATGCGTTCAATAGATATTATTTTATTTTCAAGTTTGCAAAAGCTTAGTATCCACCGTGATAAGCGAGCATTTAAGTTGAGCCCATACGTTACGGCAAGGCCAGCCATACCTACACAAAAACATATTTAATTAAAAAATGGTATTTAAATGAGAATCATCAAGAAGAGTGATTTTGACCAGGATATGATTCAAGTGTATAAGAACTTAAAATCATTAACATACTATGAATCTGTGCATTCATTTCATAACTGGAAAAATGGCACATGCTGCTTTCAAAAGTTGAAAGATACATTACTTGGATCAATAGTTCCATGGGGGAAGCTAACAAGTAGCAACATGCAGAAAGCAAACACGAAAGTCGATAGCAGTTCCATGCGCAGGCACAGCCATTCAATTGCAGCAAGACTATAGAAGAACGGCCGAGAAAAACAGTCAAGAAGGTATAGATTTCTCTTCATGAAACGTTTTTCTTGACCAAATCCTCTAATAGTAGAGGCTCCGGCAATAGACTCCCCAAATAGATGGATTATTGGGGATTTCTGAATGCTAACAATGCGAACAAGTTCCCTTGAAGAAGCCATGTAGTATTTCTGGGGGGGAAAAACAACAAAATCACTTCGAGTAGACTTAAAAATGTTAAGCAAGAGAATATCACGAATTTCAAATTTTAACAATGCATAACCACAAAATTCATCAATAATTTGCATGGTAGCTCAGATATGCACTTGGTAATCTAGCAGGTATATTATCACAGTTACCAGCCCCATTCCACATGAATGCTCACTGCTACTTCAAGGAGAAATTCAAGGGAGCATAGCATGACTCTAACAAAATAAGATGCAAAATAATATTATTAAAACTTTCCCTGTAGGTTCTTTTTGGATTTTGACTTCAGTGCATATGTGTCTGAAGAAAATATACACAGCCAAATTCCTCAATCTGGAACCTGACATATTCTTGTAGTATGCCCTCAAGTGAAGGAAAGAGTCATTCAGCGCATTGGTTGGATAAGCCATTGAGATATGGACATATCCATAGTACATATACACATACATAAATACATACACAAATACATACAAAATAGGAGATGCATGCTTGTGCTTGCACGCACAAAAATTTGCGCTTATTATAAATGATCTGCACCTAAGCACTAAGACTATCAATATCTTTTGGCGGATAAATGGTGCTGCTTTAGATGAACTATGGGGGTTTGAGACGAAAAAAGGCATTAACTCTATACACAGTTGTAAAAAACATCACCTAGTCATGAATCTTGCAAAATAACTGAGAAATTTAACTATGAATTACCTGCATCCACAAGCAAGCAATGGCCATGGGAAAGAGCAGAAACAAAATTTGCCAAGTGACTTTTGACATGACACCAGCTATACCAAGAAGCTGTATTGTTGTTGCTGCAAACCCACCAAGTCTGAAAGGAATATCAAGATCGATAACACTTTGATCTACAGATACCTAATAAATTCATAAACACATGATGATTTAATATGATGAGAAATACAAAAAATCGCATAACTAAAGAATAAGAAATTAACCATTAAATGACTAATTATCTACCCGATTTAAGATCCGGCCTGCTGGAGTTGAATCAAAGAAAGCCATTGGTGCTCGGAAGACTGTTCTAAGCATCTGCATAAACAACTTTTGTGCAGCCGCTAAGCCAAATGTAGCCACGAGAATAGCTCTAACAAACACAAACCATGAACTTCCAAAAGCGAGGATCATATAAACAACCAGAAGAACCATGTTGCTCGTTTTTGCTTTGTCCCCTTCGGTTTGAGGATTTCCCCAAGCCATCCACCAGTTGCTTGCTATCTGAAGAACTTGAAATGCAGTCTGAGCCAGTATTATCAATGGTATCAATGTTCCTTTGTAAGCTGCTGCCATATATGACAAGTAAACTTTAAAGCTAACTCTTCCCCTCTCCCGTTCTTCCTCTTGAACAAGCTGTTTTTTTCTTGTGCGCTTTGCCTTCTTTTTCTCCTTTATCACTTTTATATCAGACTGCTGGTCATTTTCAGATTTCCCGTCATTCAAACTGTCAATGTTGCTTGCACCGGTTCCACCAGAGTCTTCAGAAGTGAATTCTAGAATATCCATTGCTTCAATTGCTTCATGGTGAGCTGAAACCAAAGCATTGAAGTCAGTTCCAGCTTGCATAAGTTCTTCATATCTTCCAGCTTGTATTATACGACCCTCCTTAAAGACCTGATAAAGAGAGCTAAAGCCCGTGAAGATTACTTCAAAAAACAAATACCTTTCCCAGTGTGATGGTACAAACAATGTCAAAGATTTGTTGATAGCAGTCTACTTCTTTGTGAAGGTTTAAATGTTTACCAAATTTAAACCCACTTGCTCCGAATGCAGATATTTAGACAAACGAAAAAGCATTTAACAGTCTAGATTGAGAGTTCAGAACAAACTATGAAAAATGACGGATCTATAAAGAAAGCTCAATAATGCAAAGAGAAGCAACTCACATATATATTTGCAAAAAGAAAACACTCGCTTACCAGTATCATATCAGCTGCTGGAAGAAACTCAACTTGATGGGTCACATAGACCACAGTCTTGGTTGCCAGAGCTGTCAGTATATACTCCTGTAACCGCAGACCAATAAGTTAAAACATAAGCAACTACATAGAGCAGTTTTCCTCGCCCATAAAAAACATGAACAATTTGAATATCCTCAACCTTGAATAATTCACTTCCCGTATGTGCATCCACTGCACTGAAGGGATCATCAAGTAAATATATATCAGCATCTTGATAGAGGGCTCTAGCGAGCTGCACCCTTTGCTTCTGGCCGCCACTCAAATTAATACCTCTGTCACCAATAATAGTTTCATCGCCATGCGCTAATAGCTCTAAGTCTTTCTTCAGTGAGCAAGCATGGAGGACACTCTTGTACTTCTGCTTATCCATTGGGCTTCCAAAAAGAATATTCTCCTCAATATTTCCAGACTGTATCCAAGCTGACTGCGATACATAGGCTGAGGTGCCACTGATTCTAACCTGAAAATAGACAGAAAAAATAAGAACACATAGAAACAACTGTACAAACATGGGTTTTTTTTATAGTAGTCCCTTAACCTTTCAGATTTAGAAATTAGTCCCTTAAATCATTGGAATTGCTAATAGGTCCCCCAAATTCCTAAGTTATTTCAAAATTAATCCCTCAAATCATTGAAATTGATATTAGGTCCTCCAATTTAATAAGTTGTTTCAAATATCCCTCCATTGCTACTTCTACTCTTCATTGGAGGGACTAATTTGAAACAACTTATGCGAATTGGAGGACCTAATAGCAATTTCAATGATTTAAGGGACTAATTTCAAAATATGAAAGATATAAAGGACCAATATCAAATAAACCGTAGAAGCATTGATCAAGCATGTACTCAGCATACCTCACCAGAAAGTTTGGGTATCTCTCCAAGTATACAGGATAAAAAGCTTGACTTCCCTGAACCAACCATGCCACATACTGCTACCCTCATCCCTCTCTTCACTTGTAGCTGAATTTCTGACAATGTAGGGCTCGAAGCTAAGGCATCCCAACAAAAGTCTCCATCTTTGATTTCAATTGCATTACTTGTAAGGCCTCGAGGAATCGATAGAGTAGCATCTTCTTGTAAATCTTCCTCTTGCAAGAACCCAGATATCCGATCAATAGAAACTTTCGTCTGAGCAATCATAGAGACCAAATCTGGAAAATTCCTCAGAGGCTCTTGGAGAATCCTAAATGTGGCTAATGCTGAAAGGACACTGCCAGCTGTGAGCTTATGTCCTAGCAGTATGGAAGTACCAAAAGTTATGACCGATACGAATATGGGAGAACCCCAAAAGATGAAGGTAATAAAAGCCTGTGAATAGAGGGCTTTCCGAAGCCACTTAAACTCTACATTTCTCATCTCCTCCAATTTCAATCGGTAACGATCCTCCCATGCCTGAAGCTTTAGGATTCTCATGTTCTTCAAACACTCAGAGGTTTTCCTCATCCTTTCATCCTTGGCTGCCATAAGCTTATCCTGATATTCTTCTTGCATCTTTGCCAAGGGGATCGTGACGAAAATGGAAATAATAGTAGCAATCAATGTCGCAAGGGTCGCAATGCCCACATTCTTGTATAAAATAGCAAGAGCTAGTATGATTTGTAGGGGAAGCATCCACATATCATGAAGATACCACGAATAATCGCCTACTCTTTGCACGTCAACTGCCATGTAATTTACAATCTCGCCACTCGTGTGACACTGGCGAGCTAAGCTTGACAGCCTAAGCCCTTTCCTATACACCATTGCTGTTAATGCTGATCTCACATGCATCCCCAATATATCAACTCCTACATACCATTGCCTACTAGTCAGAGTCTCTATTAACTTGGCACCAAAAAATACCCCAGCCAAGATATAGCCCTCATGAGGATAAGTAATGTTTCCACCCAAGTAATCCACGAAATCATTAATCAAGTAAGGACCCACATACGAGACTAAAGTGTTCAACCCCGCAAACACCGCATTTCGCGCTGCTTCTTTCCAAAATGATCGGCAAATAGCTAATGCCAAGGATGGCTGCTTTGAGGGGCTCTCAGCTTTTAACCTCTCCCAATTCGAATCCAAGATCTTATAACAAGTCTTTGACCTATCTTTTGGTGCCAAAAGAGGTACGTCTTTTAGTTCAAGAGGCCTCTTTGCACCGATTGCCAATAGAGGATCAAGCCAAGATAACGTAGCAAGGGTAAACAACCCGGCATCATTATAAGGAGTGACCTTCAGACATCCTGGCTCTTCTTCTTCTACAACCAGCGGTTCGCGAAGGCTTCCTTCATCCCTAAACAGTTCTGTACCCGTGATTCCTCGCAGACCAGCTACACAAAGGAACACGAGGGGAGGTACCGATATATAATTCGCAATCAAATGTGAGTTTACTCTATGTGACTTATCTATCAACCCTTTAGTATCAACATACAAATTGAATCCACACAGCCCAAAGGAGACCACCCACCACAGCCTAGTGAGCAAGGGGAATGTACCCAATGCCTTCACTTTACAGTTATACACTGATAAAACCAACACTAGCCAAGCCAATAATTGCACCAAAGGGGGATAAATAGCAGAGTAATTTCTCAAGACAAGTTGATAACCAAGGAGTCCTAGTTGCAGCAAGAGAACATAAAGGCAACATGCAATGCAAAACTTGAACCAGTGATTCAGAACTACCTTCCCATTGATCAGAATCGAGCGCGGCCGATCATCCTTGCCGAGAGAGAGCTGGAATCCAGTGAAGGAGAAGACCCTGCGAGCGGAGACAGAGAAGATGAACAAGAGAACGAAGAGCCCGTGAGCTGCAACAGAGAGCTTTTCAGGCAATGGGAGGCCAGTGAACGAGCTGAGAAACGAGAAAGAACCCATTTTTGGCAAAGAGGAGAGATCTAGAGAAATGGGTTTTGGTCCAAAGTGATGACGATGAAGAGAGCGAGCTGTGTTGAAATTGCCTCAGGGGCATTTCACCAAGAGATAACAAAAGAGGGGGCCTTTTCAGAAATTTCCAAGCTCTGCCGACCTCAATGAGGAGAAAAGAGCTCAGAGAGGGATTTGGGTGCCCCTGTCTCTCTCTGTTGCTCTCTTTTTTACCCTTTTATAGTTTGTTTCTTGAGCTTTTTGTGACTGATCGAGAGAGATTCAGGAGCATTGAACGCAGAGAGAGAGAGAGCAGAATATAGAGTTGGATTCTCTTTTCTGTTGGTTGTTGCGGAAACATGATTATACTATAATTTATTAGTAGTTTACATTAAGCAAAGTAATTAAGTATGGGAGAATGTTAATTAATGTGGGCTGAGAAATTATTATGCATGATCTAGGGATGGCCAATAGGATTTTTAGGTTGCTCTCCTGAATTACTCTTTCTTTAATTTTCTTATCTGTCTCGATACCATGTTGAAATTATTTTAAAGAAAAGAATAAAACTTTATATATTTCTTGAGATGAGAGGATAATAGCATATACATATAGATATACATAATTGAATACTTAATTGTATGATGAATTAATTATTAGTATTCTTGGTTTAAAATTATTGATTAAAGCTCATTATGGTTATCCCAAAATCAAAATTTCCCCACTCATATATATTACAAATAATCATTCTTGGAGTGAAAATAGTTTTACTTGCAAATTAAATTAAAAGCTTAATGTGAAACTTTGGTGCAACGTGCTGCTATTGGATACCTTGTTTACTTATTAGGAGGTAGGTAAAGCTGGTCCGTGGAATAAAATACATAGTTAGTCCATTTGAACTCTGACTTTGTGTAGTCATTTGATGTATAAGTTATTATTGTTATTCTAAAGTATAGATTTTACATTTTAAATCATTAACTTAGATCATAGTAATCTTGTGAATTAGGATGGTAAAATTCCTGTCTCTCAGAAATTGAGAAATAAAATATAAAGGAATTTATGATCCCAAATAACATATGGATAAACATATTGAAAATGAAATCGACATGTGGATAATTGCTTTATCCAAATGGAATTCAACTCTGAAATAATTTAGAATTTTTGTCAAAACTTTTCGGTGATGTAAATAAAGTGAGGTGACATGTGACCCGGCTGGCAATAGAAATATGGCCTGTGATTTGTGACTAGGAGAGCATGCTATAGTATTAGTCAGATTTACTTCATATCACTCCTCTATACTAATAGGAGGATCCAAAGATTCAATGTTCATACTATAGTAAATTATACAGTAATATAAACAGTGAATCGTTGTATCTCCGTTCAAGTGCAGAAAAAAGTGAATTTACTGTTCATATTACAGTATTACTGTACCATAAATAGTAAATTCAAAAATGAGGTCGTGCTTTGCACGGGGTGCGTGCACTAGTTAGATTCAATAATGCATCACAAAACTTTAATCTTTTCTTAATTAATTGTAATATTTTTTTTATTGTTTAATGGTCCATTTTAATAGAATGAGATGTTGTAGTCCTACATTGTGATTTAAAAAAAACTTATATCTTTTAGAGGAAAAGATTAAAGCCACATATTGCTGAAATCCTCCACGGAAAATAACTATGAAATAATAAATAACAAAAAGTGTCTCTTAATTAAAGAAAAGGAAAGTAAGACATAAAATAAAACAAAGTTCAATCTCACCATCATGCATGTTTGAATTCAATTCAATCTCCATTAGCATAATAAACATACGGAATAGAATGATTATTGCAACTTCTTACATTAGAAAAACCGGTAGTATTCTTATTTTTAATTTTCAAAGTCGAACTCAATAAGATATCAAGAGAAGCATGAAACTGTTAGTAGAATTACGATTTAATGATTTGTGGTTGTATAGAAGTAGCAAGCCTCAAGAACATTTTCAGTCTATACTCAACTCTTAATCCTCGTGTATCTATCATCTCTGTGAATATTAGTTTATTTTCACCGCTGAAATCTTAAAAAAATTTGAGATGAAACTCTAACGCATGCAGCGCGGAAGTGATAAACCTCGGAATCCACCAAGGCTCAGCTCTTTGAATTTACAAAGAACGATCTCCGAATCTACGAAGAGTTTCGAATCCACCAAGAAAATATAGTAAGAGAAATTTATTGATAAAAAGATATGCCTCTAGAGCTTACAAGACTCTGTTTAAATAGAAAATAAACAAGACTCCTACTATGATCAGAACTTTATCAAAAATAAAAATAACAAAACTCTCCTTAAAAGACTTCCTATGATCCGGGAGGTAAATCGGTCAAATTTGGAATCAAACCGGATTTGCTTCCTAATCAAAACAGACTCCTAAAACATTATTTAAAATAGTAAAAAACTGACAAAAACTCTGATATCTCTCAATCCGGAGGAAATTTGGCAAAACGGACGGTAGCAAACCGAACTTCGGTGGGTTTGGTTGACTCCGTCTCGAAAAAATACGCGATTTACATATATAATTCGTCCAATTCCGACTTACGGTTTGAGAGGTATGACTCGTTCTTCGTTGCAAGCTATTTTTCTCGGCCGGGTCCGCGTTTAGGCTTGTGACGGTCCCGTTTCTCTATAAATATGTCCGTAGTGCGTTCTACATCAAACTCTTTATGGGTGATTAGGGGCTGTTTGGTTCACCCTTTTTGGGAAAATTAATGGGAAATCCTCTGACAATGACAATTTGATAATTAAATGATTTCCCTAGGTTCACAAAAAAGTTATAGAAATATTTTCTATAAAGTTGAAGAAAGTACATTATTTTATAGAAATTAATTTCCTCTCAATATGGGGCAGAAATTGCCTAGAAATTTGACGGATTGATTTAAATAATAGTTTTTATACAAATTTATCCATTTCCACTTCTCAACTCATTTTCTATAAAATTGATTTTTCCTCTTTTTGTATTTTGAATCAAACAAAAAAAAAAGAAAGATAACGTCACCTTTTGAATTTCTATAAACTTCTCGTACAATTTTTTATAGAAATACATAAAAATTAATTTTTATAAAAATTGACCCAAACAGCCCCTAGTTTAGAGCCCTTGCATTATGCAAGGACAAATGGGTGCGTGCTTAGAGCCCTTAAACAAATTTGGCATATAGCACTCTCGTGATAGCCTATGATTTTGTACGTGTATGATATTTTATTTTATGCGAAGTGGCCTAATTTCAAACGTCTCTATCTTTTTTGATTCACTAATGAGATGTCTTGCGAGTGCACGAGCTGGAAGTCTAGGTTTAAATTAGGCTCCACGTTGCTGATCATCTTGAATTGCATGTTCGACGTGTGTCAACCAATTAATCGTTTTTTATTTTTATTTTGTTTAATTTTTTTTATTATATATTTTTTTTTTTTGGGGTTGTTGAGCTTTTTGAAAGAGTGATTAGACCAAGAAAGAGAGAAAATCCGCTCATTTTCATGTACCTACATGTCTATTCATCAAGAGATGGTGGTATGCATGATTCACATAATTTGTGCAGGATGACTCCTTAGCATTTCTCTTAAAATAGTGTGAAAATAGATGAAAAATAAATATGTGAAATATTTAATTTCCACCACAGAATTATAGTTGTCGAAGTTAGTCATACCATTAAATAAGTTAATGATTAATGGAAATATGGTTAGTGGTACATGAGTTTGAGTTTGCAACATCTATGTGGTGTCTTAATTAATTTCTCCATGTAAATTTCGTTAATATATGTTCCTTGTTTATTGCAAATAAGAAGAGATTGATGGGCTAATCAAATAGAGTTCAGACTTCATATTGGAAGTCACTTCTTTGTCATCAGAACAAACATCAAAGCAGTCCAAAAACTTAAATTAGTATGTATTGATCTGATTTTCTATTCAAATCTATTACTTTTCTTTAATTAAAAATATTTCAATGTGAGGCTGTATTCAAACATATGAAGCCCGGCATAGACAACAAGACAGATTACATACTGCTTTTGTTTAGCGTGGAGAACTAACGTGTCACGTACACATCCAATTCTTTAATATGTATAGGATATATTTAGATTATACTTATGAGACGCGATATACTGCAAGTTATGCATACAGAAATATATATGGTACATCAATGACATAAGTTATTAGATAAGGGAAAGAATGATGCACGGGCTCCAATTCAGCATTTATATATATAGAAATATGGGTATGCTTGGTACTAAGCACCATTTTTGGTGCTTGGTAGTGAGGTGTATCAATCACATCCATTTCTTTCAGCCCATTATCTTGTGGTCCATTTGAGGAGTGGATGTGATTGATACACCTCAACTACCAAGCACCAAGATACCCATTTTTCTCATATATATATATATATATATATATATATATATATATATATATATATATATATATAAAGAATGCCCTATAAACTTAAGTGTATAGGGAATAGTCATACACCAACTTTTCTATCCATTGATGTTGCACGATCATTGAAAGATATATATATATATATATATATATATATATATATATATATATATATATAAAGAATGCCCTATAAACTTAAGTTGATAGGGAATAGTATACACCAACTTTTATATTATTGATGTTGCCTTGGGATCCATGAAATCAAGAGATGCACAAATCTCAAAGTGGGCTTTATATCTTTCACGGATCCCTAGGCAACATCAATGGATAGAAAAGTTTGTGTATGACTATTCCCTATACACTTAAGTTTATAGAGATTTACCATATATATATATATATATATATATATATATATATATATATATATATATATATATATATATATATATATATATATATATATATATATATATAACGCTACTATAAACTTAAGTGTATAGGGAATAGTCATACACCAACTTTTCTATCCATTGATGTTGCCTTGGGATCCGTGAAATTAAGATATGCACAAATCTCAAAGGTGGGCTTTATATCTTTCACTGATCCCAAGGCAACATCAATGGATAGAAAAGTTAGTGGATGACTATTCCTATACACTTAAGTTTATAGGAGATTTACCATATATATATATATATATATATATATATATATATATATATATATATATATATATATATATATATATATATATATATATATATATATATATATAAAGAATGCCCTATAAACTTAAGTTGATAGGGAATAGTATACACCAACTTTTCTAACCACTCATCTTGCTTTGGGATCCGTGAAATTAAGATATGCACAAATCTCAAAGGTGGGCTTTATATCTTTCACTGATCCCAAGGCAACATCAATGGATAGAAAAGTTAGTGGATGACTATTCCTATCAACTTAAGTTTATAGAGATTTACCATATATATATATATATATATATATATATATATATATATATATATATATATATATATATATATATATATATATATATATATATATATATATATATATATATATATATAGGAGTAAGGAATATGAGGTGGCGGATGGGTAGGGGCTCACATGTAAGTGGGTGGTAGCCCATTTTATAAAATGAGCACAATTCTATAAACATTATTTCCTATATATATATATATATATATATATAACTTGCATTTAAATATATATGATACGGACAAATGAATATATATATATATATATATATATATATATATATATATATATATATATATATATATATATATATATATATATATATATATATATATATATATATATATATATATATATATATATATATAGAGAAGAGCTCTATGAACTTAAGTTCATAATGAATAGTGATGCACCAACTTTTCTAACCACTCATCTTGCTTTGGGATCCGTGAAAGATATAAAGGCCACTTTGAGATTTGTGCATCACAAATCTCAAAGTGGGCTTTATATCTTTCACTGATCCCAAGGCAACATCAATGGATAGAAAAGTTTGTGTATGACTATTCCCTATCAACTTAAGTTTATAGGAGATTTACCATATATATATATATATATATATATATATATATATATATATATATATATATATATATAACGCTACTATAAACTTAAGTGGATCAAGCACTTATCCACCAAATTTTTATCCCTTCATTATGCTTTGAGATTTGTGCTACACATCAATACTATCTTTAAGATTTGTGCATTTATTTTTAGCATATGCTAGCACAAATCTCAATGCAAAATTAATGGATAAAAAAGTTGACAGACAAATGGCTCCTATTCACTTAAGTTTATAGAGATTTACCATATATATATATATATATATATATATATATATATATATATATATATATATATATATATATATATATATATATATATATATATATATATATGTGCTAGAAATATGTGCTAGAAATATTTAATCATCATGATTTTTATTTTATACATGTTTTAAGACATTTAGATCAAGATGAATGGAGCGGATCATCAATTGGAATAATCTAATTCATGAATCAAGAGCCGCTACCTTAGATTGAATATAAGGTGTCACCTTATACACATTTTTCCATATATATATATATATATATATATATATATATATATATATATATATATATATATATATATATATATATATATATATATATATATACTGCCAATTAACCTCTCATCTCAAATTTTAACTCTGAATCAGGCTAACAAAATAACATAAATATTCTGAACGAAAGTGGCACATGTTGCATATGTAGACTACATATAAGCGTCGAAATGATTAATTCATTCCAAAAGCTGCACTTTTTCAAAAGTCCGAATGACCAAATGGAAAGATGTATTGCAGAAGTCGGACCCAGCACACTCTGGAAAAGCTTTAATTATCCACGGCCACCGCAACATGCACATGAAAACATTGTCTCTTTGACATGAGGCTTTTTGAATATATATACTTGAACTAGTGCGCACCCGTGCAGAGCGCCGCCTCATTTTTTAATTTACTGTTCAAATACTGTAGTATGAACAGCAAATTCACTTTTTCTGCACTTGAAAAGGGATACAACGATTCACTGTTTATGTTACTGTAGTATAAACAGTGAATCTTTGAATCCTCCTATTAGTATAGAGGAGTAGATGAGAAATGGATCACATAAGATAAGAGAGGCATTATGGCTTTTAAAAAGTCTATAAAACTTTTGGAGCTTAGGTATGAGGAGCTTTATAGTTAAATTAAACGGTAAAATTCAAACTTTCCCTTATTTTGACATAACCCCCGAGAGAAATTGGAAACTTTATTTTGTTCTCGGGAAAAGTTGGGATGATTGTCATTGCTTGAATCCGTTACAAACTTCAGTCGCTTACAACGAAATTCGGAAAAAAGATTGCCTTTTATAAGGCTTACAATGAAAATCAAAGAATTACAACTTTAACCCTAAACAAACACGAGGATCTCTATTTTACCGGTCCTCGCCATGGGATTCTTTGCCCGTGTCGGGATGTGTTCCGTGGACCACCACGCGATTCCTTTCCCAAGTGTTGATCGAACGAGATCTGGATCTGGATCTAGATCTGAAAATCCCTCCTTTTTTACGTGGGAATTCTTAGATCGATCAGATCTGAGATCTAAACGAATACGGAGATTAATTCGCTAAGGAACTAATCAACGTAGTAAACGAGATCGGCCAAGCGAACTCATATTTCTTGGATCAAGGCCAATCTTGATCCAAAGGATGGTTTGTTGTTGTAGATCTGGATCTGAAAACTTTGGATCTCGGATCTCGAATTTCGGATCTTGGATCTCAAGTTCCCCCCCGCGCAAGTCTAGGTCTTGATCTCCTCTCCCTTTGGAAATTCTCTAACCCTAGGCACACCCAAGAGTTCGGCGGCTATCTCCTCTTTTTTTATCTCTGCCGCCCTCTGAAAATGAAACCCTAGCCGTCCAATATATAGGGCAGCAATGATGCGGTAAATCGGGCGTAAAGCCCGTTCGCTGGTGTCTCGCCGGGCGAGATGCCTTTGGGTGTCTCGCCGGGCGAGACACCTATGGGTGTCTCGCCAGCGAGACACCTATGGGTGTCTCGCCGGGCGAGACACCTCTGGTGTCTCGCCGGGCGAGACACCTCTGGTGTCTCGCCGGGCGAGACACCTTCGGTGTTCGCCGGGCGAGACACCTCTGGTGTCTCGCCGGGCGAGACACCTCTGGTGTCTCGCCGGGCGAGATGCCTTTGGGTGTCTCGCCGGGCGAGACACCTCCGGTGTCGGTTTTGACCGAAGCCGCGCGGCTTCTCCGGGTTTTCCGAAGCTTAATTTGAGGCTTCAAAGTTGGGTTTATCCCTTCACTGCGACTCATGGCGATCAGTTCACCAAGGTTCCGGAATCACCGACACCGTAAAGGAGAGAGCTCTTTTCGTGGCCTTGTGGCGCCGCCTCGACTGAAGGGGCCGCCGCCCTTGACCCCTCACCGCTAACCGGCTAGCGGACCGCCAAAACTCGCGAGGGTGTCTTGAGGAGAGCGCTTATGCTATGCTCACTTGTTGTGTCGCCAACGGTTTGCCATTACTTCATCGGATGACTTGTCGATTATTCTCATCATCACGAAGCTATGTTCGGGACTTATAGGTAATTTTCAACGCTTACAGATACCCTCTCCAAAGTGTTTCTGGCCTAGCTCTTTTATAGAAGAAGCCAAATATTTTGATGTGATAGGCCCGCACCTTCGGCCGGTGTAATAGGACACAGCGGCTTCAAATCTTGATTCTCCGATTCTTTCGGACTATCCGCTTTGTAGGATAACTAAAAGTGTCGCTGTGCTGCATTTATTGTCCGACCGCTGTCGAAATCTTGACTCGATGGCCGATGAATAAATTTTCTTATTTTTAGCTCGGATCGTGAGTTGTCGCCGAACCGCTCATCCAATTCCGTGAGACTTAGCTTTGAATCGCTGAAATTTCCACCGCATGGCTTGGCATAAGACTAAACCCGGTGGGAGGATATTGAGGATTCATCCTTTGATTGGTGAACTCTATCAGCGATGCTCGCTGCGTGACTCCACTACACCGAGAGGGATTTTCTCGAGATGTGACGCGTTGTCCCAAGATCAAAAATTTTCTCGAATTCAACCTCCAATTGGTAATTTTTCATCACAACTAATTGTCCAAATACCGTAAGGTGAACCCAAAGGAAGAATTGGGGATTGTCGAAGTTATCCTTAAGAATATAAAACTATTCTCCGTGAACTTCTCGACAAAATAGGAAATAGTTTAGACTCGTGATACCTAGTTGGAGTATCGGTGGGAGAATCCTACTCCTTGTTGGAATAGAATTAGGTTATCCTCCGTGAACTTTCCAATAAATTAGGGAACAGCTTTATACTCATGTTCCTTATCTGAGTATTCGTGGGTTCACCATCATGGGGATTTATCGATCCTACTGAAAGGGAACCCTTCATGGGTTGCATTCATTGTCCCGACGCAAGTTGATCCGCTGGTCATGTGGTTGGAACTCTGGGTGACCATGAAGTAACTTGTCAGTTCCTTGTTCAAGCTTCTAGAGGATAGCTTGGAGAGGGCTTAAATCAGAATTGACGCCTCTTTCCCTTTGGAGATCAATATGTCGCTTGAGGAGATCCATGCTCACTTGTATTCTACTAGTGCCTCTGGGAGTTTTTCTGTGGACCGATTTTAGATCTCCTTTGAGGAGGTGCCTCATGATAGGCTCCCGCCACGAAATGAAAGAAGCTCTGCATGGTTCGCTCAGGACCCTATACTCTACCGTGGGGATCGATGAATCGACCACGTAGGAGTAATGATTGGCCCTTGTGTACATCCCCATTGACTCCATGCATCTAGGTTGACATATCCCATTTCTTGGTGCAATGAGAAACTAACCAGCCACGCAGTTAGCGGTGACTTTGGGGTTATTGGCCAACCCCACCAACGGATTTGATTGGCCTTTACCGACACCGTTTGAACCGCAAGCATGGATTATCGAATCCCGCTCCGCGATGTGACGTTATGCTAAAAGAATGAAACTCTTTTAGACTTGGTGCTATGATTTTGAATACATAGACTTTGTCACTTTTCACGGTAAAAGACTAACCGGCGTGTTGGCGGTGACTTTGGGGTTATTGGCCAACCCCACCAACGGATTTGACTAGCCTTTACCGACTACCGCTTGAACCGCAAGCATGCGGATTATCGAATCCGTTCTACACATGACGTTGTGCTAAAAGAATGAGACTCTCTTAGACTTAATGCTACGATGTTGAATAATGAGGCTTCGTACTCTTTACGGGCAAGAGACCACCCGCAACGCTGGTAGGCGTTGGCTTCATCCCTTCTTAGGCTTGGGATAAAATACCCCAAGATGAATCTTGGTTCCTTCTTTGACCGGAGAGCGAATCGAACCGGATCGAATCGGTGAATGGAATTGATTGTGGGAAAGGAAGAATTTTATATTCTGCTTCCGATGTCGGAGAGGAAGGATTTTATATCCGTCTCCAAGTGCCGGAAAGAAAGAATTTTATATTCTATTTCCGTGTCTCCTTTTGTCCGGTAGAGACGAACCCCAAGTGAACATAAGAAAAGAAGGATTTTATATCCTGCTTCTTAGTCTTGGAGAGGAAGAATTTTATATTCTATCTCCTAAGAAGGAGAGGAAGGATTTTATATCCTGTCTCCAAGGCCGGAAAGAAAGAATTTTATATTCTATTTCCGTGTCTCCTTTTGTCCGGTCGAGACGAACCCCAAGTGAACATAAGAAAAGAAGGATTTTATATCCTGTTTCTTAGTCTTGGAGAGGAAGAATTTTATATTCTATCTCCTAAGATGGAGAGGAAGGATTTTATATCCTATCTCCAAGAAAGGGAAACTAAAAGTGGGATCTCCACTTCGAGAATCTCTTAAGGTGAAACTAAGAGTGGGATCTCCACCGAGAATCGAAGAGATACGTAGTTTTCACTTTTATAGGATTCACACCGACCAAGGTCTCATTATCGAGAGTGTTCCAATTTTAGTACTACCGCCATGGAGGGCGGATCAAATGGAACGATGGAGGCTTTCTCGCTCATCGAAAGTGATCTCCTAAGATGGAGAGGAAGAATTTTATATTCTATCTCCGAAATGGAAACTAAAAGTGGGATCTCCACTTGAGAATCTCTTAAGGTGAAACTAAGAGTGGGATCTCCACTCAGAATCGAAGAGATACGTAGTTTTCACTTTTATAGGATTCGCCACCGATCCGAAGGTCTCGCTTATCGAGAGTGTTCCAATTTTAGTACTACCGCCATGGAGGGCGGATGAAATGGAAATGATGGAGGCTTCGCTCATCGAAGTGATCTCCTAATTTGAAAGTGGACCTCTTGTTCATTGAAAGGAATCAAGAGGGGATTTTGATAGAGGATCAAAAAATTTTATGGACCCCTTGCTTATTGAAAGAAGTCAAGGGGGGAATTTTGCTGGTGGAGGGACCAGAAAATTTTGTGGACCCACCGCCAATGAGTTTGATCGGTGGGGAATTTCGAGGAAAGAATTAGGTTATCTCCGAGGAAAATATTTCCCGAAGAACTTCCCTCCAAAACAGGTTATCCTGAAGGTACTAAGGATAGTACTTCTTCAGGAACTTCCCATTGATCGGCATTAATTGCCTATCGCCTTCCTGGGTGATAAGGCGATATGCGCCATTGAATAGACCGCTTCAATCACAAACGCCCTTCCCATTTGGGTTCAAACTTACCCTTCCTCTTGGAGTCGAGAATTATCTGGCCGCCGAGCAATGAGGACCAAGTCTCCTCCTTGAAGCTCCTTTGTCGGACTTTCTTGTTGAAGGCCCCGACATCCTTGCTTGGTAAAACTCAATGTGCCGTTGAGCTTCCAGCGCTTTTCATCTAGCATCTCGAAGTTCTTCGAGGCTTTTGATGTAGCTCCTCGTCGTCATCTCGGTTGCGAGAGCAATGCGGAGGGATGGAATCGAACTTCAAGGGCGGATCGCTTCACACCCATATACCGTAGAGTACCGGTAGCCCTACCGGTGTGCGACCGTCAGGCGATACGCCTGAGTGCTTCTCCGAAGTTTATCATCCCGCCGCTTGTTATTTTTCACCGCCTTCTTGAGAATTTTAATGATCGCTTTGTTGAAGGCCTCCGCCAATCCGCTTGCGCGGATTGTACGCAGCTGAGGAGACGCCCCGATCTTGAATTTCTCGCAAAACCGAATGAAGGCATTGCTAATGAACCGGGACCGTTATCATGTACGATCCGCCTTGGTACACCGTGGTCGATAGATGACGGTGCTTGATGAACCGAATTACATTGCCGGCTTTTACCTCTTTGAGGGGAATCGCCCACTTGGAGAAGTAATCGGTGATCGCCAAGATAAACCGATCACCTTTGGCCGAGAGGAAAGATTGGGCCTACCACATCCATGCCCCATGTCTCGAATGGCCAAGATGTGGCCGACGGGTGAAGTTGTTCCGAGGTTGATGCGTAGTTTGCGGTATTTGGCACGCGGACATTTCCGAGCATATGCGATCGCATCATTGACCATAGTAGGCCAAGAGTACCCCATCCTCCCGATCCGATCATAGAGCTTAGGACTGGCCGGTGCGCACCGCATTCTCCTCCGTGTGCTTCTTGGAGAACTTCCTCGCCTCTTTGTTTGAAAGGCGCCGAGTAGCAAACCGCTATACCCACGCCGATAGAGCGCCTGGTTTCCGTATTGTAGAAGAACCTTGGCTCTTCGACGGACTGATTCACGCCCTTCATATCTTCTCGGCAGATGCCGCAAGACGAAGTCAATAATAGGGAAGCGCCAATCTCGGGGCTCAAGTCCGACTTGGGTTGCATACACTTCCTTAGTGACTACCCTTTCGTCATTTTACGTCTGTCATAAATAGGAATGAATAATCGGTGGGTCCTCACCGTGACCATTTGCTCGCCTCGAGGTTGCGCCAAAGACACCGCTAATGCCGCCAGCAGCATCTGCATACGATTCGAGGCGCTGAATGTACTGATGAAGAATCCTTCAAACGAGTCCGCTAACTTCGATAGCGACGATGGTATGGGATTAAATCGGTTCCCGACCTCATAGTCCCCGCGAGTCTGTTTGACAATGAGTTGGGAATCCCGAAGGCTTCGAGATACTCTACCCCGGCTCTTTAGCGAAGCTAAGTCCAATGAGGAGCGTTGTACTCTGCGACATTGTTAGAGCAGGCTCGGCCTGAATAAGCCCGAGGCATGACATGCTTCCTCGGGAAACTAAGACTACTCCGACTCGGCGGAGATCTTAGAACATCCGGGCCGCCACGCTGGTAGCTCGACGCCCATCAAAATATAAATGCCACACCTGTTGGTGCAGAGTTGTGTTAACCTCGTGGGTCTCATCCTAGATCATCAAATAGTTCACCAGTATCCTTTGTTGGGTTGGTCGCCAAAAGATCGCAGATGGCTTGTCCCTTGATTGACCTGGCGCTTGAAGTGCAAGTCATACCGGGACAAAAGTAAAGCCCATTTCGCCAGCGCCAATTCATAGAGGCCGGTTGGCCATGAACACCAACAGATTTACGCTAGAAATGACGAGATCGCTTGCCCAACTAAGTAGTGTCGCATTTTCTCAATCGCAAAGACCGGTAGCGAGACACTCTTTCTCGGTCATTGGGTAGCGAGATTCGCACCCACCAACGCTCGCTTAGATAATAAACCGCCGCGGACCGTGGTCGCCGCCTTGCGCAAGTAAAGCACTCAACTAATGGTTCGCCGCTTTGATATAAATCAAGAACGGTTTACCCGACTTGGTGTAACGAAAATGTGAGGATTCGCCGATATATTTTGATATCTTCAATGCCTTCTCGACAGCGCCATCCCGCATAAAGGACACCCCTTTTGTTCAAATTTTAGAGAATGGCTGACATTTTCCGGAGAGGTTGGAGATGAAGCGTCGGATGTACGCTAATCGCCCTTGTAATCCTCTGAGTTCCCTTAGATTCTTTGGGGGTTGCAATTCCTTGATTGCCTTTATCTTGTCGGGGTCAATGTGGATACCTTTGTTGGTAACAACGAACCCGAGGAATTTGCCGCTGGACATTCCGAGGAAAGACTTGGTGGGGTTCATCTTTAATTGATGAGTCCGCATGAGGTCGAATACCATCCTCAAGTCTTGGATATGGTCATCTTTGTCACGACTTTTCACAACCAAGTCATCGACGTAACATTCGACCGTCTTCCGAAGATGATCCCGAAGATCTTTGTCATTGCGCTACCGGTAAGTGGCGCCAAAGATTCTTCAACCAATGGCATGATCGGTAATGTAAGATGCCTAAAGGAGTCCTGAACGCTGTGTGCTTTGCGTCATCCGGATGCATCTTGATTTGGTTATAACCCGAGAACCCATCCATGAAGGACATTCGCTCAAATCCACATGTATTATCGACGATCACATCGGTGATTGGAAGTGGGAAATCGTCTTTTGGACATGCGGCATTCAGATCTCAGAGTCGACATTGCATTTCGATCGCCCCGCTCTTTTTAGCACCGAACGATATTCGCCACCCAATCCGGATGTTGAACCTCCTGATGAAACCCGAGGCTATGAGCTTCTTTACTTCGCAACAATTGCCTCCATAACTGTGGATCTAAACCGTCGCTGTCGTTTTGACAGTTTGGCATCCACTTTAATGTCGAGGCGTGCATTGCCACATTGGGGTCGAGCCCCGCATGTCCTCAGAGCTCCGTGCGAAAACATCGATATACTCTCGACAAGAGCGATCAACCTTTTCTTTTCCTCACGGGGAAGGCTGTTGCTAATATTTATAAGTTTAGGTGTGCTTCATTACCCATGTTGATCTCGACTACCTCGCTTTCACGGAGGCTCCCTCGCTCAAACCGTCCCCGTGATCGCATGTTGAGGTGATGGACCCATGGGTCTTCCCATGTTGGCAATTCTTCATCTTCTTCCAAGTAGTGGGGTCCATCAGAGCCATGTTGGACATCAACCCTCGAACATCTTGCCGATGTCGACATCGAGTCCTGTGCGCTGAATCGGATGAGTACTCATCATCTAGGTTGGGTGGTTGGTTATTGATCACCAACAACACTCATCTTCAAGAGGATGTGTATCCCAATCCCCTTTTGAATCGTAATAATTATCGGCTTTCCCTTCGGTACATATGCACTTTGGTGGAACCGAGATCCCCTACCAAAATAAAGTCCTTCTCCCAACGCAAAGTCGCACTCCCCACTTCTTCATGAGGTGTCAGGCTTTCGGACTATATCCGAAAGATGAAGTTTTGATTTATCTTCATCGGAACCCGTCTGCGAGGAAGTAGTTGGGCATGGGAGTCAACTCCGCCAGACTAAGTCCTTCTTACGGCCTCTCTTCCCTTGGACGACGAAAGTCGCCTTGGATGAGTCTCGGTGCTTCAGATACACAGATGACCGAATTGGCATATGCAATTCAGGGTCATTATACAACTTTTTCATTACATCGTTCAAACACAACGAGTACTCTAAATCATGTTTTATTTCTTCTTCGGCAAGCTGCCAATTACAACTTTCATCGGAAGATCCCTCTTCGTCAAGATTGACTACTAAGGGTACAATGTCATTCGAACAAAACCACCTTTATAGTCAAGCCCGCCGTGATCGGCCCTCACCGCTGTCCGTGCCATGGGCCGATGATTCAGTATCGGACTCATTACCGTAAAGGAGGGAGTCAGTGAAATAATTCTCCAGTCCTTTAAACGGTTGTTTGTCCGCGACCACCGTCTTAACCTCGTTATTAGTGTCGACGTATTTCAGACACTGATGGAGGGTAGAGGGGACTATAACATGGTTATGGATCCAAGGGCGACCCAACAACAAGTTATAGGAAGTTTCTGCGTCAATGACGTAGCAGGTGACTTCGGACTTTAAGTCCCCCATCTGACACTTAATGCGGATTTTACCAAGTGGCCGAGACCCACTGGTATTAAATCCGTATATCACGGTGCCAGTCGAAGCGAGCCTGCTGACAGGAATCCCCAGGCTATACATCAGGCGCAAAGGCATGATGCTCACAGCGGAACCCGGATCAACTTGGATCCGGTTAACTTCGCTGGAACCAATGTACCCTGTGAAGTAGAGCGGCCTGTCATGCTTCGACGTCTTCGTCTGCATATCCTCCTTAGAGAACGTGATGCAGGGAATATGCTTGGAGGCCACATTGCATTCCCGGGCTGATGATTCCGGCTCCTCTGGACTTGATTTAATGTGGGTTAGGAAGACCTCTGAGTCTGCCAACGCTTCTCGTAACGCTTCGCGGGTTTCCTTGGACAACCTCAATAGCTCGTATAAAGTTATTCTTGCCGGGATGTTGGCCAATTGTGCCATCACATCGAAGCGGTAGGGAGAGCTTGTGTTCCCCGGTCTATCCCTTCTAATCGGGTGATTAAACCGGATCGCCGGGGTTGCACCTCGTGATTTGCGTGTTGTTTCCCTTTGTTCTCGTGGCGCCCTCCTTAGGAGTGGCGGGAACCGGGAATTGCTACTACCCCAAGCCCGCTAACGTTTTAGCATTAAGGTTGGAGTCATCGGGTATTTGTAAGCGCATTTCACGCCACCTCGTGACAAAGGCTTCTGTTCCTCCTCCGACAAAGAACATGTAGGAATTTGCTCGTCGTCGTCGAGTAGAACCGCTGAGGTAGCATTGCAAGATTTGCCCTTTCCCTTGACTTTTTTAGACGAAGACGCCGCCCATCGATCGCCTTTAAGTAAGTCCGGTGGACCCATAGGAGTTCGCCATTTGGGGCGTGTCGCGGCACTAACCCCTTCTCTCGCCGCTTGTGGGGATCGCCATTCACCGCCTTCATTCCCACTTTGACCACGGTTTCGGCCGAACCAGTTGTAGGCACCGCCCCAAAGCTTATGGACGCCGCTTATTTCACTTGCTTTCCCTTATTTGGTTTTGGAGTGATCACCCCACTTCAATCAAAGCTTGGATCTTGTCCTTCACCGGTAGCATGACTTGGTCGGTGGTGTATCGCCCTATGATAGGCGCAGATTTGGGGTCCGCTCGTCCTTTGAGCTTCCTCTGGTTGACGATCGATGGCGCTTGGATCTTGTTGTTGTCTAGCAAGTACTTGAAGATCCTGTGCACCTCTTCGCCCCTCGAAGAATACGTCTTGAAACCCGGCGGACGCCTCGCTTCACGGATCTTGTTGCCGCTGATGGGGTCCGGCCGCTGTCGTTGTGGTCGCACTGAAAGTTTGATGCGCATCAACATTCTTCATTGGTGCCTTCCCCTTGTTCCGGGGGACAAAATTTTGGTTCCGTGGATTTGGCGTCTGCTGACCTCGCTCTGCCTTCTCCCTTTTGAGGAAACGCTCAGCCTCTTCCCCTCGGACTTTCAAGTCTTTCCATGTTTTAGACGGTGCAGTGCCCATCGCCCTGATCACGTCCAGCGAGAGGTTATGCTGGCAGGTCTTGAGGATGAATTCCTCCGTGATTGGGTCACGACAGTTCATCGCCTTTGTTGCGAACCGTTTGACAAAATTATCCACGGTTTCTCCATCCTTCTGCTTCTCGTCCCATAACGCACCGAGTGAAACCTCTGTGTCGTCATCGAAGAAGTTCGCCAGGAACATAGATTCCATGTCTCCCCAGCTGTTGATGCTGCCCGCTTTGAGACGGCGATACCAATCGAAGGTCACCGCAGTGGTGCCGACGAATGACCGAACCATCAAGGGCTCAAGCACGAGATGACTCCCAAATGGCTCTTGAAGTAGATAAGATGTTGAGTGGGGGACCCTCTCCCATCGAACGGCGTGAAGTTTATTAAATTAAACTTCGCCGGATAGGGGATTGACTCCCACTCTCTCGGGTAAGGACACGGAATCCCCGTCTTCTTCACTTCTTGAGCCGAGATGAGCGAGTTGACCTTGCTCTCCAGATCCTTGATCTTGTCATTTTCACTTGCATTTCTGTCCCGGTGATTTTGAGGTGGGACCATGGTGTCTTCATTGGCGTTCTGCTCATCGGTGTTAAGGTCTTGCTCTTCATCCGTGTCGCTATCCGTCAAATTGACGTTGTTGCGACGACTGCCCTCACCCTGGCGATTAATCATCGCTTGCATCTGCCGGTCATGCATTTCTCTCATCTGGCGCATGGCCATGTCCATCTCGAAGTTTGAAGTTGTCTTTCTGTTTTGCCAAGGCTTCTTCAAGTAGCTTGGCCACCTCAGCTGCACTAATCATGAGTGCTTCACGAGTATGACCTTCACTAGAGACGGTGTTATCGGATGCCATTGCCGAGCCGTCATCCGATACTTCATCTTCCGAAGGTACTCTTCGTTCGGACTGTGCCTTGAAGGGATCCTCGCTGCGTGTCGTGATAGTTAGGCCGTCTGATAGTACCGGCCCGCAACCGAGTCACACGTTGGGAGGGCTCTGGAATGCCGCGTGACGGCGTTGCCTTGTTGGTCATATTGATGGTGACCTCAAGCAGCTCATCCTTGCCTTGACAGAGTGCATGTCTTCTTCGGGAACGCCTTGACCGAGGTCTTGGCGGTTCGTTGGTGCTCAGTCTTTGGAAGACTGACACCCTTTCCGGAGTTTTATGGCAGCATTTACACTCCGAGAGCACTGCCTTGATCAATTTAGTACAAATGCAAGAGGATGCGGTTTCTGGAGAGCTCTGTCTACGAAACTTCTTCCTTCCCCCAGCACGATAGTACAACTCGTCGGCATGAGTGCCGGAGCAACCTACCGTGCGGCGACACTGTCTCTCAGGTATAACGTCATCATCAGATGACGACGTCTCCATCTGAGGTTGGGTCGGCGTCACGAAGTCTTTGAAAGTTACGCGCCTTAACTTTTTCTTCTCAGCAGACTCGTGGACCCCTTGTGGGATGCTCAAACGAGATGCAATTGGAATTCTAGAAGCCTGAGATGTTTCAGCTTGCTCAGGACTCTCCTGGACTGGGTAATCCAAATGTTTCTTCACTGGTACCTTGCCTTTATTTCCTGGCTGTGGACCAAGACGACAAAACACTGAAGTTGTCGGATTTCCAGACTTAACGGTTGATACCTCAACCGGAAAAGCGGAAGAAAGGGGCGGAAAAGCCCATGGTCTGCTAAGGCATGAGGACTGCCATGGTGCATTCATGCCGCTCGCCGGCGCGAGACGCTTTACACCGCCACAGAAGGCAGTTTAGGCCGCTCGCCGGCGCGAGACAGCATTAACGGCCGCCGTAGGCTTAGGCAGCCTTAGTCTTCGCCGGCGCCGCAGGCACCAGCCGCTCTCTACCGAAGAATGTTGCCGAGGCAGAGTCTTGAGCCGATGTTGATGTCGACTTCGGGACCCATGTTTGACGATTTTGAGCCGATTCCCTGGTTAATTTCGACTCCTGCACCTTGCGAATAATGGCACGTATACGAGCAACGCGTGCACGACGCTTTTGGGCATAGCGTTTTTGGATCCGCCCCCTGAGGGTGGAGCGATCTCGTTTGACGTGGTTCCATTCTTCGGTCGGCGGCTTAGAGGAGTTACCACCTATCTTCGTCTTCTGGGGCTCGTGCCTCTGTTGGGACTTCGTATCCGGCTTGTATCGGACACCGTCCGTGGATTCTAACGCCTTTGCGTATTGCAACGCAAGGCGTTGTCGACGCCGTTGGCGGGCTCTCTTTGAGAGAGTCACATCGCCTTCGGCGGACTTTTCCTCATTGGCCGGAGGAGGGAGATCAGATCTGGCGCCTTTGGATGGCGCGGGGGAGTTATTGCCGTCATTGTTGTTGGCGGCGGCGAGGAGAGCGTCAGCTTCAGTCGGTGACGCCTTGTGAGTCCTCCTTGCAGCGGAGGGCTTCTTCGCCTTGCGGGGGGAAAAGGAGTTGGATGAGGCAGAGAGATAGGCCTCAAATTTCTCCCGGTCGACCAGACTGACCTCTTCGATCACCGGATCGGAATCCGTGGCTGCGGCACAACGATCTCGGATGCAAGACCGGTGGCTCCCACTGTGGTCGCCAGCTTGTTCTCGGGAAAAGTTGGGATGATTGTCATTGCTTGAATCCGTTACAAACTTCAGTCGCTTACAACGAAATTCAGAAAAAAGATTGCCTTTTTATAAGGCTTACAATGAAAATCAAAGAATTACAACTTTAACCCTAAACAAACACGAGGATCTCTATTTTACGGGGTCCTCGCTTGCGTGGGATTCTTTGCCTGTGCCGGGGATGTGTTCCGTGGACCACCACGCGATTCCTTTCCCAAGTGTTGATCGAACGAGATCTGGATCTGGATCTAGATCTGAAAATCCCTCCTTTTTTACGTGGGAATTCTTAGATCGATCAGATCTGAGATCTAAACGAATACGGAGATTAATTCGCTAAGGAACTAATCAACGTAGTAAACGAGATCGGCCAAGCGAACCCGTTACTCTTCTTCGGATCAAGGCCAAGCTTGATCCAAAGGATGGTTTGTTGTTGTAGATCTGGATCTGAAAACTTTGGATCTCGGATCTCGAATTTCGGATCTTGGATCTCAAGTTCCCCCCCGCGCAAGTCTAGGTCTTGATCTCCTCTCCCTTTGGAAATTCTCTAACCCTAGGCACACCCAAGAGTTCGGCGGCTATCTCCTCTTTTTTTATCTCTGCCGACCTCTGAAAATGAAACCCTAGCCGTCCAATATATAGAGGCTGGCCGGATGCGGTAAGCGGGCGAAAGCCCGTTCGTATGGTGTCTCGCCGGGCGAGATGCCTTTGGGTGTCTCGCCGGGCGAGATGCCTTTGGGTGTCTCGCCGGGCGAGATGCCTTTGGGTGTCTCGCCGGGCGAGATGCCTTTGGGTGTCTCGCCGGGCGAGATGCCTTTGGGTGTCTCGCCGGGCGAGATGCCTTTGGGTGTCTCGCCGGGCGAGATGCCTTTGGGTGTCTCGCCGGGCGAGACACCTCTGAGTGTCGGTTTTGACCGGCGTTGCGTGGCTTCTCTCTGGTTTTCCGAGCTTAATTTGAGGCTTCAAAGTTGGGTTTATCCTTCACTGCGACTCATGGCGCATCAGTTCACCAAGGTTCGAATCGGTGGCATTTCGGAAAGGAGAGCTCTTTTCAAAAATTTCGGTACGCCGGACCATAAGGGGCGGCGCCCATGACCCCGCCAGCTAACCGGCTGGCGGGACCGCGAAAACTTCTGCGTAGGGTGTCTTGAGGAGAGCGTTTGCGTTGCGTTCACTTGTTGTGTCGTCAACGGTTTGCCATTACTTCATCGGATGACTTGTCGATTATTCTCATCATCACGAGCTATGTTCGGGGACTTATAGGTAATTTTCAACGCTTACATATTTAACCCAAAATTTTTTTTACTCTACAGTTCTGAAAACGTAAATTAAATTTTATTTCTAGAAACCCCCCCCCCCAAAAAAAAAAACAGTGGCGGATCTGAAAAAACTAAATATTTTCGTAGAAGAGCGAACAACAAATATCTATTTACTATTAAGGGCAGATTGTAGTTTTAGAAGTCTTTAAAATATAATTTTTAAATTATATATTAGAATGCAACTACCCCCACTCTACCTCGACCCCGACCCCAACCCCAAACAATCAAAATATAGATCCACCCTCACGCTTGTTTAGCTAGTAGAAGTGCCACCCAGAGGTTGCACCACATGCCACCCGCTATAAAGGTGCAATTTTGTAAGTAGTTATTTTTCGAAACCGAGTAATAATGCATTCTTCATGTAAATCAGGCTTAAAAAATAAACAATTTTATGAGAGTAACAAATCGAGTGTTTTAAGAGAGAAGGAAAAGTTAGATGGACTTTTGCCCATCACAAGCGTGACGGGACAATGAGAGCATTAACCATTATAGGTTTCACTAGTAATTGCACTACGTGAGATGAGACGTTGAGCTATAGCTCACCACACGCAGCCATAGTACTCACTACGAAACGTGCTTCGCATCGTCTCGTGTATAATTAATTTTCTGAATAAAGTTGTTGCCTATGGTTTTCTGACATTATCGCTTCCAAGCTGTATAAGTCCCTATTCATTATTCCCTACCTGTAACTTTCCACATGATTTCTTCTGGTGGACGTCGTAGAAAGTTTATGACTGTTGGTATGATGATGACGGGTCTTTTTAGAAAAACCACCTTTAAAATAGGATGAAACTACAAAAACTATCTTTAAAATTCATTTAATACGGAAAACCGTCTTTTAAGAGGTTCCAACTGCAATCCATCATGTGTACCTATTCTCTGGCTAAATTTTGATTGAAATTATCAAAACGTCCTTGAAGAACATGTAAATGTTGGTTAAGAAAGACATGTCATGTGTCTAGCATATCTATCTATACTACTACAGAAAGAACCAACTAGGGGTGGGAATAAAATGGTTGAGTTGTGAATAAATCATCCTTTTCAATTGTTTGAAAAACGGTAAAATTATAATTTTATAAGGGATAGTTTTTCTCTTTTCCATTCTCTCTCTCTCTCTAGAACATTCTATGCCACTCAAATGCCATGAAATAAAATGAAACCTACATAATTGAATATCATTTTAATATTTTATGTCATAAAATATAGAAAGAGTATATATATATATATATATATATATATATATATATATATATATATATATATATATATATATATATATATAGAGAGAGAGAGAGAGAGAGAAGGCTCCTATAAACTTAAGTTGATAGGGAGGAGTGTCCACCAATTTTATATCCATTGATCTTGCCTTGAGATCAGGAAATCAAGATGCACACAAATCTCAAAGTGGGCTTTATACCTTTCACGGATCCCAAGGCAACATCAATGGATAGAAAAGTTGGTGGATGACTATTCCCTATCAACTTAAGTTTATAGGAGTCTTGCTCTCTCTCTCTCTCTATATATATATATATATATATATATATATATATATATATATATATATATATATATATATATATATATATATGAGAAAAGGTTCTAAGCATATATCTATACTATAATTTATTTACATTAATATACAAAAGAAAATAATGGGGTGAGATAATTAATGGAGGATTTTAAGTTCAAGTATATATATATATATATATATATATATATATATATATATATATATATATATATATATATATATATATATATATATATATATATATATATATATATATATATATATATATATATATATATATATATATATATATATATATATATATATATATATATATATATATATATGTATGAGAAAAGGTTCTAAGCATATATCTATACTATAATTTATTTACATTAATATACAAAAGAAAATAATGGGGTGAGATAATTACTGGAGGATTTTAAGTTCAAATAATAACGATAAAATCTCTCGAGAAAATCATTTGACACTCACTATTTTCTCTAACTATAAAATATAAGTTTTAAATTAAAAAAATTTATATCACATGTATTCGCACATGTCAAAATTTTAGTGTATTTTAAAGAAAATTTTAAAGGATTTTGATTGAAATTTTATTAAAAAATAGGTCAATGTGATTGATTTCAACCGAAGACGGAATACCTCATTAATGGTGGAATCTATATAGTTTGAGTATTCTCACCGTTTAATAAATGAATACAATAAGGCCTATTTATGTGGGCCTGCATCGATATTATTATTTTCAGTACCTGGGTTACCGCCCAGTTATGGGGCTATCGACAATCGTACAATTTTTTTGTTGGGTTTTGATACCCATTGGTTGGCCCTTTGATCGGAAATTAACACATGAATCGTTTTTAAAGGGATTTTGCATGTTTCCCGAATCCCGCACGGACAGAGGGGTGGGGGTGGACACTTTTCATTTAAATTTAGGGTTAATTTTAGAAAACCCCCATAAACTATGGGGCTTGTCTTAGAAAATCCCCCCTCAGCTATTTTATCTTCAGAAAACCCCCCTCAAATTTAAGGGTGTTGTAGATAACCCTCCCTCAACTTTTAAAATATGACTAAACCCCCTAACTATGGGTGTCTCACAAAACCCGCTTTATCTTTCTAGTTTTTTTTTCCAAATAACCCCTCTAATATTATTAATTTGAAATATGCAATGACTAAAATTCCATTGGTTAAAAAAATTTCATGCATGTGAGTTTAAAAACCCAACCCAATCAAAATATTGGACTTCGATTCGATGGGTTTTGATGAGAAAACTACTCTTCAAAAAAAATCTAAAATTTTCAATTGTTTCAAACATTACAAGCATGGTTAAGCGAGAAAATAAAAGAAGTTTAGTGTTTCAAAAAGAAAAAATTAGATTTACACGTAAACCTAGCAATGAAGATGGAGGAATAAGAACAGGGTGAAATAAAATGAAAGTTAATTTTAACCAAAAGTTAAAAATGAACACTATGGTAAAAAATTTTAATGTCTTACGGATAGTGTGGTCATTTTAAATCATTTGTTCCTTTAGATTTAAATTATATTAGTTTAGGGGTTAAGTGAGAAAAGTTAAAGGGGTTAAATAATATTTTGAAAGTTGAGGGGGTTATCTACAATAACTCCATAATTGAGGGAGTTTTCTAGAGTTAAAATAGTTGAGAGGGTTTTCGAGATGACCCCATAGTTGAGGGTGTTTTCTAAAATTAACCTTTAAATTTATTCGGTTTTAAAAGGGTCTTGTGTTGCAACCAACCATTTGGACACTTTTCATTTAAATTTATTCAGTTTTTCGTTGATGATTAGCTGACATTTGGACACTTTTCATTTAAATTTATTCTTTTTTTTGGTGTAATGATTAGTGACAAATACCAAATATAACAGAGAGATGCTCTTGAATGGAAAATTTCATTTTTTAAACACTTTTCATTCAATTTTATTCAGTTTTTGTTGATGATTAGCTAAAAATAACAAATATAACAGAGAGATGCTCTTCAACAGAAAAACTCATTTTTAATTTATGATCGGTGACAAATACCAAATATAACAGAGACGCTCTTCAATGGAAGTTAGATAGAATCAATTAGCAAAAACAATTTAATTAAAAGTAAGTCTAGATAATTGATTGCAGTAAAAAGATCTTTTAAAATAGTTCATGTATTAATTAACAACAAAAATGAATTATTTATAGTAGTTCTATTTTAAAGATGGTTTCTAGAAGGAAAAAAAAAGAAAAAGAAAAAGAAAAATTCTCTAGTCTGAAACAACATAGAAATAGGCCTTAACCATCATTTATGCTGGGCCTTTACGTAACCACAACGCAAGTAAAAATTTTTCGAGACAATAGGCCTTAACCACCTATTATGCTGGGCCTTTACGTAACGGCAACTCATGTAAAAATTTTGGAGTCTCGAAACGCATTAGAGCAAAGAATTGAATTTGGATTGTTGAGGACTGCTAGCTACAATCACGAGTGGGCCTCACTCGCACTCTGACAGGGACATGTGTCCCTACAGTGCCGCCCACTCGCACTCTGGCAGGGACATGTGTCCCTACATTGCCCCTATAGGGGCACATGTCCCTGCCACAGCTGCGAGTGAACCCACTCGCGGCTGTGGCTAGACTTGATCTGGATTGTTTCCACTTTGGGTTCACCAATATCATTAGAAAACCTCATGATATATAAATCACTATTAGCGTCTTATACTCTACTCCTTAAATTCACTTGTTTCTGACTTCAACACTAATCACAATCTAATAATTATTTTTTTCATCACAACCCATAATTTTCCTTATTCATTACAACTCATAACCGTAATGATAAAACGGTAGTAATAGTTAATAATGACATAAAGTGCAATTCATCCAATCTTACATGATCTTTGATTTACTCATCTTGATATATTTGAAACTATGTATACTTGATATCAGACTGTTTTCATGTTTTTTCTTTTTCTTTTGGCTCTACATCACAAAACAAATTAATTCAGAATGAATTAAATAATAAACAGAAATGTGACATCTACTACATTTTTTTGTGCATGTTTACAACAATACCCAGTACAAGTACAAACCAAAGGATGAAGATTTACACAAAATTAACATCATACACTTCAACAAACTCAACAACGCACACACAAGTACACATTTATACACTGCATAGTCTAGTCCATGGCAACTTGCAAACAAAAGCATTCAAGAAACCATGACCATCATCATCATAAACATCATTAACCTAAACCCTAGCTGTGCCCTTGGGTTCGACGCCGGACCCTGCTCCGGCACCATACTCCGGGTCTCGGTACCCGGGTCCGTATTTGCTACTGAACATACCAGCATGAAGAAGAAGAACATACAAGAGCTGAGTGAAGGTTAGGATTATGATGAATGCCTCTAGAACCCTTAGCCTCCATCCTCTATAGCCTCCCAAGTGAATCTCTTTGCTAGCCACCCTGTATTAACCAATAAATTACATAAATTAAGCTTCACTAATGCATTTTAGTAGGTTTTGATTTAGAGAATTGCTCACTAAACTGAGAGCATTGCGAATCAAACATATGAAAGTTCAATTTTCAAAATGATGATCAATTTGCCTATCCTTTCCTATTTTCAAAAGTAGTTTAATTTTTGTGAGCGCAACGTCCCGTAAAAAGAAAAAAACAAACAAAAGCAAGTTAGGAAGAAAAAAAACCCACTAAATTCAGCACATATTCATACACCCAAACGCTAACGCCGTTATAGCCCAAGCAACCACGGCAGATGAAGCCGCCGCCGAGAGGGTATCATTCCGCCACGATCGGATATGGTACACACCAGACAACTTCGACGTCGCACCAACAACCCCAGCAAGTATCGCAAACACCAAGAAGTAGAACGTAGCTCCGTTACCCGCCAAACCTACAAAAATCACACACCATTACAACCAGAGACCACTTTTTCAATGACAACCACAAAAACAAAATAAATATATAAAAATAGAAAATGTACCAGGGTGATTGGTTTGGCCATTGATAAAGTGATTCAAGCACCAACTAGCAAACCCTATAACAATCAAGTACATAATCAAGTTAAGGAACAAGAGAGGGGCTGCTACATTTCGGCCTAGAGTAGCCATTTTAGCTTAGAATTGATAAAATGCACCGGTTGATACAAGTTGTACAAAGAGAAGAGGATTTTGTGGGAGAATTTTGTAGGGAGTAATATAGGGAGGAGGGGGATTGACACGTGTGGAGTTGATAGTTGGTGTGGTTACATGTGGTGGCACACGTGTCGGTTGAGTTAGGACTCGTGCCGCTTTGTTGGTTTTGATGGGCTTCAGTTCACCGCCGTTACTTTGATCTGAACTCGCATTCTAGAGCTTGTAGTTATCATCACCGAGAATGGGAATTAATGTTTAATTTGAGGCAAAAGTTTATTATTATTATTATTATTATTATTTAGCAGCAGAGATTGAGAAATAGATACATCCTAGTTTATAGACTTGTGCAATGCACGGCTTTATTTAATGTCAACATTATAATTTATTTTCAAAATAGATAAATAACACAAATTTTTAAATATATCAAAAACTAAAATCATAATTGTTGGTAACTTTCAGTAAAAGCAAAATAATATTGAATTGCTCATTTGTTGTAATAGTATTATTACTCAATGAAATACTTATTAAAATTTGAAATATCTTGTCAATTTCAGTTTCTCATAAAAAACCAAAAAAAAAACACAAACATAACGTCAACAAATATGTATATATTTTGTTATAAGTCATATCAATAATAATGAGTTAAGTGATAAGTAATGATATGAATAATACTTACTTTTGAGTTTTGATACCGGGTTGTAATTGATCCTAAAATTTTAATTCTTCTTACAAATGAATATTACTTATTGGGTCTAAGTTTGGGGCTTTGGGCCTGGGCTTGGGAATGAACTGAGTTTTGGAGAAATATACTGAATAATAACCAGAGCTTACATATATGAATCAATGTAACATACAAGTGACCAGAGACATTCACAAGCAAAAAACTACTTTGTCCTTTTTTTTTTATTTAATTCTCTCAGTTGCGTACACCCGTGAATAATTGTGAATGACACCCCGTGAACTCTTTCATGCTCATTGGCCTCATGATTCTATAAAGATCACCTCCTCCTCCCTTCTATTTCCAACTCATTCAGCTTCTTGGTTTAGGATGGTGTCTTCCCCTTTATTCATCCCAAGTGTTTTTTTTTTTTTTGGGTTCTTTTTTGAAGAGGAAATGTTAATTCTGTTGCTGCATAGTCGCTCGGAATAAAGGAGCTTTCAATGGATTCGGTGGCATCGGGATGATTTTATACTTTTCGCTCAACGGCCATAGGCCATGGACATGACATCGATTTTTCTGTACAATCTGAGAAATCAACTCTATGCTTTACAGGTAGCATCGGCAACTGCGTCAAAAACTTGTTGTGTTTTAATTATAAATGTTGCAAGTGCACAACTTATGTATGTGTAGCATATAAGTGTTCGTCATACGAGGAAGGTGTGTTTTAAGAAGAATCCTAGAGTTGTTCATGAATTGTAGTAAAAAAAAGAAAGAATAAATGTTGATTTGAGTGTTGATTTGATGCAAATAAAAGGGCTAAAACAAGAATGTCAGTAAAACCAAGAGATGAAAATAAATAAAAGAGTTAAAGAAAATTTAGTTATGAAATTAGGAATTTAAAATTGAATTCACTAATTAATTCCTACTTAGATTTACAATCTGAGAAATCAACTCTACGATTTACAAGTAGCCTTGGCCATTGCAAAACAAATATGTAAGTTAAAGGGTTAGTTTGTAAATTCTTTCTAATTCTATTTATTGCGCAAACCATCTACACTACTCTAGCGGATTCCTTAGAGAAGTCAAAAGTTGTCACCTACTATTCTATTATGAGCAAATTATTTCTCATGCTGGTTAGTCATTATTTGGATCTTAATCTATAAAACGAATAGTAGTGAACCAACTTGTATTCTTTTCAACCTACTCATTTACATTGTACATCGATTACCCATTGAATGCGAACTTATGTATGATTTTTTTTCTTGTCCCACTTACAGTATTTACATAATCATTAGTTTATTCAATCATTAAATAGAAATATTGTTGTTGCTGACATTGACTATCCTGACTCAACGAAATTAGATTGTGAGAAGTACTTGTTTCACTGCCCTTTTCTATAGACATTGAACTCTTGTTCTCCTTTTTCTATATATATATATATATATATATATATATATATATATATATATATATATATATATATATATACAGAGAGAGAGAATAATTGATTTCCTGAGAATTTCAAACAAAGGTAAAGTACTTACTAAAATATTCAGTAGTTACTTTAAATTGCTTGGTAATAGTGAGCTTAAGTTCTGTCAAAGAAGCGTGATACCCAAAATGTTGTAGTCCCTGTCAGTTGTGTATGAAATATATATGAGTTTATATTATGGGTGCTCGGATATAATAATTATCATATCCATATCGGTTTACCAATTATCTTGGTAAGGAAAACTAATATCTACATCCACTAAAATTGAATAAGGATACGATGTACATGCGGATACAAAACAGATATGAGAAAACTAAATAAGGAAAATATAGTTTATATTATACAAGAGAGTACATTAATAATTTGTTACATCAGAGGAGCTAAAATTAGATCTCTTTGAATTGAGTGAAACAACATGCTACAATCCCTGGCCCGGTGGTGGCGAGAACTTGATCGCCTAATAATGTAGCGACACAATGGTCTGAAGGTCATTCAATCATGGTCTTCACTGGATGATATTGTACGAAGATTTGAAGTCCATGACGAAGAAAGTGTTCAATGTATATAGTTGATTTTGAAGGACCATCTCCAACCGTCATGGATATTGTATCTTCTTGCAGCTGAGTTCCATATGCTTGAATACATCCAGGACTTTTCTACGAGACTACAATTAGATTTCTTAGAATTGCGCGAAACAAACATGTTACACTTAGGGATCTCAAGGATCTTACCTGCCCTAATGGGATCGCGAGCCAGGGATTAACCACAACCACATCAGATAGACTTGAAAATTTTTCCTATGCCACCCAATTCTAATAATTTACCTGTAGTAATAGAGAAGGAGAAATATAGAATGAGAATAGGAGAGGAAAATCTTGGCAAAACATTGTGAGCCATTGACATTCAAGGCTTGTGTGGAACATTAATAGATGCATATTGAAACTTGAATGGAGGAACAAGTTCTTATACACGTTACATTGGTGATGAAAAGGATGAGAGTTCACGTGAACATGTTATTCACGGATTCCAACTGCAGGCTTTTTACAGAGCACGCGTAGTAAGTGCTGATAAATGCTTCTGCCAAAATCTCACAGTTAACTCAAGAGAAGGAATCACAATAATAAATGGTTTGTCTGCACGAACAAATATTTGAAGGCCCAATGCTTTTAAAACACGAAGGCCTTATTTGCCTCGACTGGGCTATATAAGCCCATTATTCCCAGCCCATTTCATTTGCTGGACTAAAGCTTAGGTGGAACCTAGCGGGGGAATTCACCACACTAGTGAGCTTTAATCAAAGGCATCATAGCGAATCAACAATTAATTTCTTTATTCTGAAATGTAACTTTTTAGGAAAAAATAAAAAATTTGGGGGGAAAGTTGGCAAGGTTCCCTACTTATATCACATATTATAAATAAAATTGTTACAAAAAGGAGGTAATGTAGAATGGAGCCAACGAATAGCAATCGAAGAGCAATTTCCAAAAAGGGGCATCCACGAGGATGACGAGAAGACCCCTATCAGTTAGTTGGCTAAAACTCTACAACATAGTAAAATAAAAATAAAAAATAAAAGAAATTATAATTTTAAAATTTGATGGTTGCATTGAAGCAATGTTGTATATATCTTTTTTTTTTTTTGGATAGTCAACAAATCACATAATTCAAATGATTTCAAAATATAGTACCATCCAAAACATTCAGTCCCGATCTCTTTTCCTGTGCTTATTTAGAATTTTTTGCAAGAAATCCGGGGGATCTTCGATCCAGGCTTGGAAGCTCACAAGATCAATAGCCTTTCGTGCCAAGTTGCGTGCAGCATTATTTCCAGAACGACGAACCACGCGGCCACTATAATAATTCAATGAGTTACATGGCCTTCGGATGTCCTCGATTATATGACCAAAAACCGATAATACCATAGAATCCCCCTGAATAGCTCCAATGACTCGCTCAGCATCACCTTCAAATTCAACCCCCGTAAAGCCTAAATCGCATACGAATTGTTTAGACATTCTTTTATGATGCATTGATTTGTACGCTGCACTGATAATTGTTTGCGCTGATTTAGAATTTACGGTATGATAAATATCATAGTTATTACTCTCAGTTCATTTAACTTAGCAAAAGAATCTTTTCGAGCACAAAGCGATCTGATTGAACATTATCCAATAATTGTTTACAGAACCTCACCACCTTTTTGAATATCTTCACCTCTTCAACTTTAAAAATCTGTGTCATCGTCACTAGAAAAAGCAAAAAGTGTAGATTAAAAACTAATTAAAAATCTTTATTGTCTCAGTTAATGCTCACTGGAATATCAGAATACACTCTTTGTAGGCACAAGTCATTGAAGTCAAGCGTCAAATATAAGCTTAACCTAACTTTGTCGTTCGTAATCACCCGATTAATGGCATAACGCGGAGTTTTCCGTCTAATTGGACTACTAATGACTTCTATTCTAAGTCATGTTAGGCCCAAATTGAGTAAAACAATCATATAAAGTGATTGATTGAAATTATAACTGTTTATGGATCAGAGACGATGATATATTCTCTAATAATGATTAAGGCAAATGATGAGATAGTATACGTTATTTTCTTGAAATGGAAACCAAAGTTTGATGTGCATGCGTTTGTTTCTTCAATCTAAACCTAATAAAGCTACTTTTGAGATTCTCAATAATTTTTCTTTTGCATTGAGCAAGATATGTTAAATAACTAAGAAAACAAGAAGCTAACCTTGGACTAGCTGTGCACAAACTTTGAATATAACTTATCAGGGACCCCACCCTTTCTGTAGTTATGTTCTGCATAGAATCTAAGGTAGAATAGAATTTTTTTCTACTAAATCTGAAAGAAAAATTTCATCATAAATCCAAACATAGACAATGTTCCAAGTTTATTGGTTTTTAATTTTCTATTAAATAAAACTAAATTTATTGCATCAGGTAAGCTCCTACATGTATAATGCTCATAGTTCTATGTGGAGCCCACTAACATCCTCACAGCCCACCAAAAGAATTATACTGAAGTATATGTGATTAGGTTCATAAAAAGTGCGGAAGAGTTCAGATAGGACATCTAAGCCCCACCAAAATATCTCTTAAAGATCTCTTCTTTTTCCCACTAATTAAAGCTTTGATCTAATTTTGTTTTTAATTTTTTTGTGTAGTGTCAATCCTAATCATGCAACATTCTTTTCTACAAATCCAAAATTCCAACTATGTTCAAGAGATACAACTTGTATTTTATTTTAAATTCCTTGATGGTACATATTGTAAATAAAAGGCTAAATATCATAAAACTCCCTTAATTTTGGATGATTATCAGAAAACCCCCTTTCACTTTGAAAATATAAGAAAACCCCTTAAATTTAGTTATCAGAAAACCCCTTAACTTTGAGATTTTATTAAAAAGCCCCTAAATTAGGGGTTTTCTTATAAAATCTGAAAGTTAAAGGGGTTTTCTGATAAAATCTGAAAGTTAAAGGGGTTTTGTGATAGTTCCGATACTTAAGGGGGGTTTTTCTAATATTTTGAAAGTTAAGGGGGGTTTTCTGATAATTGTCCAAAGTTAAGGGGGGTTTTCTGATATTTAGCCTAAATAAAACCCTTAAATAGATGCAAGATATTATCTAACAGAAGTAAAGCTATAAAACTACAAAACAAAGATCATGTTACATCTCCACTTCAGAGTACACAAATAATGGAAGTGCTTATTGTAGACATGACTAACATTATGTATTATTGAAATCATGATGTTGATCTCTAGTTTATGGGTTCTTTTTATCCCCATAATAATAATGCTAAATTGACCCCCATCACGATGAGAGCTTAAAAAGAGGTACACGAGGTAGAGTTCCATTTGAGATGACAATACAACAAAAGGTTGCTTAAAGTTTTCTTGCATCCTTATCCCCTCTAAAACACAACAAAATACTCGAAAGTTTACGGGAAACATGGTACTGATTAGTGATTAATCACAATTTTAAGGAGGCCATGATGATGATGATGAGATCTTTCTTCTTCTTATCATCATCACCATCATCAGAATACATCATCAAGATTCCATAAGCTCCCCCAGGAAGAGCCCTCTTCGCTGGTCGAGCCAGCGCTACACTCTGCAGCCTGGAACATGGAGAACGCGGGAAACAGGATGGCCAGTTCTTGCATTTCTTGCGCAATATTTGCTGCTGCTTCAGCTTGAGGCATCATCCCTTTTATTGTTCTTTCAGCCTCTTGAAGCTGAAGTTGATGCTGCTGCTGCTGCTGATGATTATCGTCGATATGCTGGAGACCTTGTTGTTGTTGACGGAGAAAGCGTGCACGTGCTTGTGCCCGGTCAGATGCCTTTGTGGGCTTAGCCTTCTTAAAGTGGGTTCTCCAGTAGTTCTTGATTTCGTTGTCCGTCCTCCCTGGGAGGCTTCTGGCTATTGTGGACCACCTGTTTACACAAATGTCATAGGACATGGCATAGGGTTTTAATTGATTTATGCATGAATAATCATACTGATTAACTACAAGGTAAATAATACCTCTAGGTAGAATAATGTAACTCAGGAAACAAAGTACACACTTTATCGAGAGAAAAAAAATCATTGAAATATTATCTTACGGTAAAATCTCAAACTAGAGTTTTACCTATTTCCCCATCTAGCATGCAACTCAAGAATGATGGTCTCCTCATGAGGTGTAATCTTGCCTCTCTTAAGGTCAGGCCTCAGGTAGTTCACCCACCTCAGCCTGCAACTCTTCCCACTCCTCTTCAATCCTGTAGCCAAGAACAAGAACACCAATCAATTATCAACTTAGCATTATACTTGTAGTTACCATTCACCAAAAAAACAGAGAAGATTAGATCTCTGAGCATAACTTATGTAATTTTAGCATGCATAATCTTTTCCGGTTATTTATCCCACACCCTTTTTCCTCCACCAAAGACATAAAAAAGAAATAAAAAAACAGGCTAGTGTTGTTAATAATTAAATTCATGAAAAATTACCAGTAAGCCTCGAGACAGAGTTCCATCTGCCCTCACCATGGAGGTCGACATGCTCAATGAGGAGCTTATCCTCTTGAGGAGTCCATGGACCTTTCCTCCATCCGTCATCAAGACAAGAACTCCACCCAAACTGCCCTGCTTCCATTAATAACAATGCTGCGGGTTTCTATAAAAAAAAGTACAAGATGCAAAAACAAGAAGTTGCTGCCGTGAGAAAGGAAACTAATTAAACTGAGCTTGAGCTTGATGTTTGATGTCTCCCCTCTCTCTATCTACTCATGAGCTGTTTTTGTCACCCTCGGTATGAGACAACTAAGGTGAAATGAGGCTCCTTATTTATACCATTGCCCCGTATCTTGTATCCCATGTCTTTATCATAAGCATCCCACTCCCACTAGCCTCTTGCATTACCTCACATTTTATCTCTTATGCCATCTCTATCCCCCTCTCCCTCTCTCTCTACACTCTTTGTCATAGAATTTGATTCTGTATATGATGTAATAAATTAACACCGCTAATTATTTAATGCAAAGATATATATATATATATATATATATATATATATATATATATATATATATATATATATATATATATATATATATATATATATATATATATATATATATATATATATATATATATATATATATATATATATATCCAGTCGTATATAATACTTACCTGTGCACTATATATGGTTGTGTATCTATATCATACTATGTCATTTCTGTGGTATTTGATACTTGTGTATATATATAAGTGTACTTACATAGGTTTAGAAAAGAAAAACCGACATGGTGTGCATATTCAGCACTTTCATACTAGCCAGCTAGGTTGTTTAGCTACTCTTACTCTTACCTCTTAAGAAACACACGAAAACTTGAACTTTGAGTTTTACCGCTTGTATCTAAATGCGTAGAAAATTTTGAATAACTCGCATATATTATACATAACAAAAATGTAAAACATCAGCGTATGTGATGGAAACAAGGAAACATCGAGAAGCCACGCGGCAGGCGACAGAGGGGCACACAACCTTAGAATCTAATCAAAGACGGGTTTTCTGTGTATAAGATGACATGGTCCAAGATTTTTCTAATCTTTGCTCTTATTAAATTCATCATCTTTTGATCTTTTGCTAAATTAAAAACCAAGTTTGGACCCATTGCCCTACACCCACGTACCTCCAAGGCTTTTGTGCAGGCCTAGGACTTCAAGGACACCCCCATTGATATTTTATTGCAAAACACAGCAAATAATGATTAAATTAAAATCCCTAATGAAGGATGCTCCTCACATAGCCAGCAAAGTAGTGGGTGGTCATTTGCTCCCTATGAAAGAGCCCACATAACCTATTGCCTCTAACCACATGTTAACCATAGCTTAGCCTTTACAACTCATGCTTCTGCTCTAATCTTTTCGATCCTCACTTAATTTTTGTTTATTGGCTCAGATGTCTTGTTGGATGCCATTGTGCGCAAGCTTTGGACTATGTATAACATATTTTGTTGTTATTATATTGCTTACACATTAGGCAATGACCTTGACGTGTCCTAAGGTCGACACCTGGTCGTTCTTGATGTTTGAGACTAATAAATAATTAAAGAAGCTAATCTTGATTATGAAATATCTTTGGATCTTGTTTATCGATTATGAGGGGTTCACTGTTTGAGCCTCCCTAGTGTCTCCACTCAGTGAATTTCTCCTTTATTAGAGTAAAGAGCCAATGAGTCACGCTAAGTCTCATGTCATTGAGATGCGACTAGCTTCATAGCACTATTAGTTGTAAGCTACTTCAGATGTCATGTGTCTGGATGTCCTCAGTAATTCGATATGGAATCCTTCTAACCCTCAAAGAATTTGATATGGAAACTTTACATTATTCATGTGTACCCACATGTACGAACAATTGTTTTTCTTTTTGATATAGGCATAAAATAACATATATGTGCATAAAAATATGTATTTATACGCAAATATAACAAATATGTAATAGCTTATAAACATATTTCTATTGGATTCTTTCTCCATTTTTCCTCCTCCATGGAAGGGAGAGGAATTCTTCCCATCGTCCTACCAGAAAAAGAAATGTGTACAATGAATAATTAATGCTATTGGGTTATAGATCCTGCATATAAACTGTCCGAAATCTCTTACATATTTTCTTTTATAAGAACAAATAAATACGACGAAATTAAGTTCTCAAACAAATGCAGAATCTTTCGTCCAAAACTCACTTACAGAAATGTAAATAAGCTTGAAATTGAAGTATAATCTGCACATGCATTTGCTCTCTCTCTCTCTCTCTCTATATATATATATATATATATATGAAATCTCTTATTACAAAAGCATGAAGATGGCATGGAAATAAAGGTTATTCTATGTGTCCTGAAGTACAATAAAATGTCCAAGAATCAATGTGCAAATTACATTAAATTATATGGAAAGAAATTTTATAACTTCAAAAAATTGAAAAAAAATTGGCATTAGTTATCAGGACTCTAATTTAAGGGTCATGATTATAGGTCCATGTGCAAAGGTGAAACTAGAAACCTTTGTAAAAGGATGTAATTCTCTGATTTACACCATATTACCTATAATTTATAGCATTGATCTTGCTGACACCACACTGGATTAATAAAATAACATGAGAGGTATTATAATGATAGTTTAGTTGGACACGCCACTTATTAAACAATACCAAATAGGAAAGGAACTTTAGAGGGGACCAATCCTTTTTAAATTCAAACTATACGGTGCCAATATGTGCTTGCACTTGCCTTTTTTTCTAGAACAATGAAGAGAAGCCAAAACCAAGATCCTATCTATCCTCAGATTATCATGGGGATCCATAATCTTGTGTCGTTGCCATTAATTAATCTCTGAAGTATAAGCTTTTAAGTTGCAGTCAAAAGTGGATGCAAACCTAAGCAGGCACTTCTTCACTTGTTGAAGGTGTAGCTGCTTACCAACTTAAAACATTGATGCCAACCAAGTTGTTGATAACCTTAATTGGGAGCTTAAGATATTATTACCGTTCACTTAATTCGTCTAATGTGGTCCACTTCTACCTTTGCTTTGGATTTGGATTGAGAAGGATCTTAGTACTTCGCTTGGATTGCAATCTTAGATTGTGGATTAATAGGATAAAGTAGATAATGAAGGGTGTGGGAATCCAGTTTAAGAGACATCTAACGGCTGCATGCTTTGAATATTAGAGGCTCTTTGACTGCCTTTCATCAAAAGATAGAGAGGAGGTAAAGAAGAGCGTGTCTTAGTTTTTTTAATTTCAAAATAAGGAGCATATATGCTAATTTTGAGCTGATGTTGCACGCGGTTCACATCTTTGTGACATCAGATAGGCACTTTGCAATCTAATGCAGATATGGTGTCGTGCCACATGACATGTTCCATGGGGTTTTATCTAAGGGTTCTGTCCTTTGTAAAGTTAAATATGTCCTTTGTAAAGTTAACAAATGTTATCATATTTAACTGTGTCAAGTCATATTTGTTTAGGCTTATCTCTATTATTCATCACAATTGCACTGTTAATCTTACTCCAAAATCCTTCACTGGACATCCACAAGACCATTTCAACCAACTATTTCTTGTTTATCTTCAATTAACTTGATCTTGAACTTCTTCTGTTGCAATTATTTTTCATCCTATATCTAGCATTTCCGCGTTCGTCTCAGTCTCTCGTTTCACCTACATTGACCTTTTAGGATGTCAATTTTTTAAATGTATCTGCTCCAAAACATTTTTATATAGAATGTCATAGCCATTTAAGAAATTCTTCCCACAATCTTGTGGGTGATCCTGCAGATTCTTCAAGTCATAATTGTTTTGCGGATAGTAACATTCTAGTGCCTAGCTTAGACTTTAAAATGATTATCCAGAAAATTTAAGACAGAAAAATCAGCAGCAAGCATTTTATCAACTTGAGATCATGAGATCGTTCCCTAGGACTTAGAGAAGTGACACAGCACCCGGACTTAGAGAAGTGACTCAGCACCCTCTCAATCATAATCATAGTCTACAAATGTACAACTCAACCATCAATTGACTCATCCATTTCAAAGCTCCACCAGCTTCTTCTTTCTCATCATCGATTTACAAATATTAATTCCTCTCGACAATACAATCATCCAAAGACATGATAAGAGTACAGAACCCTGATTGTAGTTCGCAGAGACTTGTTAAAGTCCACTGACATTCATTATCCAGACTGCATATGTATCTTTTTCTACATTTGCCTAAAATTGAAAGAAGGGGAGATGATGAGCACAACAGAGTTCATTAATTTTGTTAGGGTGATCAGCAGTCTTGACTTATTTGATATTTTCTTCCTGAATCATGTTTAAATATCACACTGGATATGGAGGGAGCTAAAACAGTAAATTATGCAATGCGAATTTACCTGTGGCAGGTACCTCTTTGCGAATCACTGTAACCACTATTTATGGGAAGATTGAGGGCTTTCTCCACTATTCTTCCAACCTCATGAATCCTTTCCATCAAGCTGTGGATGAATCACAATATAGAATATGGATCTTATCAGTGCAAGTAGAAGAAGAGTTCAGAATCCAAATTGAGTATTTATATTATCAATTTGTCAGTATTTTGTCACTTCAGGTTTCGAACAGCCCACGATTACAAAGCGCAGCCCTCCTACATAAAAATTATCCTCGAACTTATGAAGACGCCATGGTTCCTGGCAGGACATAAAATCCTAAGCTGGAACCATACTTACTATTGTCTTCTCTATATCAATATATGGATAAAGAGAATTTTTAATTTGAGCACCACATGCTACTGCCTTTTCTTTATCAATAGATGGATTCCATGATCTGTTCATTCCGATATCGATATCGTCGATAGGCCAGACTCTGAGAATGTATTATGGGAGAACATCAAAATCCTTTTTTTTTTTTTTGCACAGAAATTAGTTTCATAAAATTAACAGAACAAATAGTGCTTCATAAGAAGCAACAATGCTAAAATAGCTTAGCAGAAATTTCTTCAGGTTGGACAGTTTTCAGTTAGGACCCATGAAAAAGTTGGCACAATTCAAATTATCAAACTCCAACCTTTTGAATTTCTTCAACAAAATCTAGGTTACAAAATGCCCAATTCCTAAAATGACAATTCCAGCATATGATTTACCATCACAGATTAGATTAGTGTTTGTAACTATTCAATTAATTTATTAATCTCACAAACACTTTAATGTGTAACATTTTCATGTATAAATAGAACATCAAAATTTTCTTTTCAACAAAAACCCTAATTTACCTTAAATTGGCTGGGAAAGGGGAATTCTTTAATCTCTTCTGATGATCAGAGATGAAATCAGCCATCTTTTGAGCGATCTCTCTCAGTCTCTCTCCATCCACCGACTTCAATGAATCCTGCATTAAAAAAGAGAAAAAAACCCAAAAATTAGAAACAAAATCCAAAGAAAACGGTGGAATCTAGATTTAAATTACAAGATTACGAAGAAATAAATGGAAATTAAATGGATATTCTCATTATTTTTTTAATTTAATTTTAGGCCAATTAGCAGTTAAATACCTTTAGTTTCCTCTACTTTGCACTTATATACCCTCACTTGTTTTTGACAACACTCAAATACCCCAAACTTTCCAAATTTGCACTTTAACAACCTTCTGCTATAACGTGATGATCTTCTACCGAATTTTCATGCGCGGTGCTCACAAGCTAATTATAGATCCTTTTAGCACCTTGATCTTTGTCGAATTCATCATTAAACATTATAACCCCGTTTCAATTATAATTCGACATGTTTGAAATTAATCAGCTCATATTTATAGAATCAAGAGTTAGATAGTTCTAAAATTAGCTTGCGTGTGTGACATGGAAAATTCAAAGAAAACTTCTCATTTTTTGCATAATAAAAGGTATTAGACTGCATATTTTTAAAACTCCAAGGTATATACAAAGTGCTGTCAAACACAAGTAAGGATATATAATTGCAAAGTAGGGACACTATAAAGTTAATCAGTGCCGACTGGCCTTAATTGTAAATTTATTTGCATATAAACCCCATGAAACATGGGTATTTGCATAACTCCCCCCAAATCATAGTATTTACAAAACTATCCCTCATATCATCAACTTTTTAAAAAATACCCCTAAAATTAGCAAATCATCAACTTGGTGCTACTTTGTTGATACTTTTTGCATTGCGATTACAAATAGGCTTATGAAAGTTGATGATTAATTGGGGATAAATTTTCCAAAATTAATGAATTGAGGGGAAGTTTTGCAAATACCGAGATGTGGAGGGTATTTTTACAAATACCCATGATTCAAGCGGATTCAAGCGGCCCACTAGACTTCGGCCTTTACTAGCTCAAAGCCCAACTCCATTTCAAAAACAAAAAAAAACCCCCTCTCCCTCTCTCTCTCGCTCAAATCTCAAAAGCAATGGAGGGAAGCTTGAGCGAGGCCGCGTTCGATGCTCAGAACCTAAACCCTCAGAGATTCATCAACGAGATCCTCAACTCCGTCGACGACATCATCGATGGCGCCTTCGGCTTCGCCCTCGAGTATCTCCGCCCTCGCTCTCCTCTCTCTCTCTCTCTCTAAACTCCGTCATTTGCGAATTTATGCTGAGATTCCTTGATTTGTTGCAGGAAAGCTTCTGAGATTACGGCGTCGGGGGATTCGAGTGACGGGAGATCGGAGGAGCTGGCTCGGGTAAGGCTCTTCTTTTGCTTTTATGGTTGCTGACCTAATTTTGACTCGGCTTTAGGGTTTTTGTAGTTTGAGCGCTAGAAGCTTTGATTGTTATGGTAATAGTGTAAAGTTGATAGCTTTCTTGCTGTCGTGTGATTTTACATGAGAAAATGGCATTAAGGTGGAGGAATTTTGGTATTATAGATAATGGCGTGTATACATTTTGAAGATTTGATAATATAAGCTTTTTTCGGGTGAGTTTGCTGGGAAGAGTTATGCTAATATAGGAGGTAATCACTACAATTAGTGTATATATCTTAATATCTGTATAGATGGTTTTTTTATTGATGCACTAATTGTGGGATGTAATACATAAGATGTTATTTAGGCGAACTGGGTTCGTTTAATACTCAGCCAAAATCATATTCCTTAGTTTGAACTTTGAACATAGAAATCTAACATTTGGACCTAGAAAGGATGCTTTTTCCCCTCTGTAGAAACCCTAATCTTGACCTTATTCTTTTATTTTGATTTTGTGGTAACAATTTAGCATTTGAAGTTTGAAGCCTAAGCCTAATGGCATCATTATAACTAAAGAAGGCGATATCTTTTCTCCTTTCGGAGGTTAACTGTTTGAGGTATTATGGTGTCCACAAAGTAGATACGGTCACATGGCATGAATTTCAGTCAGACAACCATATTATCAAATGCCATGAATTGTGCTGAGTTCACATGTGAAGTCATAGAAAAGAGATGCTATTTTCATAGTTGTGTAATTGATAATGGCACTCTTACATACCAAAAGTTCGATATAAACAGCATTCATCTTAACTAGCTATTGCCACAAAGATATAGTAGAAAATGGAATTGAAGAAACCTGTTGTGTTATGAAGATATTGTTTCTCGAAGTAAGCTCATTCTCTGCATTGGTTTCCATTGATAACTAATGTGGGATATGAATTATTTTGAAGTGATATTACGAAACACATAAAATATTTTATAGTCCTACTAGACTCATTTGAAAGTGATCCTGTTCCTGATCTTTATGGTTGATATATCTTTTCAACAATGTTGTTATTTTCTTCTTTTTTAAACATTCTTGCATTTTTAGGGTATTTCTGCTATTCGCCAGTTGACACAAGGAGTTCTGGACAAGCGTATGGAGATGTGGGAGAAGTACTGTCTTCGACATTGCTTTTCTGTTCCAGAGGGATTTGTGCTTCCTACAGCTGTATGTCGTTTACCAGGAGGTTTTAACTAGTAGCAATCAATATATTCATTGCAACCATTTTGGTACAGCTTAATATCTATATTTGGGAATGGGGTTCCCTTTTACTTGCCCGTCATTGGGATTAAGTTTTCATTTGGCTCCTTGGCTTCCTACCATGCCATAGAGATAAACGTGATCTCTGCTCTGGGTTACGACTTACATCCAATCATCCATAACTTTTCTTCTGGACTCTTTCAAAGTAAAAGAGTTTAAAGACACCTGGTTAGAATGAGATTAAATTGCATAACTAGAAAAAACAGGCCTGCTTCCCTCCTAGCAGCCATCACGTTCGTTGAATTCTTTTCTGGAGCTTTCTCAATTTTGAGCCTTGCTCTGTAACAGGCCTTTTTTTAAGGAAAAAGGCTAGTGAGATGTTGACTGTGAGGTCAACCAATCAACATTATGTTTCTACGCAATGTCTGATATATTGTTTGTTGACGTATGGACAGTTGGACATAACAGTTGGTGATATTCATGTCCATAATGGTGTAGCGGGCAGCATACTAATATCTGTATAGTTATGAAGGAAGAAATTTAGAATATCAATAGCCTAGTAATAGAAAAACCGCTTCAATTGCCGTACATTATCTGGATCTTGTTGTTGTATTCATCTTTCCTACATGCCTTAACCCAAATTAAAATTGCAGGTATTCTAGCACAATCCGTTGTAGTTGTTTATTTAGCAGGAAAGGGTACCTCATTTCAATTGAACAGGGTTAGTTAGTAGTACTAATAGTGTCAGTGTTACTTAACGTAGATGGTGAATATGCAGGAACAGTTATCAGTAATTTCCAATTACATTTACCTCACACAAATGGTATCTCTATGATTGGGTACCAAAACTGAGAATATCGCTTAAGTTTTAGGTCAATAACTCAATACTTTATAAAGAGTAGGAAACATAAATTACTGGTCATGTGGGATATTTCATGCTCGTAACTAAAAGTGTGATTCTTTTATACGACAAAAGCTGTAGAAAACTTTTTTTTTTTCAGCTTAGATACTATGTATAATAGAGACAATTAAATAAAATCTAAAATTTGAACATAATCTTCTCTTCTTATCATCATAATTTAATGTCAATGTGTTGATCTTATAATTTGGTTGAGAAGTCTTTCTGAGCCATGTTCTGAAGCAGGACTCTTCCAGTGATAGTCTATTGTTTCCAGAAGGATTGGATGATGGGGAGCTTGATTCTCAGTTAAGTTCCTTAAGAAACAAACTTGCTGCGGTAAGTACACTCCCACTTGGTCAGATATCCTTATAGAGTATTCTTTTTGATCATGTCAATTTATCTCTGAGAGACAAGGTGACTGCCTCAGGCTGGAAAGAAATCTGTGGAGCTGCAAAAAGAGATTCGTTCATTGGAGAATCAGTCTACACTGAGTCATAACTTGCATTCTTATGTTGCCGAGGCTATAGAGCTGTTCGAGCAAAACTCAGCAGATAAGATGTTTCAGGGTATCCTCATTTGCATTCTTATCATCTGTCTGTAATGCTATTCTGTTACTTCTGTCACTAACCTTTTCCCGTTTCTCTGTAATATGGTATACTGGAAATAAAATTAAAAGCAGGACATGAGAACGAAAGAAAGTGCGTAGTTGCATGTTGGTCCCTACATAATGGAAAAAATAAGGGTCCTTGACCAAGTTTGTCCTTGTAGTTTATAATTTAGAAAAAAGAAATTGATTTAAATTTCTGCATCTCTCTCACGTGCTTCTCTCTATCGTGCACCTCTATATTTTCCTTGTTTCCCACCCCACCCCATCTCTCACCCCCAACAAAAGAAAGGAAAAAAAAAAGGTATCACTTCCCCGATTGTTTCTCTACCTTCCTCTCTCTTCACACCTCTACCTTGAGTTTTTATTTTCATTTGGTCAAGGGCCCAGTCCAAACTTAGAGATAAATGGTGAGACCTTAACCAACTTTTCCTTTATATGTTTAAATTTTGAAATACATTTGTAGTGTAGTATTTGCAGGTCTAGTATTTGATGGACATTTTATTCTGGAGCAAAATCATATAATTCCGATCCCTTTGAGTATTAATAAATGCACTTATTATTTGCTTGCAAAAGTAATGTCAAATGCAGATAGAACAAAAACCATATTATTTCTTTCTTTTTTTAATAGAAACAACTCCTTAAAGTATATTTAAAATCCACTGGTTCGACTGGTTGAATAATTTAGTTATGTCATATGGGAGAGTTCTGTCTGAAACATTAATTTTCAATCAAGTTATGTGTGAAGATGTTGGTCCCTTGTTTTCTTTAATTTCATGTTCTTATAGTTCACTCACTGAAATGCTGTGCCACAGAGATAGGAGAAACCGCATCAAAACTGCAAGCGAAGATCGAGGAAGTGAAGACCAAGAGAAAGGGTGACAAAGAATGTGCAAGGATTGGATTAACAGAGATTCCATGCAAAAAACAACATATGGCACATAACCTAGGTAAGTCATCCATTATATATCCACATGAAATTCTGGTAATTCATAACTTGTTGCAAATTAATTCTCACCTTTTTGCAGGCCTCCCTGCAAAGCTGGAAGACATTCAAGAAGTTGCAAACGTTTTAAGGAACATGTGAACGGCGACATCTGAAGATATACTATATTTGATGCAATGTACTGTATGTATCTTGTTTAGTTTAGCAGAAGGCTTTTATTTGAAGATTTGCACATTACCAATTTGACTTTATGTATTTTAGCTATTGCTAACGGTGTAATTGACAATTCTATTTCTCAAGATCCAGTGAAACAGTGTATTTGTCATCATGTTGACCAGTTCTGGTGTTGGGTGATATATGTCTGACACTAGATCTGTATTATGATTGAACGGTTAACAACAGCTTTTACCTGGTCAAAGCAAAATTACGGGGTCTCATCACACTAGAGTATGACACATGTTATTCTAGAACAGGTCACTCTATCTCTATATAAACAACTCCATGCACAAGCTATTCACAAAAAACAACAATAATCCCTTTCTCATAATATTATTGTAAGCAATGTCGAACCCTCAGCAGCAATTCAGTGCGGGCCAAGCACGTGGAGTTGGCGTGGTATGTTTATCCATTATGATCCTCTCTCATGCTGGTTTCTTATAGTATTTGATGAAGATCTGACCATTATATTTGTTTTTATATCCTTGCAGGCACAGGCAGACAAATGGGTGGGATCTGAGACCGACAGCCTTCAGGCTCACAGGTCAGATGCAGCCCAGTCGGTCCAGGAGACTAAGGAGCAGGCTGCTGGGCTACTTCAGCAGGTTCCTCAAACACCTCTACTTCTTTATAATTAGGGTTAATTGCTGATAAAGACCCCCTTGGTATCGTTGTTTTGCACTTAATACACTCTAGTTTTACAATAATTGTACACATCTTCTTCTCTTCTGTTACTGGTTATAATTCTTTAATAATAAATTCGAGGGGTGTTGAAGTATTACATGTCATATTCATTGATATAGAGAAAGAAGCGGAAATAGAGGAGCATTGATGGAAATGCGTGGGTTATGCATATTCAGTATTGAGAAAAAAAAGAAAAAGAAAATAAAAGATAGGCATTGAACTCGCAAATTTATGTTATCTGCTCTTTTTAAATCTTTACCGAATCTTTTTTGCCTCCAGTTTCATTCATTAGTTATAATACAAGTTGAAAAGTCACATTGAGATACAATCTTATTGAAAACCTGTTCATATGTCTTGGATTAGCAATTTTATGTCACTTTTGTTTTATCCATTATGACTGTCTATAGTTAAGTAATTTTCGTCTGATTGTTGTCGGATGGTATTTTTCGGCAGACTGGGGAGCAAGTGAAGCAAATGGCACAGGGTGCTGTTGAGACTGTGAAGAACACCCTTGGGGACCACAACAACAGCAGCAGGAGCTGAATAAAGCAAAAAAGAAAGGATCCGACGCCTTCCCTTTTGAATCTTGTTTCTCTGTTTTTTTGTTTTGTTTCATTGATGAAATTGTCTATCCATTGTTTCCATCCTCTCATCACGAAGGAGGATTGGTTCGTTTATTACTTTGTTTATTAGCTGTAATAATGCTGAAATGAAATGATGAAGCTGATTATCTACAAATTTTCTTGTTACCTTTTTTTTTTCTCCTATGATGATGGTGGACATGAAGCAGTGATTGTATTTTGCGTTGTTATTTGAGTTAATATGAATGAACCTGGAAATTGTATTGATATTGTATTTGATTTCTCTTGTTAGGTTGATTTTGTGAAACAATTCATTCATTCCGTGCCTGAACCTGAGCTGTTGATTGTCATGCATCAAAATTCTGGCGTCAATTTGTTATGAATTGTGCTGCGTGAAGAATGCTATGATCTAAGTTCCTCTAGTGTGCAACATATTTCGTGAAAACTTGATGTATTTGAGCATCAAGGGCATCGAACTGAACCGATCTATGTTAGAAAATTGAACTTAGTATGAATCTTGTGCTCAGATGCTAGAGTACAATGAGTTGCGAAAAATTTACTAGAATGAGGTTGGTGGCTATATCTGATGCGGTAGTTTTATGCTTCAAGGACATTTCCTTGTGTTTCACGCAGTTGAAATGAGATTCCTACCCTAAACTAGGAGCATGAGTCCTCCAAGATAATTGATTATATTAAAGAACAATAATTAAGCAAATACAGCTTGCTTCAGTTATATATTTGGATGGATACATTTATTGTGAAGGAGCATAATTGAATTTGAAGAATAAAGAGACCTGGACATACCCTTTTTACATTGGCTAACTAATACATAAACAAAGGCTTTGAATTTGAATGAATCTTGCTAAAGAGCAATTCAACAACACATTAATTATTTCATGTGGTTGAAAACCGCAAAACCATAATTCACATTATTCAATTAAATGTACAACAAAATAATCTTCATGCCTTCCAGAAAAGTTACATCTCTGATTTTACAAATATGAAATATGTACAGATGCAGATCTTTTTTTATCCATACAATAAATCAAGGGATGGGGCTCTTGTAAGGGTTTCTGCTGCCAACCCATATTCGAACAGTGCGGTCATCACTTGCCGATGCCAACATATGAGGCTTCGTGGGATTCCAGCTGACAGAGTTAACAGTCATTGAATGACCTGATAAAACTTGAATAGGCTTTTCTTGATGCCGATGCCAGATGTAGACCTGTGAACAACGACATAGACATGAAATCAGGCAGGTTTCAACTTCTATTTTCAACTCTGAGGTAGAGAAGGTAAGAAATGCGATTAGAGGCTGCTTGTTTCCTTGAAATTCTAAAAATTTGTTAGATACAAGATCCTCTTCAAAGAACTTTTGTTTGCTTTGAGGAAAGTTTGTCGGGGAAAATGTCTGGGATTTATTGCCACATCTGCAAAATACTATGTCAGACACCCTCTTCGCTACATGGTTTCAGTAAGAAATGGACAGTGGAACCCTACATTCAACTTTTCACCCAACCAAAAAAATGGTATGTGATATTGCAATTATTCATCCACACAGCTCCTTATAGTAACAGCATCTTTCATCGTACTTGACAAAGATGTTCAGGAAAAATACTCTTTCTTATGGAAACTCTCTCCAAGTTTGTCACATGCACATACTTTCAGCTCGAATTCTAACCTCCCCATGTCCTGAGATAGACAACAGTCCTGTTCTTTCAACATATTCAATAGAATCCCAAGAAGCTATCCTTCCAACGGATCTTATTCTCAATTTTGGTATATAAACTGAAGTGTAGTGCTCAACAGAAAATGAGCTTCTTGACTCCTTATTTGTACTTTCATTCTTCTGGTGCACAGCGGTCCAATCCATACAAGAAAATGAAGGCTCTAAGGATAGCATATAAGCATCCCTTAAACCTTGACGGCCTTGAAGCACACACAAAATACACACCCTCTTCAAGGCATGCAAATTGATTTTCATTTTATTATGTTTAATAGAGTGTATAAACTTGGATGTGCTTGAACTTCCAAATTAAATTAAGTTGTACTAGAAAAGGAATAATTGCATTTGGTTTACCTCTCATCAGTTAAAGATGCAAAGATAAGTAAAACTAGAAAGTGATAATCTGCATTCATGGTTCCTCTCAACTAAAGGATAAAAAATTTACAAAGACAAGTAAGATAGTAAGTTAACATTCTTACATATCTTGGCTTTTATGATACAAAATAAAAATAGGCCATCCTTGGAATCAGACTTACAATGTTTTCGTGCATGTCAGGAAGTTGGTATTCTATAAATACACAAATATCAGAGAAATAAATATAATAAAAAAAATACCTGTGAGTCCTCACTGCCGCTGGCAATGAATAAGCTATTTGATCCTCCAAAACAAGACCGAATTACATACTTCCCCTGCTTGTGTCCCGTGAACCTATCTGGGACTTTGCAATTCCCTAGAATACTCCACAAATGAATTTCCTGACTGTTAAGGTTCACAATCAAAAACTGTCCATCACTGGACACAGAAAGTGATGTAATAGAGTGTTCCTCGGTGATGACCCATTCCTTTCCCCTCGGGAAATCCCGTACCCAAATTTCTCTGCTGGAACATATGATCAGATGGTTGCCTTCAGGTGTTACAGCAAGATCTGAAACTTTCGGCATCCGTTCCCCTTCCCAAACTTCAAGCTCACTACCTTCAAAGTCACAAGTCCATATGCGATTATGAGGCTCACTGCTGCCACATACTATTTTCTTTGAATCGGGAAACCACGCACATGAGCTAATTACACAGTTAGCAGGGCTACCAAATGTTAACTTGCAAATGCCAGTATCAACGTCCCACAATTTCAGGACTTCTTTATTGCCACATGTGAGCAGCATTGTGTCATCAGGACTCCATGCCACGAAGGCGACAGGTTTACCATGACCACTTATACAGTGCTTCAACAACAGGGTATCATCTTCTTTAACCTGAACATTTCTGACAATGATTACACGGAAAATAGTTCTTTAAGGCGAGATTTTGTGGAAATGTTTTACAGAAATAACAGATCTTCACCGTTACCAAAATAATACAGGTATTGCAAATTTCATTTTTTAAAAAGAATAAATTGCAAAATAGTAACTTCAAATTCTATCAAGCTTCCACATGTTTACCACTTACCTATCCTTAATTGCATTTATCTTCAGTTTGCACTTTGCTCACTTAAACGCCTAACAACTTCACACCAAACTATCATCATTGAATATAACTATTGTTTTTATATCCAACGAAAGATCTGCACTCTGCAGGCATATCAGAAGAGCTAGCCTAAGTGCACTCGAACTGGAAATACCATACTGAAGGTAAATATAGCACATGGTAGTTTTACAAATATGGTGGAAGTTGAAGGTAATTCTTTAAGGATTATTTACATCCTGGTAGCCTGTGGTACAGTGTAATTAGACGGGTGACCCTAGGGTTCATGTATCTACATGGATAACCCTGATGTTATTGGCTAAGGCGACACTGGTAACCCTAATAATAGTAATCTTAGGGTTACTCAGAGTTAATAGTGTAGTCTAGTTAGTAATCTCAAGGTCACCCGTGTAGATACATAGACCAAGGGTCACCCGTGTAATTACAACTAGGGGTGCATTCTGTCTGGATACGGCTCAGATATGATATTTACCATATCCATATTCGCTTACCCATCTCGGATACGGATACAGATATACCTCGGTAAGGAAAATTCATATCCATATCCGCTAAAATCGGATACAGATACGGATATACATGCGGATATATAAGCAGATATGCATGCGGATACAAAACAGATATGAGAAAACTAGATAGTATTGAAAAAAATATAGTTCATGTGATACAAAAGAGTTCATTAATATGCTCATTATATCTGAAAAGCTAAGATTAAACATCTTGATCATCAAAATTAACCTTAAATCCATAATCTAAGGATTCAAACTATCGTAACAGTATGACTAATATGTTTTCGAATATTTAGGACATGGATCCGGATATTTCACTACATAACCATATTCATAACCATATCCTATCGGTTATAGATTTGAGTACCCATATCCGTATCCTAACGGATACGAATATATCCTCGGATACGGATACGGATACGGTTTAGCACCCCTAATTACAAACATAGCACAAGGTACTGGGATGTAAATAATCCTTCTCTTAAATAGGACGCAAATTGCATGAAAATTCGATTAACAGAAACATGATTCAGAAACTGCATGAAAGATTCACCACTTGAAGCGTGCAATACTTGAAACCTTGATAGGTTTGTCCTTTCTGCCTAATCTTTATCCTAGAAAGATGTATCACTTTGTTCCATCAATAATGAAAAGAATGGAGATGTGTTCTTGTTAGTTGGGAAAAAGCAAAAACATATAAATTATATCCATGTTCTATATTTTACACAAGTTGTTAGTTGGGAAAAGGCAAAAACATATAAATTATATCCATGTTCTATATTTTACACAAGGAGGATCTGCAGTTTCTTGTTTCCATGAAAGATATAAAACAGTTTAAACTAAATGGTATCCAAATCCTAACTTTTAAACAAAAATATTAACGATGTTCATATACTCGATAGCTTAAATTATATATGTTTTGCAAAATTGACAACCCTTAAGGAGTACAGATTAATTTTGAACCCTCAATACTGTTTTAGCATTAAAGGCACAAAAATGTTTAGGTTAATTTTGTACCATCAATACTGTTATGGCAGCAAATGGCACAAAAGAATTAAAGAAAGGAACCATACCTTCCGCCATGACGAAATTCACCTAAACTGCTTTTGTGCATATAAAATTTAGTGTCCATGGGGTATTTCAGCATTTATAGATTTTTCCCCTCCCCCTCTGTAAAGTTTAATATAGATAGTGAGAAAGGCGAAGAAACAAACCCAATCAAATAATGGGTTTGTGTCGGAGGTTTCACTAAGGTAAGTAATACACGATTGCAGAAGTAACAATCAAAAGAAGCAAGATGACTTTAGACACAAGAACATGTTTATCCAACCAAATTGGTTTCATTAAATATTTCAGCGATACACTTCAATTTCCATCAGCGATACACAATTTATACCTAGATTTATGGGGAAAAAACAATATACATGAAGACTTGTAACATAATACTACTGTGAAAGTTGTAACTTACCGTCCAAATGATGGCTGTGCAATCACTAGAAGAAGATGCCAAGTACTTCCCGCTGTTTGAAAATTGTACAAACCATACTTCATTTTTATGGTCATGTAATATCTGCATGAATACAAGGTGACAGCAACATTAATGAAGACATGTTAGAAAAATATTGAGTAGGAGTATAACTCAAAAGGCAATACCTCAAACACAGAGGGATTGCCTTTCGGTAAACAATCGTTTTGCTCTCCATCTAAGATGAACAATCACATTCTCCATGCTTTGGGGGTTACCACTTGTATGCCTAATATAGTTATATATTCTTGTTTCTCAAAAAGCTAGAAATATGAGGGAAACATGAAAATGACATTAAATGGAATTTGATACAACTTTTGAACTTGTGTCTGATTCAGCTAAGCAAAGACATCTAAGAATGATTCAGAATGTCGGAATAAGACTGGCTAAAAAGAGCTGTCAAATGGACAGGAACGCCTACCTTCTGTTGTAGGCAGTTGAGTATTAAGCTCATGCTGCAAAAGAGCAAACCTCAAAATATTTGAAAGAACGCAATTGAATATAAAGGATCAAAATTCATAAAAATAAAAAGAAGCCAAGAAGTCTAATTCGAAGATAACCCAGAAAACTGACAATCATCCAGATCAATCTACCATACTATCACAGCACCTCAGAAACTTTAGAGCTCATTCAAATACGAAGCAACATATTGAATAGTTGATAGATTTGTTAGGATATAACCGTTTCTGGAAGTAAAAGATAAATGAAGTTCCCTTTTTGAAACCAATGGTAGATTAATTGTATTTCTCATGATGATTTAGAAGCAAATAATAAAATTCACAAAATGCATAAACACGTATTATATAATTGAGTACATGTCCAAATAAATGTATGAATATATTCAAGGAGTGTCTAGGTAGTGTTGGTCTGAGTATGGTACATGTCAGGAAGGGTATGGCTTCAGATAGAAATACCAAGTAATATAGATTAGTTTCTACATTATAGAAAGTGATAAATAACTTTACATTCTTTGATGACATTAATTGCATGTTGCTTTGTCTCATTTCATTTATTATATGTTTTTAAGGAGCAGGTTTGCGTTTTTTAAGCCTGAAAGTTGAAAAATATAGGCTTTTGGATTAGACATCTATAGTAACATGACCCAGAGAGCCCACTCTGAAATGCTGCAAGCTGCAAAATTGATCTTTCTCAATAAAGTTAATCATTATAGTATGCTTATTCACGAAATTTTTTTTTCTGCAAGCATTTTATAAGGGATGACAACATGAGGTCTTTCGATTTCCATAAAGAAACATTCATGTAGCAAGCAAACGCCAAGCTAAAAAAGTTAGCTCCACACTTGATCAGCAAGCTTGTTGGTCCATTACCGTCTTGACTCCAAACCCTAACCCAAACATTCTAACTAACCCCAGGGGCAACAAAACTAGATGCTGATGCGACAAATGAGAATAAGAAAGTAGCAGTCTTTTTCCAACGGTAGGCTCTAGACTGTTCTCTGCAAGACAAAACTACAGTGCAGTTTGTTTTCTTTCAAGTGAGTAAAAATGGGTGGATTTGAACGCTAGCCTAAGAATGAAAGTATAAGTCAAAGATTTACAAACATGTTGACTGTAAGGAAGGAAGTTATATCACCCATTCCTTCATCACATAAATAGGGAGAAAATCTGAAGATCCATTTACATAATCTGTTGGCAAAAGGCCTCTATTAAAAATTGGTCTATAAATCAATCTAAAAATCAGAAACTCTACATACAAGGTCATGTTACCTCCAAACATCTGGGCACAAGTATGAGAAATTCAGTAAACTTACTCGACAACTTATGGATATAACACATGGGCTAATAGTTATAACATTCCATATTCGCAAATAAAGTTGCACACATTTGCAGGTATCAAACACTAAAGGACATGCATCTTTCGCCCGGTGGTGGGTGGAAGTGTCCCATGTATCATAACTTTCAATAACATCCTTGAATGGATGCAGAATATGCCCTTTTACTACATTACTTGCTCTTATCAAAAAGATGAAGCATTCAATAAACCCTTCTCAATTTTCCAATATAACTAAAAGTTAATTCCAGCGGTCGACTGGTCGGCAGAATTTCCAACATATCATAACTTCCAACAAGAATATTTGAAAAGATGCAGAATATGCTCATTTCCAATACAAAACGAAAAAGTTTATTCCACACACTAACCTGGCTACACTTGGAAGGAATCTGCTCCCTACCACACTCATGATCCTCATACAAACAAACCTCCCTCGGCGAATTATGATAAAAACAAGAATCCAGCTGCCTCATCACCGCCATCTCGACCAACTCCTCCAGCCTCCCGCTCGGCGGAACCCTAACCCTCTCGGGCATCAAACCCACCAAATCAGACAACAACCCCAACCTCCTCCTCTCCCTCTCCTCAGTTCCCACGACCCCCTCCCCGTCAATCAAAACCCTAGCGAGCCGATGAACCCGCTTCCGATCCAAATCCAACCCCGAGATCCTCTCCCACAGCAAATTCCTCGCCAAAACAACCCCATTTTGCTTCTCGTCCAACCCTAGAATCTCCAAGAACTGTTCTTTCCAGACGAGGAACCGGGCGATCGACCTCGAATCGAGATCGAGGTCGGGGATTGAGTCGATGGTGGAGACGAGATCGTCCCATTGGCCGGCTAGGGTTTGGGAGGAGATGGCGGAGTGCTCTGGGGGGTTCAAGGGGATCCCCGATTCGGATTCGAGGGCGGACGCGGATCTCGAGAATCCGAGGGAGGAGAGGGATTGGAGGATGAGGCGAATGAATTGGGTTTTGTTGATGATTTGTCGATCGCCGATGAATTGGGACGAAGAATTTTCCATTTTTTTTTATTTTTTTACAATTTTTGAAGAATTTAGACGAAAGAATCTATATTCATGCAGGGATTTAGTTGTGGGGCCCGATTCCTTAATTGGTTCCTTTCATCCACGTGTCGCTATCTGGTTGGTACACGGTCTGTGGGTCCCATCTCCAGTCTCTCGAACATCCTCCCTTCTTCATCCTCGCTCAGAGCGCGCTCTCTCTCTCTCTCTCTCTCTCTCTCTGAACCTTTTCAATGTCGGCTCTTCTTCAAATCTCTCGACTCCCGATCCAAATCCAATCTCGTTCTCTTCCCTTTCCTTCAAAGCCCCATCGCTTCAAGAAACCGTACTCTCGTCCACGCTCCAGAACCCTAGCCTCGAAATCTAGGGTTTCTAGATCGAGAAGCGGCGGCCTAATCGTTCGTCGGTCGAGCTCTGAAGATGGGAGCAGTTCGGTGGTTGAGAGCGATCGGCCTCCTTTCGATCTCAACCTCGCCGTTGTTCTCGCTGGTTTCGCCTTCGAGGCCTACTCTAGCCCTCCGGTATAATTGTCCTTTTTTTTAAAAAAAATTTACTTTTCTCTTGAGAATTTAGCAAATTTACGTTATTTTTAGGGTTTTGATGGTAGACCCTAAGTAGTTTTTGCATATGTACCCCCTCAAATCTTCCACGTTTGCAAATTTACCCTCCCCCAATCCTCTCACATTGAGCGAGAAATCGTTGCGACCTTGTTGGAAATTATTGAAATTTTAAAGGCTGTACTGGTTAAAAACCAACATTGTTGGGTGGGAGGGGCAGAAAAACCAAATGTGAGAGAATTGGAGGGCAAATTTACAAATACCAAGATTTGGGGGGTAAATTTGCAAATATTGAAGATTTGAGGGGTATATATATGCAAGAACCCCAAATCTTCATGTTTTTGATTCACACTCCGAAAGTGTTTTAACTGTAAAGAGTTGACTAATTACAGTTACATATACTATAATGTAAAATTAAGAAAGCATCCAGGGTGTAATATGAAACAACTTACTAGAAATTTCTCATCGTTTTAAGTTGTAATGTAGAGTATTATTGTTGTTTCTGTTCTTTCTTTGCAGGAAGGCGTGGGGTGGTCTGAAATGGATGGAGCGGAGTGTCGGACAGTGTTTCTTTCTGAGTAGGTTTAAGTTTTTTTGTTCATACTTTTGTTCTCGAAAGCTGATTTATTTAATGACAGTTACCTTTTCTTGTTTGTCAACTTTAATGCACTTATTAAGGAAAAAAAGGATTAGATTTTAATAAATTGAAAACAAAATCCTAATTTTAAGATCAGGTTGGCATCTATATGGCCATTTTATCAATAGTTATGTTTTTTAACAGACCTGTCATTACAAAACTGACAATGCATTCCGTTGTTTGTAAGAAAGGAGGCATTTAAAAATTTACGAAATTTATTCTTCCTTTCATGTCGAAAAGGAATCTCGAGATCATTTTCAGTCATGAACTTCATTAATGTTATTGAATCAATGAAATTTTAGCCAAAATAATGGGTCTAGTTCCTGTTATTTGATTTTGAGCAATGTTTACTGTCATACACTTGGCTAGTCATATTTATTAGTATAGATGAATCCTGAAAATCACAACTCTTGATTGCTCCCTTGACACCAAGGCCAGCGTTCAAAACTGTGTATATGTTCAATATTCATTTACTTCAGTTTGTTGCTGCAATGCTAGATTCAAATACACACTTTTGGATTTCTGTTTTTGTAGGCCATTTCTGCGAGAGGTGTATGATGGCCAGATTTTTATAAAGTTAAAGAAAGGTGTGAATTTTCCTGCATTGGACCCATGGGTATGATTAATTTTAGATGAGATCAGATCAAAGTATCTTTAGGAGTATACGATATGTATAATATTTATTGCTTGTTAAATTTTACACAAATAAATGGTTTTGTGATGTAATTTCTCACTTTTTAGTTGATACTTTACCAAATGTGTCAGAACTTTCTGAATTGCTTTATCTATATTATTATCGCAAATACAAACTGAAAGATGGAAAGGATATAAGTTATATGTTGGGAGATAAGAAGTTAGGTATTATGTGGGTTCAGTTTGACTATAACAAAATATAGAGAAGCCTTATAAGCTTTATTACATAGACATTGGCGGCTACTGGGTACAAGTATAAAAAAAATTTGAAAAATTTGTAAAATTCAGGATAGAGGAGCACAATCATTATGCATTAAATACAGTCTATAGGTAATACATGTAAAAAGGTGCCATCTAGTAAGTTCTCCAAAATCATTGATCAATAGATGGACTACTTCATAAACTTCCAAATTCTATGACAGAAGAAAGTATTTCAAAAGAAGTTAATATTAGCAGCACTAATATATGTCCTGAATTTTATTATTATTATTATTATTATTATTGAGCTTTTTAGTTATTGAGTAATTGATGATACAATGTCATGAATCCAACTTTAGAAATAGTGTCCACTTTTTCCCAAACTGCGAAAGTTTCAAGTTGGATGTGGCCTGATATATATTCTATCACACCTTGAATTCTCGGCATCTGATATAGGAGCCGAAAAATGTCCGCTTTGTAACCAAGTAATAACATGAACATTACTTCTTACATGCATATAGTATATGAACTCAGAATACCTGGGAACGCATGAGATAGAGTACAACAAACAAGAAATGTGAATTGACATATAACAAGTATTATACTACTTAGAAAGGTGTATAAGACTAATTTGATAATTTGCTTCATAACTGCTCTTCTAATATTCTTGCTCCTGGTACTTGATCATACTTATGCAAGCTTGCATAGAACGTTATCTTCATATTGCAGTTAGTTTGTAGCTTTGATATTCTTCATCTCAGATACGAGTAGATGTTAAGCTAACCCTCGGCAAAAGCTGTTTCGGTGTGATGCATAAACATATCGCTAGACATAAACACAACCAACAAAAACCAAGTAACTTAACTGACCAGCACACCATTTTTGAGGAGATCCTTGGCAGGATTATTAGAATAAGCATCACTTTACGAACTAGTTTACCCAATCTGCAGAGCTTCAGAGAGACATCTCTTACTCTACTAACAAATATTCAACAACACGTTAGAGTGCTTTCTGGGCATATATGATATATTCCTTCATCATCTTGGAGGAGCATTACCTGCTTAAAGCTGGAAATCGTACTAATTCCATACAGTAAAGATAGAATATATGATCTATCTAGGTTGACTATTTCCATCCCATAGTATCCTACCACAGCGACCATAACACTTGTACAATTATCAAGCAAACTGTGCTCAGAATGGTGCCTGTATAACATTGTTATCTCAATAATGAATTTCTTAGTACTGTCATGTATTGCTTTTTCATTGGCATGGAATTATCTAGTAAAGCACTAAAGCTAGAAAATTTTCTTTCATTGCTTTTCGTCTAATAATTGTTTTTCCCCCATTTGTCGGTATAAGTTCTGTTCAGTATGTGAAACAATTATCTGTGCAGTAATGCTATCCTTAGGTCTCTATTGCTAAGAAGACTCCTTGGGTAACTGTCTCAACTTTCAGGGGACAAGTGATCCATATGTTGTCCTACAATTGGATGGCCAGGTTGCGAAAAGCAAGGTCAAGTGGGCGTAAGTTATTTTCTGCTGTACATTGAGGTTCTTTCTTTATATGCCATTTATTGTTTTCATTGGTGATAACATATTTCTTTTGATCACACCTATGACCTATAGGATCCAAGCTTAGCCTAGCCACTTAATACAAGATGGTAACAACCTGTCCGTTCAAGATAGTTTTTGCAGCTTAATTGTGAATTCTCAAGAATATCTTTGAACATGAGCTTGACTATGTTCTGAAGGCTATGAACTATTTCATTATGTAGAATCTCTAAGCCTCCGCGTTTTGTCAAATCTTCCACAATAATGGCATAGTTCAATAGCATTTACGGATAAGGTAATAGATGTAAGATGATGTTCTGAGCAATACACTGATCTAATTTTCATTGATAAGCTTATTGTAGTGGTTCAAAATGTTCTTCTATATTCCTTACATGTTCAATGAAGGCTTCATTACTAAAACCATCTCTTTTCCAGAAACTTGTTTCATTAATAGTGACATCAGAAATATAGCAATTACATTGTTTCCATTGATTTCATTGATAGTGGTATCAGAAATATAGGAATTACATTAACAATAACATTAGAGCTATAGTGACATAGAAGTTCCACTTGCAATTACATTTATTTCAAAACACATAAATGCAGAATGCGGATGACATTTAATATTCAAGTCGTATTATTAGTTTTGTTAAACAACATCAAAACATAATAAGTTTTATCTATAAATTTCTCCCCTTGATATGTCATCAGATATGGCCGAGTTGCCTGTTATCATAACATTGATTTCAGAGGGCATCAATGCAGAATGCATCTGACATTTTAGTTCATGCTGTTATACTAGCTTCTTAAGAATGACACTGTTCCATTTACTGAGCAGTGCAAAGTAGTTCATGAGAGCTTTCAAGCATTTCGTAATAAAAGTTCTCTCATAATGTTTTTTTTTTTGGTTTAATAATATGAATATTGAATGATATCAGGACGAAGGACCCAGTATGGAATGAAGATTTTACTTTAAATATCAAGATTTCTCGAACAAATATTTTACAGGTATAGTCTATGCATGACAACTTTCGAATTTATTAGAATAGTATACTAGATTGCATATATTTGTGGGTAGGATGCATACTTCTTTATCCTCATTAGACATTATTTTCATAGCTGTCATCAATATGTGTGGTTTGTGCAACTCATCTTGATAGATTTGATCAGCAGGTTTCATACTACTACTACCTGCTAGACTTCTGAAATTCAAAATACGCCATTTTATCTCGATATCTTATGATTCATAGATTGCCGTTATGAATTGCACAAACTTAACATCAAGAAGAATTTTGCTCATGGTATTAATACAGTCCTTCTCCTAGTACCCCTCAACCCTGCCACTAGTAAAACTATAAGAAAGCAAAGAGAAGGGAAAGAAATAAATAAATCCCACATGCACAGATATGATCATACAGGCGTTTAATCCTTGTTAAAGTATAATGACTTTAACCTTCAGTTACGATAGAAAATACTAACCTCTGATTTCTCTTGTTTACTCCATTATTTATGTACCTTCTTTGCAGCAAAGAGCTGCCTTGCCATGTCAATTTTGGGCTGCAATCAGCTATCAGTTGTGATCAAAAAGTGTGGACAGAGCTTGGCATTGGCTTCATTTCCCTTCTGTTTATCTCCCCCATCCCCTTTATAGATTATCTGATTCAGTGGTAGGGGAAGCCTAATCATAGCCACCTTGCTCCAATATATGAAGTGAAGGTGACAACCTCACTAGGCAGCTGTTATGCCATCGTTTTTACAGTACTTTAATCTCACACCCCCTTAGTCCACATGTAGTTTTCTTGAACTTCGATAAAAGTCATGGTTTGTATGAATTGCCTAGGCTTCCACCTCCTTTGGTTCCTCCCATCGCTGCTCTGGCAATGGTCCAATGGTTGTGGTGAGCTTGATGATGGAGGTCATGATGCTTCTTACAGTATATTATAGAAAGGGTATGACATTGACCAGGAACTTGGTCTTGTAATATTGATCGTCGACATTAATCAAGTGACTGGAAGCCGACATTCATCACTGACTCCATTGACTCGCAATGGTGCATGTTACTTTAAATATCTTTCTACGCTTTTTTATTCGGGCTCCTATGTTAGTGTCGTGCCTTATGAGAAGCTAAAGCGGCGATCATTACATTCACGGAAGAGGACATGCTACTCGGCAGGGCAAAGCACAATCGCTTATTATATCATACTGGGTACATCGGGGATGCCCCTCTCATATTCTTGTTATTGGTCCTATTGCATTAATTTCTCCATTATCACTCTTCATTGGACTGTAACCTCTCCTTCTTTTTTCTCTCCCCTTAGTTTTCTGGATTTCTACCTGCATAACAGACCACAGATCACATCTTGTGGCTGTTTGATGTTTATATTGTGTTTGTTTCTGTTGAAATGTACCTGCTTGTCCCCTCACCTTCTACATCTTTCTACCTCCTTTTCTTCATATTTTAGCTTTATTATCTGATGTTAAATTGTAAAAGTGAGTCAGTGGACATCATCTTTTTTTTCTGCCATTCTTTTCTCGGAGGTTCTGGGATGTGATTTTATTTTCTGGTAACAAGAAGTATTGTACCTTTGCTTGATCAAGTTATTTGCAGAGAACATAACTAAATGAACTTTTACAGAGAGATCTGTGCTATGTTGTCTAGTATCACTGCATTGATTCTGTTGTTTTACCAGATCCACAGTCTTTTTTGTAACCTAGGTTGCTGCTTGGGATGCAAACCTTGTGACTCCACACAAGCGGATGGGAAATGCAGGGCTCAACCTGGAATCACTTTGCGATGGTGAGAGTGATATTTGCTGCTTTTCCATTTGCTTGGCTCCACCATACTATTGTCTTCAACTTTCTCTTTTAGACTTTTGTGATATGGAAGAATGCCTTGTGGATATCTACTTGAAGGCATCTTATTTATTAAGTTGTGTGTTAGTTGAACTGCTGGCTTTCTAGGTGTTATATTTCCTTATATTTCTATTCAATGTCTTTATGTTAACAAAAAGTGTTTCCAGTCATTCGTTAAATAATCTCTTATCATTTTCAGATTCATGTTTGATCAGTAATAGTCTAAAGTTGGCTTGAATATACGGGCATTGAATTAGATGCATATATGCTATTATGCTTTATATGCTAAGTCAGAATGTATTTTTTCTTTTTTTCTTTTTTTTTTTTTTTGGGATCAGCTGAAGTGGATTTTTTTTCCTTCAGGAAATGTACATGTGATTATGTTGGAACTAGAAGGCATTGGAGGTGGTGGAAAGATATATTTAGAGGTAAAGTGTTGTTGAATGAATACCCGTGAAGGAAATATTCATGATATATCATTTGTTATTATTGAACAAATATCTTATCAAGGAAATATTCTTGATATATCAATTATAGTATGTCCCAAGAAAAAGTTATTTGGTTATGTAATGTGTTGTAGTATGAGATTTATCAGTTTTGTCATTTGTTGTATTCTATTTAGTTAGGTGTTAATCATAGGTTTAAGATCTGTCCCAAAGAGGTCCTTTGGGAAATCATATAGATTTGGTACTCAATTACTTACTATTGCTTACTAGAAAATTATAACCAATAGCTTCATTACACTGACAAAATTGAGTGTAGATATAAAAACCTTAACCAGTAATTTTACTTGACCCTTTTAGATTCTAAGCTTAAACATGGAAGAAGGTTTGGCAGCGTGGATTCATATTTGTACTTCTGATATTTTCCTATTTTCTGGTACAAGTACATAACAATCTCATATTCCTCACATAAGTATGGTAAGCAGTTGCATAATGTCTCTCTGTCACTTTTGGTAGCTCATTGATGATTCAATTTACTTGCCCAGTTGAAAGTATACCGGTTGCATCAGTTGGTCTACACTGTGTTGATTGCCTACCTAATGAAGGTTAAGAAACAGAAAGGTCATTTATTATGGGTTCATTTCAGCTAGAGCTTTGGTGAATGACCTGCAGCATACTTGCGCTTAGTTTTTCAGAAGAGAATTCCGTCTATATTACTAAACAAATGAGAAAATAGTAATACTTTGTTATAAGTCTACATGATGTCGATGACATGTTGATATCGGATTCGTGCAAATTGTAAGATGCAGCTGAATTTAGTAGGAAAAGTCAAGAAGGGTTATAAACATACATTTTATTTGTTCTGATGATACATCCTCCTTCATAACGCTGCTATTCTGTTCTAATGTTTCCTTCCATTTTACATGCTTTCTTTTTCTTTTTTCCCTCTCTATTTATATGTTGTATACTTACATGTCAACTTTGTAAGTAGTACTTCCAATGTTGACATGTAGTTTGCAATAAGGAAAGTTGGATTTTAGTTTTTACTTGGTTTGTGAAATGCCCATGTGTTAAGGTTTTCCTTCTGTAATTTTTGGCTTGATGCTCTCCTCTCTGGGAAATACTTGAGGTTTGCTCCTCAGCTACGTATGATTAAATTGTAGAACCAAGAACCTTGCTACTACTCCATACTTTTCATTTGTACCCTACCTCTTCTTCGCTTGATACTGTTCAGGTAGAAATTCAATATAACCTTTTGCTGGGTCATCACCTTCTTGGAGTTATCATAATTTGTTCTTAATCTACGATAAGACTATGCTCAATGTTCAAATTGTGCCTCTAATTCATGTATATAGAAGATCTACTCTGGAAAAGTCAGTACACTTAGTTCTGAAAAATCTATACTAGTATTATTTTACCTTTTATTTTCTGCTCTGCAAAAAGGGGTAACCAGTAATATAGAAATCTAACATGATTGGTCTTTTTTTCAGGTCAAATACAAGAATTATGATGAAATCAATAGAGAGAAGAACTGGTGGACTATTCCTTTTGTTTCTGACATTTTAATGAAAAGCAGTTTGGGTTCTGCCTTGAAACTGGTTCTTGGATCTGAGAGTGTTAATGTTAGCGACTTTGTACAATCTGCATTTGGCCAGTTAAGACCATTCTACAGTAATCTGCAAACACTTCCTGCTTCAGACAGTGATGAAGAGCATCGAACAGGCTCTGACAAATCTTTGAAAACTGATATAAATCCAGAGAAACTTCTTCAAGAAGATAGAAGTTCAGAGAGGTCTGTAGATAACCCAGGCCTTGAGCTACAGGATAGCTCATCTGTTATTCGTCGTGATGCTCCTGAGGGAAATCCTTCTCTACTGAACAAACAAAGTAATGAGCCCATGCCATCGGATGCGTATTTCTGGAAAACTTTCGCTGACAGTATTAACCAATCTGTACTTAAGAAACTTGGAGTTTCTCTTCCCGAAATTAAATTGTGGGAGGGATTTGACTCATTAAATAAAATGAGCATGCAATCTCAAAAGATCGCTGAAGAAGAGTATATTCAATCTGGGCTTGCAACTCCGATGGCTAACCAAGAAACAAATTGTGAAGAGGCTGCAAGTAACCTGGGTTCCTTAAATGCTGCTTTGTCCTCAATTCTGGATCTTAGGAAAATATCCTGGGATGTGCTAAATCAGACAGAGGCGGTTTTAGGAGCCTTGATGGTCTTAACTCCAAACATTTCTCAACCGAAAAAAGATTCAGATTCAGTGGTAGAAAATGATAATGGAAATGATGCTACATTGACAAAAGAGGAGGATGTTACAGGTCAGCCCTTAGATATCTCTGGAAAAATGACAGTGGGAGTTTTATCATCCGATGTGAGGAAAGAAGAAGAGATGAAGAAAATATTCTCAAGTGCTGAAAGTGCTATGGAGGCTTGGGCTATGCTTGCAACTTCATTGGGCCGGAACAGCTTTATAAAATCAGAATTTGAGAAGATCTGTTTTCTTGACAATGATTCTACTGACACACAGGCAAGTCTCATGTTGATGGTTTTTTGTACCAATGTTTTGTTTATCCCATAAGCAAGGACTCTAAATGAAAGTAACACCTTTACTTTAAATTGGGAGATATAATGAACTGTGATTCTGGATTTGCAGGTAGCCATTTGGCGGGACACCAAAAGGAGAAGACTCGTTGTTGCATTCAGAGGCACTGAACAAGTATGTTAATCTGTCCGATGATCGTGCAGTTTATCCATGTCATTTTGTCCAAAATATTTCTCTGATTATAATGTATATATCTGAGACTTTTGATATGGCAATTATCATCTGATGTTATAGGTTAAATGGAAGGATTTGCGCACTGATCTTATGCTTCTTCCTGCTGGGTACAATTCTGCTCCCTCACAGATGAACTTTAGAGTTCGTTTTTCTTTGCATGCATGTATGTTGGGGATTGTCTGTTGGTGTTTTTTATTTTTATTTAGTTTGTGTGTGTGTGTGTGTTTTTGTTTTTTTGGGGCGGGGTTGGGAGGGGACGGTTGTTGAATAAGGGATTCTACTAGTCATTTATCTTTTGCCAAGTGAAAGTGATGTGTATGCTATGTGTGTTATGTTTATGATAAAGTTTTATTCTCCACAAGAAATAATTTGTTATGTCTAACTAGTGATTCATGCAATATTTAAGACCTTGAACAAGTAACCATTTCTTATATGCTGAGATTGGTCCCGAGTATGGTGTCCTATATTTCTTGGCTATGTAGTATCCATAAACATATTTTATTTGTTGCAAAAGGAATCATAACCTTCTGAGACCCGTAATTTTTATTCACTTTGGTTTACTATATCTAATCCAATTATACAGGCTAAACCCTGAGAGGTTGGGGGGTGACTTCAAGGAAGAAGTCCAGGTATTTTATCCATATATTTAATTCCTATTAACCTCTTGTTGGTTGCTGCTCATACTAGATATTTTTAACTTGATGTGTTCCCATCTTGGCATTTGACAGGTTCATAGTGGATTTCTAAATGCATATGATTCAGTCAGGAACAGGATTATGGCCCTTATTAAACTCTCGATAGGCTACTTGTAAGTCATGCATCACAAACCTTAATCAAACTGTTTTTAAGCACAATCATGACTTATATTTGCATAAATTTTGAATACCTTTCAATTGGAAGGTGTTTGTTTTTATCATATTACATTTATTAACCTTTTCTTTCTGATGTGCAAGTAGTCCATTTGCTTCTCTTTACATACCCCAATTACGTTGGCTACAGCCAACATTGTTCTCAGGAAATAATTTACTTCATTGCGCGGCTAATATTAGCCTTACTGAGATTTTAATTTTCCCTGCAGAGAAGATGATTTGGGAAGCATACTCAAGTGGCATGTGTATATCACAGGACATAGTCTAGGTGGTGCCCTTGCTACCCTCCTTGCTTTGGAGCTTTCATCAAGTCAGATGGCCAAGTGAGTTTGTACGATTCCATTTGCTGCCTATTTGGGCTAAATTTTATGTTTAAGTATGCTTTCAAGTGTTGAATTAAGTGAAAATTTTTAATACATGTATTATCTTCCTTCAGATGTAATATCAGATGTATTTTAATTTTTTGGTGATAGGCACGGTGCAATTTCTGTAACTATGTACAACTTTGGCTCTCCTAGAGTTGGGAATAAAAGATTCACTGAAGTATATAATGAGGTAATTTTAGAAAACTAACGCTCTTAGATAACTGAAGCATTGTATATATTTTCCCATTTGTGTATTTCAATGCATGATTGCTGTGTATCTTCCTTGATTTTGGGATAAGCTGTGCAGCACTGTGTTCTAAAATGAAATATGCGGATTCCTTTGTCATTACATGACTTGTATTGAATAGTGAAGTTATTTGAATGATCTGTGCGACCTCAAATTGTAAGGAAAAAGAGAAGGAAAGGAACAAGTTATCTGAATTCCCCATGTCCATGCCTTCATTTTGTTTGTTGAAGTCCCTTCCACAGCGCTAAGCTATGAAGTTGTGATGAGGGCTGAGTGATTTGTATTATTCTCTAAACAACTCTCTTTCATGTTAAGCTTGGCAATTTGAGACCTTGGCTTGTATGAAGTACTATTATTATAAATTTCCTTTTCAAAAACATGAGTGGCTAGATTCCATCTTGCCTGTTTTTCCACCATGTTAAAATCCTTGCCACTACACAAACTCTGGTTTGGGAAGGTTTATTCGAAGAACCAAATTTCTTGTTATAATACTGAAATAATGTTTCAGTGGGTTGATGTAAGCCGCTAAAATAAGTTTCCTTCCAATGATATGCATTTATGGTCAGCACACGACTTGTTTTGAGTGTCACTGTTAAACTAAATGTCGTATGTTTTCTTATTAAGACATCCACAGTCCTTCACAAGAAGTTATAGAGAGAGAAATAAGCTTACTTTTCTGGAGGATCGTATCTAATTCTATTATAAAAGTAGACTGCCATCTTAAAACATTTCTTCTCAAAATGCCCTCCAACACATCCACCCATACGTATATGAAACACATATACATACTCAATTTTTCATACATTTCTTCCCAAAGTTGCTCTCTTGCACATCCATCCATACATACATGACACACATACTCAATTTTTCATAACCTCCCTATTGATTGCCAATGTTTTAGCCTCCGCCTAGCCTACCTAGGTATACGCCTAGGCCTAGGCTGTACCTAGGCCGCTCGCCTAGCATCGAGCGCCTAGGCCGTAACTAGGCTGTCCACCTAAGCTTTGGGAACGCCTAAGGGAGTGTGGGCTGCTTATGTCGACTGCACTTTTTAGGTCTTGATCGTGATTTTCTCTGTTGCAGTCTCCACATCCTCCAACCTCCTCGAAATTCCTCCAGCCCCCAACTATGAACACCTCCTTTTTCTCCTTCGACCTTCAGCAAAATCTCCTCAATCACCACTTATACGAAGAAAGAAATCCGCTTAGGCGCCAATCTGACGCCTAAATTTTCTGTAATATTGACATTTACTATTAATCATTATAATTAAAAAAATAAAAAATAGGAAAACTGCCTAGGCCCCACCTAGGCTCCCGCCTAGGCGCTAGGAGTCGGGTCCAACGCCTAGGCCGCCTAGCGCTTTCTATAACCTTGTTATTGCCATCATTTTTTTATTTAACCACCCACTCATAACCTTCTTCCACTAACTCTTGACATTGATGAAAAACGTTACAACTATTCCTCTCCTACCAAGTCACTATAAATAACAACAAAATCTTATCAAATTTCTCCAAACAAAATTCCTATGCTTAATCAAAATTTAGAGAATAAGAAAGGGACGAAATCCGCATGACTCACTACCCGCAACCAATGTTTTAAAAAGCCTCCGCCTAGCCCGTCTAGACGTAGTACGCCTAGGTCTAAGGCGGTATCTTGGTCGCCTACCTAGCGTCTAGCGCCTAGGTGATTTCTAGGCTGCTCACCTAGGTTTTGGGAGCGCCTAGGTGATTTGCCTACATGGACTGCACCTTTTAGGCATTGATCGTGATTTCCTTCATTGTAGCCTCCATGTTCTCCAACCTCCTCTAACTATGAACACCTCTACCTCTCCCGACGTTCAGCAAAACCTCCTCCATCACCACTTAAGAAATATACCTAGGTGTCAGTCCAGCGCCTAAGCTTTCCATAACATTGGCATTGACTATCAGAAATTGTAATTAAAAACTAAAAAAAAAAAGAAAACGCCTAGGCCCCCGCCTAGACTTTCGCCTAGGCGTCTAGGCTCTAGGCGTCAGGTCCAACGCCTAGGTTGCCTAGCGCTTTCTGTAACCTTGCCCGCAACCATCAAAATTCTTATTTTCTATTGTAGAGGTCAAAAAAAAAGCGATAAGAGGAGATTGCTACAGTACCAATGAGGATTTATTATGATAGGAAGAACAATTGCTTCCTACTACGAATAGCAAATGAATACTAGAGATTTGTTGCTTATATATGTTTATTTTCATATGTATGTATTGCACTCATTTGAGCAGGTACTTTATGCTTTTGTGTGTTTATATGATGACAAAAGAGTATGTTGTTTTGAATAGATAGCATTTAAAAATCATTATAAAATTATAACAAGCAAGGATGATCCTCATATTCATGTCACATACTTCAGTTCAGCAATTAGAACCTATTCGAAACTAAGCATACTAAAAGATGGGTTTATACCATGTGAAAATGTTTGAACTGATATAAACTATTCTACAAAACGAACCATTTTATCAACCTTTAATAGAAAACAACATATTCTTAATTTAAAGGAATGCATTTGTGACATGCAATTCACATATTAGAAAACAAAAAAATGGTTCATGCTAAATGGGTTTACACTACCGCCGCACACTATAAACATTTCATTCGACATTAGATTTGGCATGAATCAGATAACCTCAACCCATGGGCTTTGTAAAAGGTACCTATATAACCCATGATGCTTAAAATTTGCAAGCTTTCAAGTCGAAGATGACTAAAAATTATATGAGAATTTAATTATGTAGGTCAGAAGAAAAATATATATTAAAATGACACCCTACTTCTTAATGTGAGTTACATATTCATAACCTCCCGTCAATTGCCTGTTTAATTTCTACCCATTAACCCTCATTATCCGTAAACACATTCAATATCATTAATTCGTCACTAACTGCCCATAACATCTTAATGACTATGCACTTGCTCACTGTTCTCTTAAGAAAACTACAAAAAAAGTTCCAAATAAAAGGATCAACAAGTGTGTCTACGTGCAACACACGTACACTATACTAGTAAACTTTAAATATATGAAGTAAATCAATCAAAGCATACAAGCGCTTCCTCCTTGGTCATGCAGGGCTTTTATTTGAGGTATCAAGTTCATTCCGTGTTAGAATACCGTGTGAGTGCATGTTCTTGTTATGTAAATCATTCATACAGTTGTCTGGTTGCTATCTTTTTTATTTCAAGATGGCATCCTCCATTGCTCTTATGCACTAAATTATGTATGTCTCTAGTTGTAGTGAAGAAGCGTTTGTCACTGAGATTAACATTTACATATTACCGAAATATGCAGAGAGTCAAAGATAGCTGGAGAGTTGTGAATCACAGAGATATTATTCCAACAGTTCCCCGCTTGATGGGTTATTGCCACGTGGCCCAGCCTGTCTATCTTGTAGCTGGAGATCTGAAGGAGGCTTTGGTGGGTACTATGTTCAAACCTCAGTCTATAGATACAGTCATTATGGATGTTGTGTGGAATTGTGAACTGTAAATTTTGATTTAATTCTTCTTTCTCTTTGTTCGACTTTTTTTTTTTGTATTGCTTGCTTGGAATTTGTCGTATTAAAAAAATTAAGTCGATTGTCCTACTCAGGATTTGTGACAGCATGTTAAACCAACCTGGACTCTTGGACAGCTGTATGATTGTTCTCTTCCATATAGAAAGATAAGAAACATGCCATATTCCATCTCATTGTGTCAAATTGCTAAGCGTAAATGGAAACATGATAAACATGAACAGATATTGATACACTTAACCTGCAATCCAGTAATGACAAAAAATAAACTTACATGCTTCATTAATTTCATAAAAAGTATATCCAACATTCTGCATGATGTTATAGTAATTTTCCATTGTAATATGCCGACATATTTTCTCTAGTCAGCTTTGCTAGATAGTCAAAGGTGGCAAAGTGTTCAGATGACAGATGTAGTTTATTTGTATTCTATCCTCATAAATAAACAGGCACACGATGCAGTCTCTTTAGTTTTTACCCTCAAACATCCTTTTATGAGAAGGAACTTTTCCACGCTCATCCACATTTTGCATACCCTCACTCGGGCCATTATATAGTAGTATAGATTTGTTACTATAAAATATAAATTAAAATTTGCATTTATGAGAAAATTCTGCACACACTTTGTGATAATTGTGCTGTATATTCACACTCCAGAGTCCGTGTACCTATATTTTAAACTGGAAGGTAAAAAAAGCTTCTTTTGTGAAATTCCATCCGTCCTAATCTTCTGTGATCAGTACCCTAAATCTTATGCAATACATATTGTTCCAGGTTAAAGGTGAGCTTCTTGAAGATGAATATCAAGGCGACGTTATTGGAGAGTCCACACCTGATGTTCTTGTTAGTGAGTTTGTAAGTCTCGCCCCTAGCTTCTCTGTTTGTTCACCTGCAAAAACATTTGTTGAGTCAGAGTCAGATGTTCTAAACTCTTGCTTGAAAGTAGTTTTTGATATTCTACAGCAGGAGGTTCACTTATTTTAGATGTTCCTTCAATTTAAGCATACATAGTTGCTAAATTTGTGGAATGTTGATTTAGTAATCTGCATAACATGCTCATTTGTTTATCTACATGATATTTAAGTACAAGAGCACAATGATTGCATGCAGACTCATAGGTAAGTGCAGGTTTTCTGTACATTAATGTAATCAGAGTTGCAGGAGCCTTAGGGTGAATCTCACATTTGCCAACACTTCATTTGCCAAAAAAATGTCTTTACTTCAGGACAAAACTCCAGGCTGATGCCTCTAGTTTTTCGTCATGATGACTTTCAGCGTCACTATCAATAAATTCACTGCTTATTTATCTTACAAACGAGGTAGTTCATGGCTTATCATTTCAACATGGACTCCAGCTTTATCTATCAACCAGTGCCAGTTTGTGAACAGATGATTTCATATTAACAACAAATTCATCTCCTGGCAAACATTACTTAATTAATGTGTGTGGAAAACCGCTTCTATAATGTTCAGTCAACCCCAAACCAAAACACACACATCACACACACAAAAAGGAAATAAAAAGAAGAAAAATGAATGGAAAGAAATATACACCTACCCACCCTGCCCTATCATGGCCCTTTTGTGGCTGATTGTTCCATCAGAAAACTCAGACTTGTCTTTTGCGAGGATTGGCAAGTTGATGTTTATGAAAACTACCTGCACATCACCAGATCATCTAGTTTCTATGGTGAATGGCAGCCATTACAAAAATGTGTATCATGGAGCTTCATATCAACCTACTAAGCAGCCGTCTGTTTATCATAGTTGCTTATCTGTGCAGCCCATCCATGTGGACAATCAAAGCTTAGGATCAGAGGGCTGCATAATTGAGGAGCATTCTGATGTCCTGCTTGCCCATGCTTATCCTCATGTAGCTTTCTTCCTGATGTATTTCATGTATCTGTATTGCACCGTTTGGTGAGAATGTTATGATGATCTTGTGTATAGACATTGTGAGAGGATAAAAATGAGTGCATTCGTAGTGTTGGCGCACGCCGCCCGCAACCTGATACCGATCGTTGCACACCGACCAGCGATCTATGCGGAAGCATCACCGAAACACCTGATTAGATCTCCTTCTTTGTAGACCAATCAGTCACCGGACAATATGAAAACACTGAAAAAATACTACTTCGAATAAAAGAGTAAAGGCAATCTACCACAAAAAATAAATCAAGAGACAAAGACATGGGATTTATGTGGTTCGACAATCGTCCACGTCCACGGGAGAGAATTGAGTCTTTTTTTTATTCTAGAGATTACAAAAATACAATCTTTCTTGTGATCTCTAAAGATTCCACTAGAAACCCTCTCTCAATCTCACCAAAAGGTCTCTCAGTACCTTAGATTTCTCTCCTTAGTTATCTCTACCTCTCTTTTACAATATGCAACTCTCTTTGGCTTTCTTACGGTTGATTTACGATGAACCTCTCAAAGGGTATTTATAGAGTTTTGCCCCTCCCTTGAATTCATGTAGGACTCCTTTGACTTGGATTATCAATTCTAATTCTTTCCAATTAGAATTCAATTCCAATTGCAATTGATAATTTTCAATTAAATTCAATTCCCAATCCAAGTCCAACTAGGATTTCCTGAAATACAAGGCTATTCCCAACATGTAGCAGGTACGAGGTTGCTTGTATTGAGGGTAAAATGAGAGAGAATCGATTTATATAGTTTGGTCATATACAATAAAGGCCACTAAATGCACCAGTTAAGATAATAGTTAATGGTGCAAAGAGAACTAGAGGCAGGCTTAAGAGATTGGTTGGAAGAAACTATAAGAAGGATATGGTAATAGCTAACAAAAGAGGTGACCCTTAACAAAATTGAATGTAAGTATGTGATTCATGTAGCTGACACAATATTTTGGATTAAAACTTTGCTATTGTTGTTAATCTCTAGGCATGCATGATTGCTTCTGACTCTAAATCTTCTTATGTTGGCAGCATTCATGTCTATCACACAGATGCATCTGAATAAATCGTTCCTTGTCTATACCAACCTTATGTATACTTGTAAAGCATTATTATTACCAAGGGGGATGTACATATACTATAAATTAATAACTTCATCTCATAGCAGGCTGGTATACTTTTTATCTGTTATCTCATTTAGCTTTGCTGGTTATTGAAGCACTAGATCCAATGATCACATAGTGATGTAATGCAACCTCGAACCAATTTTTGTTACTTGTGTAATACAACTATTCACTTTAGGATCTCTCTACCCTGCTGAAAAAACTATTAACATGATTCTCTCTAGATTTGTATGCTTCAAGTTAGAACATGCTCAAATGATTTCAGCAAGGATGAACTTATATTTGGCGTCACTCTGTTATCTTATAAAACCATTTGATGCAGATGAAAGGTGAGAGGCAGCTTGTTGAAAAAATACTGCAGACTGAAATAAGTCTACTCCGTTCAATCAGAGATGGCACTGCGCTGATGCAGCACATGGAAGACTTCTACTACATCATGTTGTTAGAGGTTTTGCTCTACTGCTCATTACTATACACTTATTAGTCGAGTAAAAGTAGCGAAATAAAAGAAAATTGAACAATGGGGTTTCAATTACTACTTCTCTTCCCTCGAAAAAAAAAGAAAAAAAAAAAGAGAACTAGTAGTTGAAAGTTG